>CACRXP010000507.1:177509-200951 GCA_902702965.1 Spirometra erinaceieuropaei
TACGACTATTTTGCCAGACTGTCAAACAAACTGGGAAAAAAATTTTACCTTATATAGAAAGGCGCCTTTTAAAACGGACTCAAGTAAAAAACAGGCATTAATTACTTAAGAATATTCAGATAAATGCAGAGCTTCACTT
Source organism: Spirometra erinaceieuropaei (assembly GCA_902702965.1). Lineage (NCBI taxonomy): Eukaryota > Metazoa > Platyhelminthes > Cestoda > Diphyllobothriidea > Diphyllobothriidae > Spirometra > Spirometra erinaceieuropaei. The sequence continues at coordinate 177,649 of CACRXP010000507.1, forward strand.
ATCAATCTACCGGTATTAAAATCGAACTTGTGTATACATCTTACGCCGCAACGCATAAAGGAACTTCCAACTATCTCAGTCCCGAACGCTCAGCTTCTTGACTTTGAGAAAGGTCCTCCAGGGATTTAGTGGTAGATCAAGTGGAAACCCTCACTTATGTCTTAACAACCCCCTATTTTGCATTGGTTACCAAATCCACTGCTATCACTCGTCCCCCACAGGATAGATTTTCGCGGTTTTTGATCTCATCCCTACATTTCGACCTCAAGCGAGCTGTCGACGCCCACGGCGGAACCCTCTGTCAGTCAGTCCGTGTATTTGAGTGAAATAAGCTTACGCCTTTGAACTCCCTATCTGTACATAAAAAATCGATAAATAAGCAAAAATGTGAAGAAATTACAGCAGTAAGTGAATGCAGACATTAATTTACATATTTCGCTGGTCTCATAGCAAAAATGTCACATAGTCCGCTGCAGCATAGTTGCTACAGCATGTCTGTCAAGCCGACATTTAAATGTCACCACAGATTGAGACATGACAACCGTCTCGGACAGGTCATTCCCCGGTTCCACGACACGGTTGGAGAAGAAATATTTTCTCACATTCAATCTACCCTGGGGCACACGTAGCCTGAAGGGAAATCTCCAGAGGTTAGTTGTAGTGGCGAGTTAAAAAAAATCTCCGCACCGAAGGGCGCAGTCCAAGCCACGCACGATACGGAAAGTTGGTACCAAGTTTCCGCGCAACTGCCTATAACTCAGAGGATAGAGTTTAAGATCAGTTAAGCGAATCTCGTATGGCAGTGCACCTTGACCTCTTATTAATTTTGTAGCTCGCCTCGGCACCCTTTCGAGCAGATTGTAATCCTGATGCATCCATGGTCTCCAGGCCTGAATTGCATATTCGAGATGCGGCCTTACAAACGTGCCGAAGACTTTGGAGAAGCAGTCTTCATAGAAAACTGCGAATGCCCGCTTGATGGCATATAGCATTGAAGTTGCGGCCTTGGCCGCCTTACAAAATTGTGAAGAAGGTTTTAGGCTGTCTGCAACCCAGAACCCGAGATCTTTCTGTGTTTCTGCAGCTCCAAGTGGTATTCCGTTTAGATGGTATTGCCGTGTACTAGAGGTCTGATTTCCGAGGCGCAGTATGGTACATTTGTCCAAATTGAAGGATAAGAGCCATCTGCGGGACCACTCGTCCAATCGACAAGGATTTTCTTGGAAGTTGGTCTCATCGGCAGCATTCTGGATGACTTTCAAGATTTTTATGTCACCTGCAAACATGGCACTATCACAGTCCAACGCATCTACAAAATCATTGATGAACAAGATAAAGAGGGTTGGTCCGAGCACCGAGCCTTGTGGGACTCCGATCTCTATGAATGTGCGCCGTGAGTGCTGTTGTTCTACGCAGACATTTTGGGAGCGGCCGACCAGGGAATTCTCGATCCATTTGAGAAGTTTGCCGCCGGTACCTATTATTCTCAACTTCTGCAGGAGACGCTGGAGCGGAACACTGTCGAATGCCTTCCGCAAATCAATATAGGCCATGTGCACAGACTGTTTTGCGTCCAGTGCTCTTGTCCAACTTTGCATTGTATATAGCAAGTTCGTTTAACATGACCTACGTCTGCGGAAACAATATTGTGCATTGGACAAGAGGCTGTGGCTTTCCAGATAAGCCATCAACCCCTTTTTATGGTTTTCTCCATCACTTTGCAGCAGATTGATGTCATACTAACGGGTCTGTAGTTCGTTGCAAGAGCACGACTACCGCTTTTGTAAAGGGTGTAATGTGGGCTGTCTTCCAGCATCAAACGATTCCTGGCACAGAAGGGATAGTGGTCTAGACAGCTCACGGGCCAGCTCGAAAAGCAGCTTTGCTGGGATCTCGTGCGGACGGGGAGATTTACATTCCTCCAAGCTTTTTAGTTCTTCCAAAATCATTTCTTCTCAAAACACGATGTATTCGATAGTGGAATCTCCCATATTTTCGGAACTAGTTGGAATAAATTCTGCTTCTCTTATGAAACCGAATTGGAAAAATTGAGAAAAATGCTCAGCTTTATTTCTACTGTCCTATATCTCCAAACCGTCATCATTCCTCATGACGGGAATTGGATTTCTATTACGTCTGCTCTTCCGCAAATAGCTGTAGAGCAATTTCGGATTCTTAACGGCTCGGTGGAGCAAATTACTGTCGAAATCCCGTCGCCTCCTGCAAATCAGGCTCTTCACCTTTTTTCTTTGAACTTTATATTTTGTAAATGCTGTAATGTTGTTGTTTTCGCGAAATTTCTTTCACAACATTCCTTTCTTGTTGATCTTCTTTTTGAGTTCTCGTGTTAGCCACTGAGGGCGGTTGGATGTCCTAGGTTTTGATTAGAAACAGTGGCTCTTCATTAGATGCAGCAACCGATCCTTGAATAAATTCCAGTCCTCGTTAACGTTTCCGGAGAAGAAAACATCCCAGTCTATTTGTGATGCATGAGTTCTAACTTGGCAAAAGTCCCCTTTCTATATATTCGGCCTCGTATCGTCTTTTGTATACGGTCCAGACTACAGCTTGTACTTTCATAAAAGTACTGCAGGATCACTTCGACCGAGCGGGGGTAGGTAGTAAACCTCGTCTATACTGTCAGGATCTTTGGTGAAGACAAGGTCCAGACAACTGACCAGCTGCCCTCCACGTTCTCTAGTTGAAAATAGGACACGTTGCGTGAGAAGAGCTTCTAGAGTTGTCTTTAGTAGACGGTAATCAAAGGCATTCTTTGAGCACTTCGTATGCATATCGCTCCATTGAATGCAGGGTGCATTAAAATCCCCCATGAGAGCAATGTCTGGTCGACTGGCGATCTCTTTTATGCTTTCCAGTAGACAGTTATCTGGGTCGGGATCCGCCTGAGGGGGGGCGGTAGCTAGTTACGACTTCGAGGGACTGGGACCCCCGCGCCTTTATATTCAGCCAAATTGCCTCTGTGTAGTCAGAAATCTTGTCGGTCCTCTCCCACATTGTTAAGTTGCTCTTAACATACATGGCAACTCCTCCACCCCGGCAGCCTCTCCTATCTCTCCTAAACAATTGGTGTCCTGTTAGTGCTACCTCACAATCCCCTACGTTCCCTGAGAGCCAGGTTTTTGTTATTGCTATAACATCGGAAGGAGCATCGGCTACCTGTATTCTCACTTCGTCAAGCTTGGAAAACAGACTCTGAGCATTAGTGTAAAAGAATTTACTTTTGCAACATTCGACAGTACTTCGTTCGGTTTGTCTCGGGTTTGTCAATATAACGCTGCTGCAGCTATCATGATGACTGGCTGGTTCCAAAGCAAGATCGCATTCCTCTGTATTACTCGTCCCCTGAAAAAAGCCAAATTGCTCTTTCCTGGCGCAAGTCTCCTCTTCAGCTCCATCACTAATTCGCGGCGTTTTAGACGTTCCGCTGTAGAATTGTCCGGCTAAAATCTTCTTTGTAAGAGTTTCGGAGGCTGCTTTTCCTGGACAGACGTTAGCTAATCTCCTCTTTACTGCTCAAAACAATTTTCAAAGGTCGTGGCTGCATAGTTTCCGACTGTTCGCTCGCCTTCTTTCCGATCCTGAAGGCTGCGCGAATGGTTACCTTTTCATTCTAATTAAGCATCTTGTTCAGTAGGCGTTGAAGCATATCGAGGTTGGCGGAAATCCTCTCCTTCGGGGTAGGAGCATTCGACTCCGATAGGCCCTGGACGACTACGCAGTGCTGACGATCCAGGGGTTCATTTGTTCTGTTTCCGACGGCCTTGTAACCGGAAGGTCTCAGGAGATCCACCGGAGTCCTCTGGGGTTTTATACTTCTGTTGTGGTGCTTACCCATTCCACCTTGCCACGAGCTTGTTTCCTCACTTCCAACCGAGGGTTCTACCGAACACGCGGAATTACTGAGAGAAGTTGATGGTTCGCTTCGGTTGTCTTCCATAGAAACAAGAGGCTCTTTTGCTATTTCCCATCGTCAAGGGTATCGGCGTCCCTGCACTGAGATTTTTCACAAAACTTGTTCTTTGACTGTTCTTGAGTTTTGCTCTTTCCCTTTGTCTTGCTAACTTTAGCGCTGTTAACCGCAATTTGCTAGTATTTTGGCTATATTTCCCCTGGCACCTTCTCGACCGTGCTCGAAGTGGACTTTGACTGATCACGTCTGGCTTCCTCTCGTCCCGCCGCATTGACGCGAATAGTCTCATCCGGTGTATTAATCTGCCCTAACGACGTCTATTTTAGATCCCTTATACAATACCACATTGAAGCCAATCCTGTCCTACCCGTATATTTTCCCCTCATGGCTGACATCTATTTCTGCCCTGAAGGTGTCCGTTCATAATCCCTTAGACACTGCCACGTGCAGGCCTGTCCTATCCGCATTTTTGTCCTTTCTTGGGCGACAGTTTTTTCTCCTGTAAGGTTAATCTAATCATTATTTATTATAGAGTAGGTTTTTTTCACTGCTTGCTCATCATTTTTCTTAACGGATTACTAATTCAGAAGCTATGAATTGCATTTTATACAGATTCTGCTTACCTCTTTTAAAATTCATAGGGAAAGTTATTTTTACTTGCTTTTATGGAATCCCGATGGGCCTTTAATGAAGTTATTTTATTTATCTATTAACTTGGATGGACGGGATCCAAGGGCTTTCACACTGACCAATTATGTACATCTGAAGTGTCAATTTCGAACGCGGTGGAGAGGCCAGCCAGACAAAGAGGCTTGATGGGGCCGAGCCGAATGGCTGTAGAAGGACTAGTGGTACGCATATGATTAGCAATACCGTATTAAATTAAGTAGAGGCTTTGAAATCTGAACACATGAGATAAGGGTATTTGGTACTGAGCTGCCGAAGTGTAATGTGTAACTCCAAGTCTAAGAATGCAAGTTGGTCGAATGTCATATAGGAATATGTGAGCCGGCAGGTAAGGTTGGTGTCCTGGCCTTCCAGATGAGATTGTCAGTATTTGACTGGAAGTTCGAAGCAGCATGTGTGTCCAAGCCAAGATGGCTCAGGGGATATCAGGGTCAGTTACGACTCAGAGTAAGCGACGTTAGATGCCAGTTCCCAGAGAGAGGGAAGAGCGACCGGACGTGGCGAGTGCGAATGTATTTGCGGTCTGAAAGAAGGGACCGTGTAGGGGCAAAGATAGTGGTCTGCTCTGGAATTCAGTATATATGAGGGATAGAGGCAGAGCCTTAGAAAACCCTATTCACAGAGAGACATATGAGAAAACATGCAGATATTTACATAGCAGTTAAGCCAGTCATAGATATCATGTAAATGTTTGACCACAAAGCATAGATTTATCTAGTCTTCTTTTGACGGTCTCAACGTTTTCCGATAAGACAACGGAGTTCGGCAATTTGTTCCATCCCTCAACCAGCCGGTGGGAGCAGAATCGGGCCTGCAATTCGAGTTTGGCATATTTTGTCTTCAATTTTTATGAGTGCACTTGAAAGTTTGTCGTCCGCGCCAGTTCGAAGAAATCGTCAAACTGAAGAGCACAGTGTGGCCCTCTGACGATCCTAAAGGCCATGATCATATCCCCTCTGTATTGTTTATAAGATATAGGCAATATCTTTAGCTTTTTCAGCCGCCTCTAATGAGGTAAGTTACTTAATTCGCCGACTACCTTGGTCGCTCTTCGTTGTACGTTCTCCAATAGGGTGTGATCTTTTTCGTCCAGGGACACCATGCCTGGAAACAGTATTCCAACGTCGGTCGAACGTATGCTCCAAATACTAGGCCGAAAAGTTTTTTGTCAAAATTGAAGCAGGATCTCCTGATCGCGCTTAGGATACCCATAAATTTCTTTGATACCTTGGTGCAATGAGACGATGGTTTTAGAGTTGATGTCATCCACACACCGAGGTCTCTTAACTCGTTGATTAATTCGAGTTGTTCACCTCCTATAAAGTACTGAGATTCAAATCTCTACGGCCTCCTGTTGCTCGAACGTAATTGGATAAGTTGGCATTGTTACGATTGAGGCTAAGACACCACTCTTCACATTATTGTTGCAAGCGATTCAGATTGTCTTGTTTCTGTACAGAGTCTTCCGGCGTCTCTGTTAACTTCCCCAGTTTGAGATCATCGGCAAACACTACGCGCTTGCAGTTCAGACAGTCCAGATAGTCGTTCACATAGATAAAGGACAGAATTGGATCCAATACCCTCCCTGCGGAACGCCACTGTGCACGGATGCCCATCCTGATTTAGCGTTTCCGATACACACTCGCTGAGATCTGTCCGTAAAAATCGGCAAACCATTTCAACAGATTTCCATTCACACCCACTTGATGTAGTTTAAATATAAGTCGTCTGTGTGAAACACTGTCAAAAGCCTTTCTGAAGGCAATGTACACGGCGTCGACTGATAAGCCCATGCCGATTGAATTCGTCCAGCTCTCCATAGATACTTGCAGGTTAGTGAGACAGGATTGACCCGTTTGAACTCCATGCCGATGCAAACTGAGCAGGTTGTTTTGTTCGAGATGCCGCATCAGCTCCGTTTTTATTATCTTTTCCATTAGTCTAAAACAGATGCTTGTGAGACTCACTGGCCTGAAACTACTTGGGGCTGTTCTCTCGCCTCCTGTATCAATGGGGCTTATATTTGCTTTCTTCCAGTCGGTAGGCAAAGTCCCGGTCTCCATCGAAGTTCTGAAGATCCTGGATAACGGAAAAGCCAGTTGGTCTGAGAGTTTGTTCAGGACTTTTGCGAACACGCCGTCCGGACCACGGGATTAAGTGGGCTGTAGTTGACTCAAAGTTTTCCTTGCCGTGTCCGTTGTGAAGTTCATCGTGCTAATTGCATTGTTTGATTTGGCAATTGGGGAGTAAACTCTTTCATCAAAAGCCGGCTGCTTGGTATACACGGACGTGAAAAAATCGGACGACAGGTTTGCCTTATTTGAGTTGACAGACAACGTATTTCCCTGGCGATCTTTTAGGCAGGGAATACAGTCCCGGTTGCGTTTTGCTTTATTCACGTTTTGAAATAATTTTTTTGAATTTTGCGGGATATTTTTAATAGTTTTGACTTAAATTGTGCCTGTTGCCTCCTCAAAAGATTCCGACATACATTCCTCTGTTTTTTGAAGTCAGCGAAATGCTCTGGTTGTTGATATCTGGCGTCCTTTTTCCAAAGTCTCCCTTCCAATTTAAGGTTCTTCTTTATTTCTGACGTCACCCACTCTGGTCGGGAAGTGCGTAGCTTCCTCTTTAGTGGGCAACAACTCTCTACCAAGTGCTGCATTATGTTCTTGAAGAAGAACCAATCGCTTTCTGGGTCGGGTTCTTGTGCTGCATTCCAGTGCACATTCTGCAGCAGATTTTTCATTCGGGATAATTCCCTTTCCATACATTTCTTTCCTCAGCAGCTCGAATTTCGGGTACGGAAAATGACTACACTGCCAAACAAGAACGCAGTGGTCATTTCGGCCAAGGGGCATGTGCGATTTCAATCCGAGAATGCAACTATCATCCCTAGTGATGAGGAGGTCCAAACAACTGGACTGCTGTCCATCTCTGAATCGAGTGTCCGTTTTTAACATGTTGGGTAAGGAACTCAGTTGCGATCAGTTGCATAAATTTCTGTTCGAAGGAGTTTTATGATCACTTGCAATGCATCTAATCCCACTCTATGTCTGGACAGTTGAAGTCACCAAGTAGCATTATGTGTTTGCTTCGACAAATTTCTTTTATCTCGGTAATAAGTGCATCGTCCGCATCCGTCCGCTGGCTTGGCGGTCTGTAAACCAGGGCTAGATGGAGGCTTGGATGGTTTGGCACCTTCAAATACACTGACTGACTAACTGAGTATTTCACAATCAATGTTCCGAAATGGGAAAGACTCATCTCCTATAAATATCGCTGTTTCCCCACCCCTTCGTTCGTATCGGTCCATTCGGAGAATCTGGAAACCATCTAGCATAACTTCCGCGTCTTCTAGCTGCACATTTTACCATGTTTCTGTTAAAGCTATCAGGTGGGCTTGGAAATGGGCCACGGTAAGTTTTATTTCATCCAATTTGTTGAATAAACTCCGCAAATTTGTGTACATCATTTTTATATTATTCGGTTGTTTAGGTCTCTGGAAATTGTTTTCTAGTGCTTATGACTGATAGTTACTACTGCATATTTCACATGGCGTACCAAGTCCACTAGTCGATTTTGAATTTACTGAAGTTTGTCGGAACCGAACGCCGGTGCTTTTGCCGTCAATGTCACCGGATGATTCCACAAGACGAAACGCTCTATTTTTAAAATTTGGTTGTTTGCTATTTTCAGACTTACTTCGCCCTCGCTCTGACGTTTTCTCAGTTCCGCTACCAGCGCCCTCATTTTTATCCGTTCGACTGGCTGATAGTCCGACTGTAAAAACACTCCACGATGGTTGTTGCGAACCCTGGACTTTTGCGACAAGATGAGATTTGCTTGCTGTTCGTTTCCCAATACGACTTTTAGTGATCTCGGCCGCACATTGTCCGCGTTGTTTCTAAATGAAGGTCCCAAAACGGAAGATCTTTTGGATTTCGACTATCTGACTGGGTTTTTGTGTGTCAATTAGTAGGTTTCGGAATGTCAGCAGATCGTGTTTAACCCTCTCTTTCGGGGTGTCACCAGGTGCTTCAGGAACTCCTTGCACTACCACACAACGTGATCTCTCGAGGAAAAATCTGGTGGTTGCATCCTGTCCTTATTTGCAGGCGGTAGATTAAGTCTCAGACATTGGGACTGCCTGTATGGCTGTATCCAGATCAGTTGTTAGGTCGCTCGCGTCCGTGATATACGCTGTAACGTCTTTATTTGGCTGCCCACCTGACTTTTTGCATTATAGCTTGTTACACATGTGAAGAGCAAGCTGCTAGCGCTCTTTGGTGGCGTAAGTAAGTCCATACGATTACTTTCTATAGTTTTTTTGGGTTTTCGAATGAAGGACACTAAATTATACACCAGCTTTGATCGATGGAAGTCTGCCATTTCGGTAGTCGCAGCCTCAAAACGTTCGACCACGGCACAGTTTTCAGGAAGGTTGGCCCCTCTGACCTTCCGACAGGGACATTTCGCTCACTGGAACAGCTGGAGGACGAAAATCACAGATAGATACACTAGTACGTTGTGGCACCAAAGGTGCAAATTATATCCCGTTCTAACCAAAAAAATGGAAAGGGTGAGTAACTTTAATGCAGGTATTGTCTTTCTTCTGCCAAATGCTAAATCCCGTCCCACTTTTCCATGCTAAACGTATTAAAAGCCCCATGTGCCCCTACTTCCTCTTTGAGCAGGATTATCTGGCAGCACGCAGTTCGGTGCCTGAAACCTCTCCTCTCGGCCTTGCTGTTGTGTAACCCGACTTAACATACTCAGCGTCTGAAGTGGGAGGATGGTTGTCCTATAAAAAACGGTAATACGTGCAATTGACTGATCCAGCAAACCGATGTCCACTGTGTTTAGAAGAACCCCATCCACGCCACCTATTTTCATGTTTGCAGCTTCCCAAGTTTGATAAGACAAACTGCTCTCCCTATTGCGCTTTGTTTGTCCCGAAATCGTTAGATAGGTTATTATTTTTTTCATTGCTTTTCCTTTGTCTAGCTCTTTCCCTGCAGATGTTGCATAGCCCCGCTGTGAGTTCTGATTCATCCATTCAGGGCCATTCTCAAATATCGCGGATGTGTCGAAGGTGTAGACTGGGGTATTTAGTAAACTCCCCTTTCCGCTTCCCTTGTACTCTTAATAGTTTTCCTGTTACACTGTTCATCTCAACTGAATGGAACCCTTAAAACACAGATAGTCTAGCGTTCATACAAAGGTCTGTCCCATTTAATAGCGAGATGATGCCAACTCTAATGAATGGGTACTGTCCTTGGACATTTATACCTTCAGTCTGCCAATGTGAGCACCTTCTCCTTTGACCTGCACATCGAATCAGAACTCAGTACTTCCTCCCCACTATTTGGAAATATTTTATGGACACCGATATGTTTACTTTCACGAGCAAAGGCGCTCCGAACATGTGCCAAAACTGCACTTATAAAATCCGCTAGTTGGTGGAGCATTGAGGAGTTTCGGTCCGACGGTATTTCCAGTTCGACTGTGAACGGTGTTCTCAGTGTTGCGCCTGTGGTAGAGGGTGATGGTCATATTGAATGGAAGCGCATGTAGGTCGATTCAGCAGCCATCTTTTGTATTGAAGATCCTGCCGGTACCTTGACATTTACTGTTACTTAGGTGGACTGGTTGGATATGAATGTATAAACCCTTAGCGCTTTGGTTAAAGTTCATCTCTTATATGGGTAAAGCGGTAAAGGTATTTGACGGATAGGGTTTATTAAACGAAGAGACTATACGGCTAGCAATAGGTAGCATGCCAGAAAATCATATTTAATTCAGGCGCATATGTTGGTATATGAGGCGACGCAAGACTGAGCCAGTCGTATCCTAAGTGGCCAATAAAAACTGTGTGATTGCATACAGGAAATGCTTCAAGCACATTTTCCTGAGAGCAGACAGGCAACTTATCTGGAAATGAAATGGCCTATGAACTTTCCGTAAGATTGTCAACGCCCTTCCTGTAAAACCCTCTCCACTATTCCCGTATTAGAAGCGCTCTTAAACCGAAATCCTAGGTACACATATTCATCTCTAACTGGTGGTCTTATTGTCTGATTTAGGTGGCTACCTGCTGTTGGTTCCAAACATTTTCCTGGGAGTTGTTTGATATGGTAAATAAGTCGACTGATTTCTCAAATATATTCTGTAGCACCAACTCACTTTTACTCACAACGTTCATTCGGTGTAGAAGAATTTCCTCAAGCCATTCTGAGTATAACATCATGCGTTTAACAGATGCAGTACAGAGCAACTAAGATGGTCGATGGTCTCCAGTACCGTAGTATCATGGTAGGCCGGATAGGGCCGATTTGTTCCCTCCATCTTATGTCTAATTAGGCTGTGGCCTGCTCTTGACATTCCGGATTGTCTATTGACATGGCTGCTTGCTAAGACCGAAGGACATCTTTAAGGCTGCCAGTGCAAATAAACTACGCGGCCACCATTAAAAAGTTAAAAGCAACTGTGAGACTAGGCTGCGAAAAGTTCTCCTTCAGCCGACGGGTAGTCCCTTTAAGAGAAGGCTACGCCTTTATCTGAGTACTGACTCGATTAAACTTTTATTTTCCTCATCCTTCCCAGACAACTTTTTCTATGACACTGAGAAAGGGCCACCGGGAATTTAGCATGCCGCTATTAAATTTCCGTATCTGTTCACGTTTCCTTTCTTTATGAGTAGTCTCGCTACCTAAGATCCCTCACCAGAAATGTTAATTATTCCAGTTTTTCAGTTCATGCATCGTGCCCTCACAGAATGCACGCCATCGACGCTCTTGGCGAAACCTTCTGTATTCGCCATATACTAGTAGTTTGGTCGCATCTCCCTTCCCCCATCCTCGGTTGGACTCGGATGAATGTAACCGACCGCATCTGGGTTCCTATCGCCTCGAGACTGATCTTCATGATGCCCTCACTGAATGCGCTTCATCGATGCTCTTGGCGAAGCCTTCTATATTAGCCATATACTAGTAATCTGGTCGCATCTCATTTGCCCTATCCTCGGATGGACTCTGATGAATGTAACAGACCGCATCTGGGTCCTTTTCGCCTCAAGACTGGTTGTCATCGTGCCCTTGCAGAATGCGCTCCATCGGCGATCTTGACAAAGCCTTCTATATTCGCCATATACTGGTAGTTTGGTCGCATCTCCCTTCCCCCCATGTTCCCCCCATGTTCGGATGAACTCGGTTGAATGAAACCGACCGCATCTGGGTTCTTGTCGCCTCGAGACTGGTTGTCATCATGCCCTTACAGAATGCGCTCCATCGGCGGTCTTGTCAAAGCCTTCTATATTCGCCATATACTAGTAGTCTGGTCGCATCTCCCCCCATGTTCGGATGGACTCGGTTGAATGAAACTGACCGCATCTGGGTTCCTATCGGCTTGAGACTGGTTTTCAATTTCGGCACTTATTTTTCTTATTCAAGGCGATACAGGCCAGTCCTGACCGACCCGCCTACGTACCATTTTATGAAATCCGTTACACAATGCCATTTACAGCTGACATCTATTTCGGCCATGTTGATGTCGGGCTTTATTCCATTTTGTACCGCCACATGCAGGCCAGTCCTCCCTGTTTTTTTCTGATGCTATTTTTCTGAGGGTTTTTTTTTCTCCTGTTAAATTACTACAATCATTTTTAAATTTTGCTTTGGAGTTTTTTTTTCACCCCTCGTTTTTTTCATTTTCAGTTTGCTTAACGGACTTCTAATCTCAAAAACTATGCATTGCACTTTGTGCAGATTTTGCCTACATCGTCTAAAATTTGCATGTAAATTTATTTTTACTTGCTTTGATGGGACCCCGACGGGTCTTTAATAAAAATAATTGCATTGAATTGAATTGAGTCCGACCATGCAAATCTCTACTTAATGAGATGATGACGATCAACACCATTTTGTGCTCAAAATAACACTTGATTGCGCAAATCTGTACAAGTATTGTTTTCAGAACGCGACTGCTCACACCCTGCTTTGTAAAATACTTCATGCTCCATAATCTCCCCGTAATGAGTCGAGTGAACAGAAAATCTCATTAATTTAATTCGTGAGGCAACCACATTCAAAATGCTCGCAATTTTATTTCGAGCGCAAATATGCAAAAAATATTATGTGAAAAGAGTCCTCAAGGTTTCTGCCTTTAACTGTCCAAATATATGACAGTTCGACCGTTGATTTCGGTGATTTCCACCGTGTGCTCCACAGCAGAATGAGATCGGGGACGGTGGCTTTCGTACGAATTAGGTTGTAGTAAGAATAGACTTGCGCAGCAGCTACCACGTTCCCTCATCCCCCGACTGGGCCGGGTGTCAAGGCATAGTCAAAAAGACTGGAGGTGAGAGAGGTCATAGTTGGCTGGCGCGGCTGGAGCCACCCCTAGGCGTGCCGACACACTCAGACCGGACCCCACGGAGTAGGAATGCATAAAGGCCGCATTGGGATGGAGCCACTGTAGCCCGACACTCAGACTACCAGTCCGCCACTCCCCACAAACACTAAACACTATGCTTACTATGAGGTCCAAATAATCTCGTCAGCTGGCAATTCCCCAAGACACGGAGCTTAGCGTGCCGTGATAGTTTCGAGCGCGTCAGATTTTTTACAGTGGAGAAAACGCGCGGAGTCGTCGACCTCACTCACTGTTCCCACTCCAAGGACCCAATCACTGTCCGAGTAGATCGGTCGTCCGATGCGGAGAGTGGACGCAGTGGTTGACAGAACTAGAGAGATTGTCTGCTCGCGCCGCATGCACGACCTAGCCCTCAAACGCACATGCCGGATTTCGTAAACAATGAGTCTGACACTCCGACCTCACGTGTAGCAGAGGATCCACACAGGGAAGGAAGTCGAAGAGCACACTCCCACTTACGTGAGAGGAGCCGTTGATGCGGGATTTTTGGAGGATTGCGGTGATGTAGTCCTATCCGCAGTGATTGATCGTGGGACTTCATTAATACTCATGTAACCGAATAGGTCCATGCGATGAATGAATTTGCGTGGACACTGTGGACAGTGCAGGCGGGTGCGGCGAGCATATGTTGATGTTTCGGGCGCTGGCCTGCTAATCTAGTGCCATGGGTCCGCCGGTGACTTACCAGGCCGATGCTTGAAGGTGATGTGCGATGGCAATGCGAAAAATTTAGGTTTGGAACTTCTGAGTCGGTTTTGGCGGTGGCGGTGCTTGCAATGATTCTGCAAGTGGTGAACGCGCTGGACAATTGGATGTTGATCGGGTTGGACATGAAGGGATGTGCAGGTAATGCTAGGTGTGTCGACGCTGCGGTGACTTCCACTGTCGTGGATGCACATGTTTTCGGATAGGCCCATACGTTGTGTGAATGTATGAAGACAATGCGGACAGTTGAGGCGAATGTGGCGAGTGTGTATTGGTACTCCAAACACTGGTTCGCTAGCCTCTGTGGAATAGATTCTCAAGTGACCGACTGAACTGATGTGTGAGGTGAGTGTGTGGACGGTCGCAATAAGGACAGGTTTGCAGAGGGTTGTATGCGGTGGTAAAAGTGGTTGTGTTTGTCGTTGCCACGGTGATTGTGTCAGAGATGATGGAGGCGAAAGTATGGGTGGAAAGCGGTACGGCACGTGATGCGGAACAGCATTGGTGAGGGTGGACCTCGTTGTGGTCGACATGGAATTTGGAGAGGAAGCAGTCGTAGACGCAGCAGCTGTGGTTGTTGAGGAGTTGACGTATTGGGTTCAAGAATGACCGACGAGACCGATCCGCGCGCGGAATGCTTGTCGGCAGCACGTGCACGTTGGGTGGGGTTGAGTGGCGCTGTTGCGTGTCGGATGAGCCCAAAACGTGCGAGCAGCACTTTGAGATCTGAAGGTGGAGATCCGGCTTGCTTTCGTACATGGTTCCGCCAGACTTAGCTTTTCTCCTGCAGGTTGTTTTGTTCTGGACGAAGTCCTCGCAGGCCTCTGGGTTGATATGTACTCGCGGAGTGGCGAACAGGTTCGTGCTCTGCTCTATGCCTATTTCGGTCGTGGTATTGAGCGCGCGATCGGCGGCGGACGGCAGGCCGTGGAATGTGGTCGTGGATAACCGTGTTCAAGTCCGCATGCTCCTGCTGTTCCTGCTCCTGCTGATCCTCCTGTTGGTTTCTATGGGCATCCAGATGTGCAGTGTAGTTAAGAATTTTTTATCTGAATTAAACAACATTTTCACGTCCACCAACGAATTATCCTTTTATATATGATACTTTTGATAAGGACATCCTTATCGTTGGCGATTTTAACGCTCCTGGCATTGATTGGCTAACGTGGACTGCACAAGGGCCGCAAGACAGCTTTAATCACAAACTACTACAATGGGCAACGGACAAACTTCTCTGCCAGAATGTTACCTTTGGAACACGGGTCAGGGAAGGACAGCAGTCGAACTGCCTTGATCTTATTTTTACCCGAGAGGAGGAAAATGTACTAGACATGCAGGACCGACAGCCATTAGGGTCAAGCGACCACATCACGCTCTACTTCGCGTACTCACTGTTTTCCAAACCCGTCCAACCGGAGAGGTGGGAGAGAAACATTTGGAAAGGGGACTATTCTCTCATGAGGAGGGAAGCGGCAGCTATATCATGAGAGATTGAACTGCATGGTCGAGCAAACGATAACTGGAATACTTTCAGTTCCTTACTGAAAGAGATTGTTTATTCCAATTGTCCTCTCAGAAAGAAGACAATCACAAACCGCCCAAAATGGATAATCCCGGACTTGAAGGCCTCTTTCAGAAAAAGAAATCGTCTGTTGAGGCGTTACAGACAAACTGGCTCCGACGAACACTTACAGGACTATAAGTGGCACTGAAACGTCTGTAAAAGTGAGGCCTCAAAGCTGCGAAAGAAGTTTGAACTAAACATCCTCCGAAATTCGTTGGAGCATCCGAAAATTCTATATGGTTATATACGAAGTACTAAAAGAACTCAGGAGCTGATCCCTGCCCTTGGGTCTGCAGATGGAAAAGTGGAGATTGATGACCAGGTTAAAGCGGCCCTCCTTTCCGACTTCTTTCAGTCCGTCTTCACCCGAGAACCTACTTCTATATTTGCCCATCCATCCATTCGCCAACCAACCTCACCTCCCAGTACCCTTCCCCATCCTATCTCCTCCCTACCCTCCTTAACCGAGCAACCATTCTTTTCATCTACCATTGTTAAGGCCGAGCTACTCCGGCTGAAACCTGCCAAATCGCCTGGCCCAGACAGAATTCCCGCCCTAGCACTTCGTGAACTTGCTAATGAACTGTGCAAACCCTTATCCGCAATATTTCAAAAGTCATTTGAAGACGGCGAGCTCCCGAAAGAATGGAAGTGCGCACTCATTACTCCGATCCATAAAGGAGGCTCAGGACTTGACTGCGGAAATTATCGTCCTGTCAGTCTTACTTGCATCGCGTGTAAAATAATGGAACGCATTATCAAAAGACACTTGGTGAAATACCTGGAACAGAACAAAATATTGTGCGATACCCAACACGGCTTTCGTGTAGGACGCTCCTGCCTAACGAGTGTTCTTTAAATAAATAAATAAATAAATTTTATTTAATGCCAGTTTACAGGCATTGTCAAGGGGAGCGATTAAACATAAATCCGACCAGCAGTGAAAAAAAACTCCTGAGCTTAAGGGATTAAAATATAGTTGATGTTGGTTTTTGTGGTTTGGAGGGCTCAGGAGAAAAAAACTGCCGGCGGTGGGAGAATATCGACCGTCAAGAAGGGGGGAGGTTGCACGGTATCGGAGATCATCGGACGTCAAATTCCTTTCATGAAGTTGGGGATAGTCAAAGTAGAGGCGTTGAGGAACAGCTGGTGAGACCGGCCATAGTGTTCAGAGACCACAAACGCCATCGCTACGGTACAGTCGATCAGTAGATTCAGCACCCAAAATTTGTGGGAGCTTTTCTGAATGCAAAAATCGAGTAATAGTTCTCTTAAATAAAGGATAATTTTGCAGAGTTTCCGCACTCATGGGTAGTTTATTCCAAATAGCGATTGCATTTACAGAAAAGAACCGACGATATTTAACAGTACGTGCCAGAGGCAGAAATAAAAAGACCTCACGGTGACTGTTACGTCGTGGGTGGATATGGTGTTTTAAAGAGGTGAGTGGGTTAAATGTGTGATTATATAAGAGTTTAAATAGCAAAAATAGTCCCTTTTGTAATCTACGGAACCATAAAGGATCGAGGCCTGTAAGCCGGCAACGTTCTTGGTAAGACAAATGTCGGTGTTCCGGGGTTAAAATTCTCTTGGTAAAAAAGTGTTGAACGGATTCTATTTTCTTCCGCTCAGTAGCACGCATGAGGCTTAATGAAAGCGAACAGTATTCCAGACCAGGTCTAACGTACATGTTGAAAAGGCGCATTCTAATGTCCCTAGTTTTAAAATTTCGGAGAATAAACCCGGTCGTTCTACGTGCTTTGGAGACTATCAAGGCACAGTGCTCCGAGAGATTGAGACTCTTGGAGTATGATACGACCAAATCCTTTATAACCCCTGGCACATTTATGGCGTGACCTTCAATACTCAGCTGAGGTTGGTGGTCGTCGCCAACCACCATGACTGAGCACTTATGCCAAGAAAGAGAAAGGCGCCATGTGCGGCACCACTGGGCGAAAGCCTGTAGATCGCTCTTTAGGAGCTCAAGCACGATGTCATGATCTGCCGGCTTATATCGATGTACAACTTTAAGATCATCGGCATACATGAAAGGCCTACCATTCTGAAATAAATCGGGTACATCATTAACGAAAAGGCAAAATAAAAGCGGGCCGAGTACACTACCCTGAATGACTCCACTCCTCACACGTGTGGGGTTGGAGATGGTATTGGAAATCTTAACTCGTTGTGTACGAGTGCCCAGGTAAGAGGATATAAAATTCAAAAGTTTGCCACCTATTCCGAAAGAGGACAATTTCAAGAGAAGAAGAGCATGGTCAACACGGTCAAAAGCCTTAGTGAAATCGAAATATACTGTGTAAAGAGCAAAACCATGGTCCCTGGATTGGAGAACATAGTCAAAGAAAGAGAGTTGACAGGTGTCACAAGATCGAGCTTTGAGGAATCCATGCTGAGCAACACTTAGTAAGTTATTCGCTGTTAAGTGACACATCATCTTATCCTTGATCAATGTCTCTAAGATCTTCGAAACTGCGGGGAGGGTGTTTATTGGCCGAAAGTCATCAAATGATGTAGATTTTCCGTGCTTAGGAATGGGCAAAATGTGTGATTCCTTCCACAAGGTAGGAGTTTGTTTTAGGTTTTTTTCCTGAGTTCAAAGGGGACTGACAGTGCCCAAGGGGCGCTACAATAAACCTATTCTATTCTATTCTATTCTATAAGTTTCACTTTCAAGAGCGAGATTAAATATCTTGCATAAGAGGGATGGGAAGATCGTGTTTGCACCGGCTTTTAAAATGCTTACTGGGACACCATCAGGGCCTGGACTATAAGATTGACGGAAACGCCGAATCGCAACAGTCACATCCCACAGAGTGAAAGTTATAGTTTCTAGAACTGCCCCGGTCAATGACTGGATGGTCGGAAGCGGAGTGGTCGAGTCTTCAATAAACGTTTTGGACAGGAAATCATTGAAGCTATCCGCGGTTAACTGGGCATCAACTATGGGATTTCCGAGATCGTCTCGAAGGATGTGATACTGCGTCTTTCTTTGAGTTCGTAGTTTTCTAGAGAAAAGTTTCGAGACACTTAACGAATGGTTTTCGGTAAACTGGACCTCTTCGGCTAGCTGTTTTTCTTCAGACAATCTCTTAGCTCGATCAAAAATATCACAAATCAAGGGCAGAACAGAAACATCGTTCTGAAGCCTGCGCAATCTGCGACGAAAGGGTAAAGGTAGGAAAATCTCATCCCCAACATTAATAATTTTCTTACGGGGGACAAAAAGAGAAATATGCGGATCCAAAATTTCGTACAGTTTTGCAGTGCAAACATTTACATCCGAACTAAGGAAGAAATCAGTCCAGTCGTAGGAATTAAGGTCTGTTAATAATTCGGTTGAGCGAGTGGATAGGAAATCGCGGAAAAAGTTATACTTTTGGGACGACATTTCGTCAGCCTCGAATTCCAACGTCGAAACAACTATGTCATGGTCTGAGCCCCCGAGTGGGCCTAGGGATGACACTGACGATGGCAAGCAGCCTCTACGGAAAATTAAGTCAAGTATACTTGAGCCTCGGGTGGGAAAATCAACAACCTGAGTCCACATCCCGACATCCACAGCCTCAAGAAAGTCATCGAACCTTCTGGGGCCTGAAGGCGGAGACCAGCGGACTTCAGGGAGATTAAAGTCACCCGCAACCAATTGATACTTAAAGCTTACGTCGGCCGCAGCATGACATTCCTGTGAGAGTAAACGATCAAAATTGTCATTGGCGTTGGGAGGGCGATAGACGCAGCCAATGAGTAAGGAGAACTTATTTTTTAGTGCAACCTGGAGCCAGCGGCTGCCTTCTACTGCGGAAAAGTGCGGGAGGTCCAACGGCAAACATGTAAGTGTTTGCTCAACGTAGACGCAGCTGCCCCCACCACGGCTATCTTGGCGATCATTTCGAATGCAATTGTAGCCTAGAAGAGAGAGTTCGGAGTCAGCTAATGAGGCTGATGCCCACGTCTCAGTTACTAAAACAATATCAGGACAATGGACGAACACCTGAGTCTGCAGCAAAGGCATCTTATTAAGCAAGGATCTGGCATTTAAAACAAAAACAAATTGAAGGGAAAGGCAGTTAGTTTTTGAGGGAGATTGGCTACATCGTCTAGTTCTGGGCTGCCCACGGAGCAAACGGTCCGGATGCAACCATCCGGTTCTGCCAAAAATTTTGTGGCATCAAAAAATTCTGACGTGGATAAAGAGGGGTAGGACTTGGGGGAGGGAATGACGGGCAGATAAACTGGTAACTATTGTTAGCTAACTTATTTTCAGCTGGAAATCCGCGGGGCAGTTACTGCAACCTATTTCCGCCGAGACGAAACTGAGGATCGGATGAATTAACTGATTCAGTATGGACATTATCATGAGGAATAAATTGGTAAAACGGCCGTGGAGGAAACAAGTTAGGGGGTGGGAAACGCATTGCTTCCATTGGAACAAGAGGTCTATTAAACGGTGGGAAAATCGGCATATTCGGCCTAACTGCCTTGATATGAGGGCTGGGGGGCATTTGGGAACCCGCTACGTTTTGCGTCGGGGTATTTGAGGCACTGTTAGCCGATTGTGGAGGAAAAGATTTTGTAATAATGCTGGATTTATTGGGGGTCCGAGTGGCTGAGACAGCAATTGGATTTGCCTTTGACTTAGACACATGCTTAGGCTTACTAGGGGTTGCTGGGGGAGTCGATAGAGGCGTGTTTATACCAGGCGTGGTGGTGTGTTTAAAGAGGTCAGCACTAAAAGTAGTCGAACTCCCTACGGAATTGACTATGCCGTGACTTGCAGATGCTGCACGTGGTGTTGTAGAGGACATATTCAGACTGACAGTAGGTGTCATTATCTTGGTGTTGGTTTTTGCCGATTTTAGGTTATTCAGTCTTCGCTGCAGGGGTGTGAGGTCTGGCGAAACGGAGCAGCGCCATTAACGGCAGAAGTCTCTAGTCATCTCCCTACTCGACAAGATAAAATCACTTCTATCATGGAGAAAAGGGTAACTAGTATCGGCGCATTACGACTAAGCGAGCGAAGTCGCTTAGCTTCTGCGACACTAAAACTCAAGCCACAACTTTGTAGGAACGAATGGGCTCCCTCCATAGCAGATAAGTGGCTCGGAATGTTTCGCAGTACGAAATTATGCTTGCGTTTAATTCGTTCCTCAGTTTCCGAACTTATTACCCCAATAAGTTTAAAAGCTTGTTCAAGCACTTTTTCAGAAGTGCTGTTTATGTCTCCATAAATCAGCTGATCGATTATTTCGCCGGCTGATGGCCTGCTACGACTAGCAGAGGCGTATTTTTGGACGACTGAAGGGTCGAGAGGTTCTACATGTACTAAAGGAATTTGTGAGTTAATCAGATCTGCAGACGGCAAAGAACATACGCTGGCACCTGCTATCTCTTCAGTCACGATTTTAGCACCCAGAGACGGTGGGGAGGCCGCAAGCTTTCGCCTTTTAGCACGTGCTCTGCGGGGCATTACAGACAAAAAAAAGTTTTTCGTTACAGAAGATGGATCAAAACTTTTCCAACGTACGGAAGAGCGCACTGAATAGCAAGTATTACTGTTATTTAACTACAAAAACTAGAGAGCGGTAGTAGGGAAAGGATTCACTACAATGGATTTTTTACAAAATACGACTATTTTGCCAGACTGTCAAACAAATTGGGAAAAAATTTTACCTTATATAGAAAGGCGACTTTTAAAACGGACTCAAGTAAAAAACAGGCATTAATTACTTAAGAATATTCAGATAAATGCAGAGCTTCACTTATCTTCGAAATTGAGCAACGCGCCTTGACCTTGATGGCGCACGAGAAATGGACACGAGCTACCGATAAGGGTTTTCCAGTAGATGTCATATTTTTTGACTTCAAGGAGGCCTTCGACAGTGTCACACACAGGCTTCTTTTACAAAAGATCTGGGATGTAGGGATTCAAGAAAGAATGTTTAAGTGGATCAGGAGTTTTCTGTCCTCTAGACTACAAAGAGTCGTCGTTAGTAATTCTACCTCGGAATGGGTAAAGGTGGAAAGTGGTGTCCCACAGGGTTCTGTCTTAGGCCCAGTACTCTTCCTGATTTATGTTAATGACTGCATCAGCTAAATGAATTGCGAGGCTCTCATGTTCGCGGATGACATAAAAATATGGAGTGAAGTCAAGTGTGATGATGACGCAGAGAATTTGCAGTCAAACATCAACAAACTCTGTGCTTGGTCGAACAGATGGCTTTTGAAGTTTAACGTGTCCAAATGCGTGGTTTTGCACCTGAACACCGGCCGCAATGCCTCTCCCAAACACCAGTACTATATTGACGGGACGAGGTTAGAAACTGTGGAAAGACACAGAGATCTGGGTGTTTGGACGACCACAAATCTATCGCCATCAGAATACTGTAGAAAGATGGTCCAGAAGGCAACTAGTACTCTACACTGGATCAGACGTGCATTTAAAATATTTCCTCCCGAACTCTTCGAAAAATTCTTTGGTGTCTTTGTAAGACCTCATCTAGAGTATGGAATGCCAGCAGCTTCACCATGGATGAGGAAGGATATCAAATAACTCGAACAGGTGCAACGCAGAGCGACAAAGATGGTCGACGGTCTGAAACATTTGTCTTATCAGGAGAGGCTGAATTTGCTTGGCATATTCACTCTCTCTTATAGACAAATAAACTGCAGTCTACTCTGGACCTTCCGGATTGTTCGCGGCCAGGGTTGCTCATTAAGAGCAGAGGACTTCTTTGAGTTCGCCCGTACAAACCAACTACGGGGCCATGCATACAAAGTCAGGAATGAGCGCACGCGTTTAGACCGACGAAAATATTCATTCAGCCAGCGGGTTGTCAGGCCGTGGAACTCGCGTCCAAGCGAGATGGTGACGGCTGATACAGTTTGTTTGTTTAAAAGAAAACTTGCTCGTCTAGTTTTCGACAGAAATCGGCCTGTACAGCATGACTATGCACAGTCAGTTTTGTAAAATCTGTCATATACAATCTTCCGCACTAATTTACAGTGACCCCATGCACTACCTTATGATTACGATTGAACTGTGACCCAATCACATTTTAAATGCCTGCAATTTTATTTTACTTTTGAGTATGAATCTGCGAAAGCACTGTACATAAATAGGGTCATCAAGGGCTCTGCCTGTAACCCTTCAATATACATACATATACATATATCCCCAAATCCCGAACTGGAAGATTTATAACAGTTTTTAGAAATATGCCAGTGTTGTGTGGAACCGATTCATTTAGTTTATATGGAATGTCTTCGGCAAACTTCGTAAATTCGAATTTATAGACTCTGGCTTTTTTACCTGGAGTACTTGAGCCAAACGAGGCTCCCCAGTAGCAACCGGTAAGACAAGCAAAAATAAAACGTTCAGAATATTAATTGGCATGTCTAGTTAGGGCTCTGTCAAATGATACGCTAATTTCGAACTGGTGCCCTGAGCAGATGACAGAAATAGTAGCGTAAGAAAACGGTCTGTTTTGTATTTTGAGGTTTTCGTTTAGTTTAAGGGAAATAATATATGCCAAGTACATATCAGAAACCGTACGCAAAATTAATCGATTCCGCATGTCCGTATGCAGCCGGAGTTTCAACTGGGAGTTAATTAAATCAAAGTGAATATAGAATTCCCACTTTCTTGCAGTACCACCACAGTCATGAAAACGGCAATGGCCCTAGTCACCTCATAATTGATCAGTGCTAAGTTTTGAGGGTATTAGATTTGACCCTATAATAATATGTATATGCATAAGTATCAGCAGAAAAGGCGATTTCGGGAACCACGGTTTTACTGTCCTGATGTTTCAAAAGCATACAAGCTTCCATCGTCGGAGGTGAGTGTGGTATCGCGCCTCACAGTATTTATAGGTGGGTGACAGTCATGTCGAGACGGGTTTTGTTCATACATACGAAGTCAGGGCGGTAGGAAGGAAGGGGCGGGGAGGGAGTCCTAGAGCG
>CACRXP010000507.1:204677-262809 GCA_902702965.1 Spirometra erinaceieuropaei
CGCTCTAGGACTCCCTCCCCGCCCCTTCCTTCCTACCGCCCTGACTTCGTATGTATGAACAAAACCCGTCTCGACATGACTGTCACCCACCTATAAATACTGTGAGGCGCGATACCACACTCACCTCCGACGATGGAAGCTTCAGTTCTGTTTAGTTCAGTTTATTGAGGGAAATGTAGGTCTTCACCTTTGAATTCCCTATTTGTGTACATGCTAATGCAAAATCTCAAAAACTCGAAAAGTTATCATAAGGGGAGCAAGTAATCGGAAAAGCGTCAGATCTGTACAGACAAACATACTGTCTCGAATGTAAGTGGTACGAGCAGTTGTAGAGCGGTCGTTTCGAGTGCAGCGAAATACATGATATATCCGGTGACAAAAGTTGCAGAGGTGCATGTCAGTAAGCGTATGCGTTGGGTTGTGGACAATAAGAAATCCAATTTAAAATGTTACTGAAATATAGCAAGTAGTATTATAACACGGAATTTGTCCTGGTTACAGAGCTTTTATGCTTTTGAACCATCAGGACAGTAAATCTATGGTTCCCGAGATCGCCTTTTTTCTGAGTTATGTCCGGGGACGCGCATCTTCGCTTCTATTAGCATGTATATGTATATGTATATATCGAAGTGTCACAGGCAGAACCCTTGATGACCCTATTTATGTACAGTGCTTTCGCAGATTCATACTCAAAAATAAAATAAAATTGCAGGAATTTAAATTGCGATTCGGTCACAGTTCAGTCGTAATCATGAAGTAGTGCATAGGGTCACTGTAAATTAGTGCGAAAGATTGTATATGACAGATTTTACAAAACTGGCTGTGCATAGTCATTCTGTACAAGTCGATTTCTGTCGAAAACTGGACGAGCAAGTTTTCTTTTAAACACACGAACTGTGTCAGCCGTCACCATCTCGCTTGGAAGCGAGTTCCACGGCCTGACAACCCGCTGGCTGAATGAATATTTTCGTCGGTCTAAACGCGTGCGCTCATTCCTGACTTTGTATGCATGGCCGCGTAGTTGGTTTGTACGGGCGAACTCAAAGAAGTCCTCTGCTCTTCATGAGCAACCCTGGCCGCGAACAATCCGGAAGGACCAGAGTAGACTGCAGTTTAATAAACGTCATTACACAAGAACGACCAAGCACTAGGGATGTTGTGACTATCAGCACATAAATCCGTCGGTTTGAATATACGTGAAGAGCCTAACATCTGATTGAGAGCGTCTCTACCAATGAAATCTATCTTCTGGAATAACCT
Source organism: Spirometra erinaceieuropaei (assembly GCA_902702965.1). NCBI lineage: Eukaryota > Metazoa > Platyhelminthes > Cestoda > Diphyllobothriidea > Diphyllobothriidae > Spirometra > Spirometra erinaceieuropaei. Next base: position 205,938 of record CACRXP010000507.1, read on the forward strand.
TCCAAAATATATAAGATCATCAGATAATATACGCGCTTCAAAGGAGACTTCCTCTATGACACTGAGGAAGGGCCATCGGGAATTAAGGACGCTACGACTTAATGTCCGTGTCCGCCACATTTCCCTCTTTTGCGTGTAGTTACGCTTGCTGTGATACCTTATCGAATATTTCAATTTTTCCTATATTTCAGTTTATGGATCGTGCCCCAAACAGAATCCGATACTCAGGTTAGCAAAAGTAAGAGATCCGGGTCGGTAATCTGAGGAGAATGAATTGCTCACCGGATCGGGGGACTTTTCAGGCTGACGTTTCGAAGAGCTGGGGCTGCTCTCCATTGTCAAAGCGTCAAGTGAAGAAATCGATCAGCATTTTTGAATAGACTGCCACATTAGTTGGCCCTGGGCTGATCGATTTTTTTCTTCCTTCTCTGCCTCGGCCTACTGGCCGTCGTCTGTGAATGTTTGTGGCCTCCTGTAATACGTGTCGTCACCTCAATTGGGGTTGGTTGCGTTTGCTTTCCCCTTTTGGGTGAAGTGGTCGACAGGCCGTGTTTGCTCGGCATTCTTAGGCTCCGTGTGATTGTCTTGTCTTCGTCACGGTGTATGAAGTGACGTAGGACTTTATAGGCCGAAGGAAGGTCTAGATGCCTGTTGATGGAGTTGGCATCTGAGTACCAAGCCTCAAGAGTGAGACGCTCAGTCCTTGAGGTGCCCCTGCCTATGACGGCTGCTCCTTGAAAATCAAAACTGTGACCAGTTTCTCCGATGTGAGCCGCAAGCTGTGAGTTTGGGTCTAGTCTCCGTGTTGCCAGTTTGTGCTCGTGTAGGCGGGTCTGCAATTTCCGTCCGGTTTCCCCAACGTAGTTGCAGTCTCCATCCTTACAACGTATTTGATAGACAACTGCTGAGGTCTCAGTGGGTGGCAGTATGTCTTTGGGTTGCATCAAACGGCGACGAATTGTTGCCTGGGGTCGATGGGCAATACCTACCCTGGCGGTTTGTAGCAGTCTTGAAACCGCTTCGGAGACTCCATTAATGTAAGGAATAGCCCTCCAGACTTCGGGTTGTTCTTCTTGTGGCCGTCGTCTGTTCACTCGGCGCTTGCTTTGCTTGATGAAGTGGCTTGGGTATCCATTGGTTTGAAAGAGACCATGAAGATATTGTCGTTTAACTATTTGTCGGCTGGTGTGCTGCAGTTTGTTTCAACTCTAGACCTTCCTTCGGCCTATAAAGTCCTACGTCACTTCATACACCGTGACGAAGACAAGACAATCACACGGAGCCTAAGAATGCCGAGCAAACACGGCCTGTCGACCACTTCACCCAAAAGGGGAAAGCAAACGCAACCAACCCCAATTGAGGTGACGACACGTATTACAGGAGGCCACAAACATTCACAGGCGACGGCCAGTAGGCCGAGGCAGAGAAGGAAGAAAAAAATCGATCAGCCCAGGGCCAACTAATGCGGCAGTCTATTCAAAAATGCTGATCGATTTCTTTACTTGACGCTTTGACAATGGAGAGCAGCCCCAGCTCTTCGAAACGTCAGCCTGAAAAGTCCCCCGATCCGGTGAGCAATTCATTCTCCTCAGATTACCGACCCGGATCTCTTACTTTTGCTAACCTGAGCTCAAGTTTTGAGCCCTCAGTGCTCCGTGCAGCGCGCCGTTGGGAGAAATTCGCCCTACGGACCGCGTCAACACAAGCGCAACTGCACTTTCTTCATCGCTGCCTTGACCAACAATTGACTCCAAAATGTGTCACCTATAAGCCGCCCGTGAATTCAACCTTGGCAAGGGAGACTTTGGCGCGACACGGCAGAAGAATGACTAGAGTACTTATACATGATTGCCATCAAAGACTGCAACGTTACAGCCTAGAAATTGCTCAATGTAAATCATATTTCGAGGCAACTACTGGTGAAGCATCGAAGGACATTGAGGAAACCATTCTCAATCATGTTCGAAAGGTACGAGCCAAAAAGAACAAAGAATTATCAGTAAAATTGGCCAAACTGAGACCAGTTCGCTCAGATCACTCGTCGGGCGACCTTGTCCACAACCTTTCTTCTAAATCCCTCACCAGCACACAACTTGCAGTCCTGGGACATGGAGCCACTTTCAACACAGCAGACGCTGCACCCCCAGAGTTCATTGCCGCTTTTGAATCTGTTCTTCAGCTAACACAAACGTCAGAAGAGACGAAGGAGTTGATCCGTCACAAAACCTCCTCTTTGTTAATGCAACATAAGAAGAGCGAAACTCTTAGTAAGGAAGAACAGCAAGCATTAAAAAGCCTAAAAGCGGATAAAGACATAATCAACCTGCCGGCTGACAAAGGCCGTTCCACAGTAGTGCTTGACAAATCCGATTACCAGAAGAAAGCTTTGAGCCTACTCGACGACACACAGTCCTATAAACTTTGTCCAGCCAGTGAGATGAAAAATCTGCTTACTCAAATAAACAAAAGCCTGGCAAAACTCAGAGCGAATGGAGCAATCACAGCTAAAGATTGGTTTCTTATGAAACCCTCTGACTCTGCCGCCGCGCGGTTTTATGGTCTTCCGAAGGTACACAAAGCTAACATACCTCTTAGACCCATCGTCTCCCTACGTGGTACTCCTACATACGGTTTGGCAAAATGGATGTTTGCTCGTCTTAAGTTCCTGGCAGAAGGATCGCCAACAACAGTCGTCTCTGCTAATCAGTTCCTTGAACGTTTAAAACATCTGAAACTAGAGCCAGATGAATCCATGGTATCGTTTGATGTCGTTTCACTCTTTACCTCCATTCCACAACAACTAGCGATTGACGTTGTGAGACAACTCCTGGCTGACCGCTACAACGAGAGAGACAATCCCCTGAAGACTGAACATCTCGTGGAGCTCTTACGCTATTGCCTAAAAACATATTTCACCTTTGGTGGACAAATGTATGAACAAATCAAAGGCACCCCTATGGGCTCCCCCATATCAGGGCTGATTGCTGAAGTGGTTCTTCAACGGATAGAACACTTGGTGTTCACCAAGTATCAACCAAAGTTCTGGGCTCGTTACGTCGATGACACCTTCGCCATTGTCNGGCCAACTAATGCGGCAGTCTATTCAAAAATGCTGATCGATTTCTTCACTTGACGCTTTGACAATGGAGAGCAGCCCCAGCTCTTCGAAACGTCAGCCTGAAAAGTCCCCCGATCCGGTGAGCAATTCATTCTCCTCAGAATCCGATACCTTTCCTGACAAATTCTCTCGAAGAATTAGCGTGGCTAGGTTGTCGTACACGCTATAAGCCGCCTCGGTTTCGCTGATCGCCGACACTCATCAGAATTCCACTCCGACTCCCGTGATTTGGAATCCTTACCCCGCAGATCTTGATGGTAACCATTACTTTCGACCCGAAATAGTCTGTTGACGACCACGGCGTGAATTCTCTACTTTCACCATTTGCTATTAGTTTACTCATGCAGTGAAGGTCTCAAGGTCGCATTCTCCCCTCAATGCTCTGGTGACCGCCATATCGTTTAATTTCCCATCCTCGACTGAACTCTGGACGGACTTTATCCGATCGCAATTAGATTCCCTTACCTTGCCACTTCGAAGCGGATAACCTCATTTGGTGTAGGAAGCTCAGCCTTGACGATTTACGTTTTGAATCCCTCATAAAATACCATATGCAGGTCAGTCTGGTTCGACCCGCATATTTTCCATTTAATAAACGGTAGATTTGTTCCTCCTCAAAAGGTAGGGCATTCATACTCATTTATTTTTTTTTCGTAAGCAGTTTTTTCACTGCTCGCCGACCGTTTTGTACGTGAATGATGGGACCCCCAAGGGTCTTTTAATAAAATCATTTAGTTACTTATTATTTATTTTGGAATGGACCGAGGAAAATGATAATAATAATAGTTTTTAATGCCAATTTACAGGAAATGTTAAACAAACGTCCGACCAGCAAAGAAACAAAAATCCCCAGATAAAAAAGTCAGGATGATAGTTTTGACAGAATGGAGGGCTCAGGAGATAAACAACGACTGCCCATGAAATGACGACAGTCCATCAGGAGAGAAGTGGCACCGCATCGGATATTATCAATCGTCAATTTCCTCCATGAAACTAGGATTGGACCCAGCAGAAGCATTGATGAACAGCTGTCGCTGTTGGCTAAGCGAATTATCCTTGTTTAGACCGGCCATAGAGATAAGAGACACAAACGCCATCGCTACGGTGCATTCAATCAATGGATTCAGCTCTCATTATTTGTGGGAGTTTTTCTGAATGCAAAAGACGAGTAATAGTTCTCTTAAACAAAGGATAATTCTGCAGAGTTTTCATATTCGTGAGTAGTTTATTCCAAATGACAATTGTGGCCACAGAAACGAACCGACGATTTTTAACGGTGCGCGACCGGGGAAGAAGTGAAAAGACGTAATGATGACTGTTACGTCGGGGGTGGACAAGGTGTTTTAAAATAGTGAGCGGGCAAAAGGTACGATTACATAAAAGCATCAATAGTAAAAATAGTTCATTTTGTAATCGACGAAACCACAATGGATCAAGGCCTGTAAGCCGGCACTGTTCTTAGTACGACAAAGTCCGGTGTTCCGGGGTTAAAACTCTCTTGGTTAGTAGATGTTGGATGGATTCTATTTTCGTCCGCTCAACAGCGCTCATGTGGCTAGATAAGTTTGTACAGTATTCCAGGGCATGTTCAACTTACAGGTTAAAAGGAGTGCGTTTTAATATCGCCTGTTTTACAAGTTTCTGAGGATAAATCCGGTCTTTATTGATGCCTTTGATACTATCAGGGCGCAGTGCGTCGGAAGATTAAGACTTTTAAATATGCTTGGCACATTGATTTATCGGAGTCTGTGTTAACCAGAATGGACCACTTAGTTCATTTTATCGAGGGAAATAAGTATGAGCCTTCAAGGTCCCTCTTTGCAAGGTAACTTTGAGTGCAGTATATGGAGAAATAATCTGGACCGAAATAATTTAAACGTGCCCATATTTTTATGAAAAATTTGGCTTGAGTTTCTGAGGTTTAACTCGATAAATAATCCACCTAATTATTCCTAAACATTCATGTGTCGAAGTTTTTCAAAGCTTTCTATCGATGATTGAATCACAGCATCTACGGGGAAGGCATGCAATGGTTTAGCCACTATGGCAGAGAAGGAGAACTTGAGCACATCCAGCCTTGCCTGTTGAATGCTTAATTTTATGGGGAAACTCGGCGGTTCATTGTGATAGCGAACTCAAAAATTCCTCAGAAGTCAGACGGCATTTCAGTCCCTTTGCTATGCTGAATGCTTGTAAGAGTTCCCTGGGCAGTTACCAGTAACTCAAGGTAAATAGATTGAGATTTATTTGGCCGGTTGCATAAGGAAAGGCACATTAATCCCAAACCACTTTCGTGACTCTCCCTTGGGCTCTTTTTAAACTGCTCGACGGTAAGTCTCCGGTTGTCTCAAGGCCTGCATCACGTATTTCATTTGCGGCTGCACAAACGTTCCGAAGGTCTTGGAGAATACGTATTCGTCTAAATGTACAAATGCACACTTGGTGGTGTGCAGTACGGACATTGCGCTTCTGCCACTCTCTGACAATGTCCAGATGGTTAACGAGAGCTCTTTGTTAGCACATCGAGGTTCTTCGACCATTTACGTCTCGTAAAACTGCACCGTCGAGAAAGTAGCTTCCTGTGTTGGCGGATCTGACTGGATTGCCTGGTGAAGTATTGCGCAATTGCCAATGTTGAACCGCACGAAGAAGTCAAATAAAAACGTTTTAAAACATGTACGAGCAATCTGAAAGAAGTTAAATAAAAAGGCTTGCTACTAGATTTGGATGAAATAGGCTAGGGAAGTGGTTGATTCTTCCACTAGGCTGAAATTCGAGCGGAATGGGCAAAATCAGTCTCAGGTCCTAGTGCGTTGCATCTGACCGTTTTAGGTAGCGTTCCCGTCACATCCATGCATAAGAATTTTCATTGTCCGCGCGCCCCTCTTTTCCGTTTCATACGTGTGTCGTGCGCAGGGATTGCATAAACTCTTCTATGTAGTCCGAAGGGTTTGACTACTGGTTTCGTGTTCGTTGTTGTAATGCACGATAATTAATTATCGTGTGCCCACACACGCGTTTGAAGTACATCAATATTTGAAAGAATAAATGAAGCCATCACAACTAACCGCGCAAACAAACTGTTTGTTGAACGGACTTTGACCGTCTGTACAAGTTCGCATAGCTCAAGTCTTGAGGTCGACCTCAAAAAAAACATTATAAGCACTTCCATGAGTCGACCGATCTTTGCCACTGCTTAATCGTGAAAATACTTAAGAATCGATCTCACATTTCTTTTCTATTGCGTGATGCGCGTTTTTTCCGTTGCAAGATACCCCACCAACGACATATACAAAATAAAAACTGGAGCCTTTTTAAAATTTTCGTCTCTGCTCAACACTATGCAGCGGCGGGGAGGCGACTTAGAAGTATTCAAACAAAATAAATCTGCTACTTGGACATCCTACAGCATAAACCTTGACTAGTAAAATACATACCTACATCTGTATTTCTAAGCTGTGGAATGGCGACGCGTAAGTCAAGTTGACCATTCTCCTAGCTTGTGTTCCCAACAGTTCGGCATCATTTCGTTCAGGCTCTAGCAACCTTGTCAAGAAGGACGTTATATAAGTACATTTTTGCTCAACAGACGAGGTCACTTGCATTGTTCGTTAAGTCGTGAAAATTGTCGATACTGACAACCTGCCTGCTGTTGCATATGCCACAATGCATGCGCCACTTCTCAATTCAAAGCGAATTCCGCCATAGTGGTATTATTCGTTTATTAGGGTAATAGGGTTGTGCCGGACCACTGGTGAGGTTTCTTTTTATCTTGCTAAGCCCTCGTAATTTTACATAATCGCTATGTAAACAATCGGTATACCTGATGGGCGTTCAGCCACATTTTCTGCGAGCACTTCTTCGTCAGACTGAAGTCTTGGTCTATGCCATCCTTTACCGATGGATGTCCCACTTTTCGCCACCTTCAAATGCGTTGTTTGTTCCACGGCCAGTTTGTTGGACAGATTTAACTTACCGGTATTCGTTTCATCATAGTACACTGGCAGACATTAAGGCCACTAAAAAGGTGCCACATGTGTTTGGGGTGACTATGACATGCAAACCAGTGCTCGATCTTTTCATCATTTAACTCGGCTCATTCCTGTAACTGGTACTGGATAAGCGAAGGCGGTGGTAGTGAGTCCGGCCGGGCGCCCACTTCATCACTAAAATAACTCACGGTTTAATGAGAACGTTAGAGGTAGTGCATTGAGGGATTGCTACGTGACAATCTTCCCTCGCCTTTTCTGAAATGAGGGTCAGGATGCGGTTTATGCCTCATCTCATCACGTCATCTCATACCCTTGAGAGTCCTGATCGGTCTGAAAGTTGGCTAGTATGCACTCACAGAAGGATGCTTTACGTGGGGTCGGCCGTCATATCCACATCAATTATCACTCGTCCTGCCATTGAGACATGTTGGGTGTGGGAGAAGAGGGTGAGGTGGGTGTCACGCAAGTCCAACTGACGCGTCGTTTCCCTCTGTCCCTCCGTTGCGACAGACAACCTGCTCCTGACGGTTATGGTGACTTTCCGCTTCACAGCTGCAGTAGGTGGGCTATCTCGTGAAATGTTGACCGAAATTCTGAAATATGTTTTTTTGACTGGAAAAGCTTATTTAGGTAGAATTGTAATATTGGTTATCGTGTAGTATAGTCCTACGACATTTTAATCACGTCAGGATGCCGCTTTTTGGATGAGCTTCTTTCCGGCCGCCTGCAGGAACTGCAGTCTATAAGAAAGAATAAACTTTTACCTTGGTTTCCCATTGCCTTATAAATTCGACTATATGACACAAGAAACATCCACAAAACTACTCTCTCTTATACTTATTTGCTTGACGTTTTCAAATTTTCTGCCTTAAGGGGGAGCATCTTTCGGTTTTAAAAACCTCAATTTTCGAACACTTGTTGTTGTTTCCAAACTATGTGCTGTATACATTCGTTTACGCTGTTATGAAGAGGTCATCCAGGACTTATGAAGTTGCGCAGTGGATACAGACCATGACGTATACTTTATAAGTAGCGTTACTAAACGTGCCGATGCGATGCTGTATGAAAGGGCATTTCACGGTCTTAAGAATCTCATTAGTAGAAACTCATTAAAACCCGCAGATACTCTCTCTCTTCATGTATAACGTTTTAAAACGCCATTTTTTGCAATATGAGTAACAGAAAGGATACTTTATGTATGTTTCCTATTTAAAACATTTGAATTTTGGGGGGCAGGAAAAATAGTTAGAAAAATGCGTGTCACTTACGTAGCCGTTTTCCGCAAGATGCATTTTCTTCAGACGGCCGAAAAGAAGCTCTTTCAAAAACGGGCATCCTGGTCTGATTGAAATATGTTAGGATTATGCCGCACGATAGTTAATATTACAACCCTGCATTAGTTATCTTTTCGAATCAAAAACACATTTCATAATTTCGGTTAGCATTTTATGCGAAAGCACATCTGCCGTACCATTAAAAAATTACTATTTCTTAGACAAGTTTAAATGCACGACGTCGCTTTGTTGGGCTCTGCCGAGCATTCTGTTAGTCGAGTTCTCGACCGTCAAGGCGTTGATACAAGTATAGTTCATGGTGTCGTAGACCGTCTGGTCCACGTAAAGCTTGTCAAGCATATTCACTGCGTTCAAGCGACGCAGATGATGATGTCCAAAATTTTCAGAGGACCCAGCACTGACTGATTGGACGACTTATGCGCCTTCCAACTTGCTCTCTTCCCACATCTGTGGTGTTGCAGTGTAAAGACATGATCAAGACAACTGAAATTGTACTTAGGTCTTGGTTTATGATGCTAAACAGCCCGTGTAGGTTTTCCGCGCGCAGCTTATGTGGGGCAGCCCCTGATCTCACATGCGTGGGAATTCCATAAAGGTCACATTGGGAAGAGGCCATCGCAGCCAGCTCCTAAATTCCGAGTATATTCGAGTTGTCTTGTCAGTTAGCAACATCCTAAACCGCCCCTGTCAATGCACCATTATGATTAAAAGTTACATTTGTTTTCAGCAAGGAAACTAAACGTCGAATCCAAGTTAGATCGGCCGTTCATTTCCTTCTTCCATGAGCCGCGGTCGAGAGTGAAAGCATCTGCTGGCGTTCCTACCACACGCTTGTACTGCAACAGTTAAAGACTCCAGGTGACCTGGTAGTACCTGTATAACGTGCATTTCCGGTTAGCGCCAAAGCAGCGAAGTCCTCTTGGCGTAAGTACGATGTAGAACAGATGTCGATTTTTTCCCTCCAGTTAATCAATAGGTCACAGTTCAATAAAGTTTTTCGTTATGCAGATGTATTACACAGGCATGAATGTCTCTTTACACTAGCTGAAGACTGTTTCAGGAAATTCGTGCCGAAACTAGTAGAATATGAATATCAAAGAATTTTTGGTGTCCTAAGTAATATCTAAGTCTGTCTGCGTTTATCCACCAGGGACTCCATAAACGCTGCCCCAGTTAAAACCTATTCACAACGCTTCTTCGGGCAAAAACTGTTTTATAACGTATTACCGGGCTCCAGCGAGCTGCACCGTACATTCACCCCAGACCTCTAGGTTTATTTTGACCCGGAAACCTCCAAAAATGATCTTATCACCTTCAAGAGAGACAATGCGTGCGAAGGATTCCGATTTGCGTTATCTCCCTGCTCTGTTCTATTCCACCTGGCTTGTTGTAAACTCCTTATTCTTAAAGCCTACTAGCCGATTAAACGGTCCTTATGCTTTTAACGTCCGTGGTCCATTCCACTGTCTACTTTGTAGGAACGCCTTTCACGTTACTGTTTTTATTAGTATTTCCAAATGGTTGCCTATGGTTCCTTACATGTTTTAAGACCTGTAGTTCGGCAGATATAATGGACAAGGCTTAGCCAAATGGGTTCATAAATTTGAATGGGAATTTACCTTGTGGGTAGTAACCGATGAAAATAAGATTCATTGGTTGAACATAATGGTTGGTTTTTGGTTTTTCTTTCATTTGTTCTTAAAGTTACTCCAATGTGACTTTTGCTTAATTCATCAAATTATTCTTTTAGCCAGGTCTTCGTCTAGAGAAGATGGACACGACTGCTAGACTGCATCCTCCCCTCCCAAAGCCGCCGATGCCAACCATAAAACCAGAAAGTCCTGGTAGGGTCTCCTATTGCTAGTCCACCTTTATTCCCTACACATAAGGCCATTCATTTCCCCAGAATTTTGGTCAGAAGAGCCGAATGTAATTTCAGAAACGCAAAAATGACCGATTATCAACACTCCGTAAATATCAGTTACTCATGTCGGAAACTGACATGGAAACCCTTCAGGTCGCGCCTAAAGTCATACCACCTGAAAACTCAGCGCGTTCACGGGCCAACAAACACGTGAGCAGGCGCGATTTAATTTGGCCGCTAATCTTCACGCCATTCTCGCTTTCTACACATGTTTAGTGGCCATTTACCACGGCTACCCTGCAGGAAAGAGCTAGTGGATTTGGTGGTAAACTAGGCGACACGAATGAAAGAACACCTGACGGACTTGGGAAATAGATGACCTTACGCACATCGGCGTTGAACAGTGGCAGTAACCGGCTCTCTTCTGTAACCAAAACTAATTCATTCCCAGAAACAACTACCAACAAGGACTAGAGGCACTCTAATGTCTGTTTTAAACTTATTAGCCGTCTTCAACCGGCCTGTCCCAACCACGTTCATCCAGACAGTGGGCTTGAACTCGGGTTCTTTTCTCATTGAGTGTCTTCAGGCCCAGCGTTTTGGCATCCAGCCACGATCCTGATGGTCGCGATAGGGAATATCCGACACCGTAGGATGAACATTCGAGAATGGGATTACGACGTCAAATGGGGTCAATAAATGGCAATCTTGCGTAATGGCAACTTTTAGCTAAAACTATTTCTCTTCCGCTCCTGCCAACTCTCTCTCTTTTTTCCGCTCCTTTTGAATCTTGCAAAGCCATGCCGTGCTGTATGTAGTGGTTGCTTTAGCCGATCCTGCAGCCGATGAACGCGGTGCATAGTTCTAGCCGAGCTTTGGGGCAGAATATCCTTTCTGACAAATCGGAGTGTGCCAAAACAGTTTTTGTAGTCCAGGCATGCTGATTTTATGTTATTAGTCCTCCCTGCTTTTTGTTTTATTTTGTCCATCTTCATCATCGTCATCATCATCAGCAGCAGCATAATTTTTGTCCGTAGCCGTCGACAAGTTCCCTATCTACCGCGTTTTGCTCACCAAAAAGACCTCCATCACCTTTTACTGACCATTTTCTTACGTCCCTCCTGTTCTTCTTATTAGCTTTTTCTCTGCTCTTATTGTTTTGCCGTTTCTCCCCGTGAGTTTCCGTGTTTCTTGGTGGTTTGATTCGTCTGCACTCGTCCCGTTTGCCGTTTTTTCGCGTCATTTTTGATAAACTTTTGATATTTTTTACCAGCGCCGGACCGCCATACATGTCATAAATGTGGAAGACGATACTCTACCACCGGGATTCTGAATCGACACATCCGCGTGACACATACAGGTAGTTTGTCCTCGGTATTTGCAAAAGAATTTGTTTATGAAAAATCACGGTTTGCCAACCTGTTTATTGTAATTCGTAGATGTTTTGGCAGATTTTGAATAATTCATGTTGACCCAACTGTGGAAAACTCGGCGCCTCGGGGGGATTCGAACCCACGCAGTAGGGGGAAGGCTTTAGTACGGCGTCGTCCGGCGGGGCCTCGTAGCTCAAGTGCTTAGAGCGTTGGGTGTACTAAAGCCTTCCCCTTACTACGTGGGTTCGAATCCCCCCGAGGCACCGAGTTTTCCACAGTTGGGTCAACATGAATTATTCAAAATCTGCCAAAACATCTAGGAATTACGTGAGCCTGGTAGTCATCTGGTGGATTCTATGTGAATTACTTAGGAAATCCTGCTTGGCCAATCAACTTACTGTATCAGATTTGGTGGACTCCAGACGTTGAAGTAAGTTGGGCGGGTAACTTGACCCAACTGTGATTAAACTCGCGTCGTTCGGCGGGGCCTCGTAGCTCAAGTGGCTAGATCGTTAGCTGAACTAAAGCCTTTCCCTTACTGCGTGGGTTCGAATCCCAACGAGGCGCCGATTTTTCACAGTTGGGTCAATATGTTTATTGTAAGTCAAAATTTGATATTGCTTTCTCTCTGTTATCGCCCGTGAATTGATCATTCCTTATGTTCTTGAAAAAACAACTGTTTCCAAAGTTACGGTGCCATGCTTTCGTTAGTACGCTATTGTCTGCTGCAGGCATGACAGTGTTTGTCTGGGATATGCCTCGATCCCAGAGCGACTCCCAAGAACAGCCTTGGAGTTCAGCTAAGTCAGACTATCCGACCGGGTGCGAAAACGCGTACTGGAGGCTTGATGTTTCGCAGGAAGCCATTTGTCTGTGCGTGACGGTTGTTTAGCCGAACGCGATGGAATGTACTTCCCTTCAGCGGCATTGGCCTTCTGGACGTCCAGCCGTAGGAAGAGAAAAGGACGAAGAGCATAGCCATCTATTTGCAGCTTGACTGAGACATTACATGGTGCCATTCGATTGGGTGATAGTTTCCTGTGGTTTTGTATTCTTGTAAGTGAGCGCCTCCATTCACCCCTTCAGGCCACTCGACTCCACGATTATGCCGACGACGATGGGAGCATTGTTCGACAGTTGGCAACGTTAGTCATATAATACCTTTTTAGCTTGCAGCCCTTTTAACGGTTACCGATTTACCGGGTCGGTGGCCAGCCACGTCTTCAAAGTAATTCAACTGCACAGTTCATGGCCTCCTACTGATCTCTTAGCCGTTCTTCTCTGAAGACCGTCCCGCAATCTGCCAGTTGTGAGCTCAAAAATCAGCCCGTAAGTTGCCCAACGGGCAGACACCTTCGTGAATTCTGTGCGTGCAACGTCCTCCCCTACCTCAGATCTTCTTGACTCTGTCTTCGCATCGGGTCCAGGTGGGGATTATGGAAGAGAGCGAGTGCGGTGGACGCTGCGCAAGTCTAATATCGCTATGAACGAATTCGCACACAAGTCACCATGCCTGCTGCACCTTGCTGTGTAACGCACGGTGGACATTGTCGGACTCGACGGTCGAACTGTTGGACGCTTTTCACGTCCTACTGCGAACAATGACAGTTCGACGATCGATTTCGACGATGTCCACCTTGGGCTCCGCAACAGGGGTGAGAACAGGAATGGTGGCTTACGCGTGAACTAACTGATAGTGATAGTTTACTTACGGTGTATCCACCGCACTCTCTCCTTTCCCCACACCTTGGCCTTGCGTTAAGACAGAATCAAAAAGACCGGAGGCAGGAGAAGCCGTAGGTGACTGGCGCGGCGTGAACCCGCACCTAGGCGTACCACCACACCCCCTGGTCCACACTGTACACTGACCAGAATTTTATACTAGAACAAAATAAGGGGCGACTCGGATCCTACGAAGTGGGAGTGCCGTAGGGGCCACATTAAGAAGGAGCATTGCAGCCTGACCCTCAGTCCACCAGTCGGTCACTCCTCACAAACATGCACACTGGACTGACTGTGTAGTCCGAGTTAGCGTGTCAGTTGGTAACCTCCTAAACCACGACTTTTAGCTTCAAGCGCGTATGCCTGTTTATTGTTAGGATACTGCGCCGAGACTTCGACCTCACTCTCTATCTCCATTCCCAGGCCCCAACCACTGTCTGAACCGGTCAGTTGTCTGGTGCGGGGAATGGAGCCAGTGGCTGACATAGCTACCGACCTCGTCTGCGCATGCCACATACGCTCGACCTGGCCCTTCAAGCACAAGTACGGGGATTTCACACAAAAGGGAACCGCAGGCAGTGGGTCTCTTGGATGCCGGTGCTTTCACTAGTCCCAAAACCCGCTTCCTTCTCTACCGGGTGAATTCTTCTCAGCCACTGCGTTTTCACCATGCTAACCTGATCGCAAACGCTGCCGTCTGAAAAACAGACACGGTAGGAACGAGAAAGACAGACAGAGCCAGGAGATATCTGTCGGTTAATAGGTTGGTCGTCAAAGTTATAGCGGCGGCACACTGCAGCAGACTTGACAATCTTCATCTGCTTCCTCGTATTGTGGCCTTTCGGAGGACCCCCTCCCTAAATATGGTGGTAGACATAAGTGTACTCGAGAATGTGTCATTTCACTTGCAAGCTCAATACCCAACTAACCGCCAGAAATCTCATTCTGCTCATCACCTAATATAAGTTTATCTCCCTTATCTAGTTGTCGGCAGCTTTGAATGTGAAGCGTGCGGAAGAGTGTACCTCAATCCAGACAAACTCAAACACCACATCCAAAGTGTGCATACAGGTACAGTCAGTCTGCTTTTTTCGTATTTTTCCTTTTCCTGTTAGTCCTGTCAGCTCCAAAGTCCTTGCCTTATGTGTAGGTTTTTGCATTTAACAGCCAGCCCCCCGGTTCGGCCATCGCGAACGATAGTATCCCCTACTGCTTGGCGCGCAAAGAACGTTGACTTTCGCGCGGATTAGTTTTTAGGGATAGTGTACTTGCGTAGCATCTACCGCACCCCCTCCTCCCTCGCCCATCTGGGCGCGACGACAAGACAGATTCAGGACGACCGGAGACGAGATCGGGCGCAGCGGCTAAACACCCCATCCACGCGTGCCATACACGCCATGCCTGCGCACTATGGAACATGTTTTCCCAGCAGCAAGAGCGTAGCTCGAACCCCATCTGGATGAGAGTGCCACAGAGCAGAGGGAGCCATGACAGTCTGACTCCCAGTCCGGAGAGATCTGAACTACCCAGCCGGTTGGCAGCGCCCCAAGCTACGAATCTTAACCTGTCAGATTGATTATAATGCTGAATTCTCTGGAGTGCCATGAGGATGGGTTCTCCAGACTCGACCTCGCTCTCTTTTCTCTCTCTCTCTCCCTTGTATCAATCGGCCTTCTGAGCCTGTCTACAATCTGGTGCCGCGACCGAGCACAAGCGGCTGGTGCGGAGTGAGCCTCCGCCTGGGCGTGCCACCCCCTGCGTTGCGACAGACATGGGATGCGCGGACTCTGTCTGGCCCAATTAGCGCGCGCTTTACCCCAGTCTAACCCACGTTGTGATCCATCGTATCTACAGCGTAGCCCTTAATGACAGCCTATACAACCAACCCGCATAAGCGTACGAAATCACCCTCTGCTTACTTGAGGACGGATGATAATTCGCAACACTGTTAAATTTCTCCGCTGTGGATATTGCTGTTGTTTGTCTTGAAAATCAATCGTTATGCCCACCGGATCAGCCTGTAGTGGCTGAGGTGGGAAATAAACAGATGAAGACGCCCGAAGAACATGTCTTGGTAAGCAATGCCAGGCATCTTCGCCAAAGTCTTCTTTAACTTTCAAAATGTCCGACCCCACGCAATCCGATCTCTCATTAATTGTATGGTTTTCGGCGTTAATTCCGCGCTGCAGAGTCGGAAGCGTAAATCCCTTGTGTCGGCCCCAATCCTCCTTGACTAGAAGGGGACAGGGTTTACGGATAATCTACAGTTACCACAAAATGGCCATGTTAATATGTCACCTTTGATCATTACTTCCATCATGTCCCACCCGTACGACGGGGTATCTACAGCGTGCAAGCCTTCAGGCAACACTGTGTATTCACAATCGAAGGAAAGTGAAACGGCTCTCAGCGAATACCAACCGCGAAATAAGCATGTCCTCGTCGCTGATGAATGAACCGTCGCACATCATGCAGCGACAATAGTGTTTTCCCTCATCCAGCAGAGTCTCCCTCACCGTCGGCACAGTCGTGCAACCTGATGTGCTGGAGGACGTCCGCCTTCGAATCCAGGAAATCATGCCTCAACCAAACCGACCAACTAACGGCTGCTCGATGGTTTTTTAGACTTCTAGGGGGTGACTATAATTGTCACACTGCTTCTTTCGGTCGAATGTAAATGGTGCCGAAGGGGACAACCTTTCCGCGTAACAACAATGCGCAGAAATGGTTTTTCTACCAAACACCACCGACACCAACAGCTTGTTGCATATGGCTGTTGATAGTACCTTGTAACCGTAGAACCTGTACACTAAATATTTGGCTCAGAGGACGCCGGACTTGAAATCCTTGTTAGCACCGTGATGACATGAGAATAAGGCATATGGTTATTCTTCCTTAGGATACGTGATCGTTAAATTGAGCTTCATTACTCAGACATCGACAATTTCACCAGACAGCAGGTCATTTTCATGCGACCAGAAAGCTCACGAACAATAATTGTATGCATTTATCAATAAGTATCCTTTACAATTAGTTACTTCTCAAGTTCATCTTATTCTTACGCAGATCTGGGCAGCTTTGAATGTAACGCCTGTGGGAAGATATTCTACCTGTCCAGAAGTCTCAGGCGGCTTATTCTGGAAGAAAATTCAGGTAATTGGTACCGTTTACAGTTCAGCCCCTTTGCTTTGGACCCCTATCGACAAAGACAAGAGAAACTTTGTCTTGCCGGTAAGGATATTCTGCCTATATCACGCGTCGGTGTGCGGCTGCTGGTTGGGCTCGGGAGAAAGCCCCAAAGCACAACGGGACGGATGAGTTCCGTAACACGATAGGCAAGCGCCACCAACCATCCTCTTCATAATCTGTAAAAGAAGACGAAGAAGAAAAAGAGGCGACTTTATGGACTACGCTGTGTTTGAGCTGACGTTTCGGAAACTCCCTCGGCCCTATTATCAGAGTTGTGGGGTGTTTGTTCCTGTTAGCCCAGTGTTGTTCTGTCTCGTGTTATAGGCATGCCTGATGCACGAACTCTGACCTGTCTGCTTCGATCTCTCCGTGGCCGGCCGCTGGGGCGCCCGTGTGACCTCTGTCCCCCGCCCGGCCGTCGTTGTTGCTGCTAGGTCCGTGTGCCTGTGGGTACTCCCCTCATAACCTGATTGGCTGATTAGCTGCCGTCGCATGTGTGAATCGCGTTCGGTCGTGTGATCCCCCCCCCCCTCCCCGGCTGGCTCTTTCCCCTGCTCTGAAGGTGACAACTATTGAGAGAGCCGCGACTTGTTCGCCAGTGCTGTCGGCCCCATCTGGACTGACTGGAGCCTCGTACATAGCGCCCGGTAGGCCGCATGAAGATCAATGTCTCTGTTGGCTGTGCCAACTGAGGACAAACTTGCGAGAAGCAGTCTGGCCATCTTATCGCTGGCTCGACCGACGGCGTTTGCCTCCCCAAAGGCGAAACTGTGTTTGCCCTGTTGTATACGGTCATATACCTGTGACGGCTTGTTTTCTTGGTTGACTGCAAGGTGGTGCTCATGCAATCCTGTACAGAGGCGTTTGCCCGTTTCACCAACATACCTTGCACTACAATTTTGGCAAGGTATGCTGTAGACCACTGCTGATTGTTCCGTTGCCGATAGCTGGTCATGGGGTCTCATTATCTGCTGCCTGATAGTGAATTCAGGAGTCTAGTCTTATTTTGTATCCGCACCTTCAGTACACGAGCCCCAGCCGCCTGTCATACGGGACCGGTGGTAATAGGGGGGTTTCCCAAATCCTCCTAACTCCCAACTCCAACCCCAACCCCTGACCTTACGCCTAACCGTAACCCCTAACAGATGCGTCTACGAAATATGATCTTATCGACTCCGGTTTATGGGCCACCTGCCTTGCGAGGCAGAAGACCGAGCACTTCTGAGAATGTGGAGGGTGACGGATATCATCACCCTGTCCGCCGACAAGGGGCGCTCGACGGTTGTCATGGAAAGGACCGAGTACAGGACGAAACCGCAAGTTCTGGAGGAGGACGAAGTTGCCTACGAGCTTTCGGAGACTGGAGATTTCAAGAAGCGCGTGAACGGTGTTAACAGGGCGATATACAAGTTGAAGATGACAGGGGCCCTCATGAGGAAGGAGGTAATGACCGCAAAAGTCTCCGATGCCGCCATAGCGCTGTTCTACGGTCTGCCAAAAGTGCATAAACCTTTGACTGTCGAAATGGCTTTACCAACATTCCGTTTCCTGACCGCGGATTCGGAATGGACTGTGAAGTCGGCCGGACCGTTCCTGAGGAGTATCAGGCATCTAGAAGATGCTTTCGTTTGACATGGTCTCCTTATTCACCTCCATTCCAACCGACTTTACCATCAGCACCATTGACGAGCTTCTTCAGGAAAAGTATGAGGAAAGTGATTAACGACTTAAACGAACACACGTCACCGAACTCCTGGAATTGTGCCTGAGAACTTTCTTCACTTTCAGCAATCGGGTTTACGAGCTAAAGAAGGAAACACCGATGGGCTCCCCGCTGTTTGGGCTGATTCTCAAGGCTGTTCTGCAGAGACTCGAACGACTGGTCGTCCTTTCGCACTCCCCAGGATTCTGGGCCAGATACGTCGACGACACATTTATCGTAATCAAGAGGAACGACGTTCAGGACTTCGAAGTCTTATCGTCATCCAATTTACAATGGAGGAGGACAACAACATCCATTTGCCCTTCCCTGACATGAACGTCACAAGGATGGCTAATGGGGAGGTCAGAACTACGGTATACCGAAAGGCAATAAATACTAGACTCATCCTCCAATACTGGAGTAACCACCCCCTTGGTCACGAACGCAGTAGTGACGACGATGGGAGGAGGGAAGAGGCGAAATACCTGCATTCCCTATTTTAAGGCCAATGGTTACCCACGATTCTTCAAACGTGGGTGTATAAGAGGACTTACCTGCGAAAGATCTAAAGATGAGAAGCCTAACTTATGACTCGCAATCCCCTATGTGCGGAATATTTCTGAGGCGAAAGCAGGAATCCTGAGCCATTTTGGGATTGGGGTGGCCCATAAACTGGAATCCACTATCGCGTAGCAGATAATGAGACCCAAAGACCAGCTACCGGCAACGGAACAATCGACAGTGGTCTACGGCATACCTTGCCAAAATGTTTGTCCAAGGTATGTTGCTGACACGGGCGAACGCCTCTGTACAAGATTGCATGAACACCACCTTGCAGTCAACCAAGAAAACAAGCTATCACTGGTATATGGCTCCATACAACAGGAAAAACACAATTTCGCCTTTGGGGGGAGGGGGGGGGGCAAGCGTCGTCGGTCGAGCCAGCGATAAGATGGCTAGACTGGTTCTCGAAAGTTGGTCCTCAGTTGGCACAGCCAACAGAGACATTGATCTTCATCCGGCTTACCAGGCGCTACGTACGAGGCTCCAGTCAGTCCAGATGGGGCCGACAGCACTGGCGAACAAATCGCGGCTCTCAGTAGTTGTCACCTTCAGAGCCAGCCCGGGGGAGGGGGGGGGGTCACACGACCGACGCGAGACATCGACTCACCGACCCACCGACGCACCCAAACAGCCGAACGCGATTCACACATGCGACGGCAGCTGCTCAGCCAATCAGGTTATGAGGGGAGTACCCACAGGCACACGGACCTAGCAGCGACGACGGCCGGGCGGGGGACAGAGGTCACACGAGCGCTCCAGCGGTCGGCCACGGAGAGACCGAAGCAGGCAGGTCAGAGTTCGTGCATCAGGCATGCCTATAACACGAGACAGAATAACTCTGGGCTAACAGGAACAAACACCTCACAACTCTGATAATAGGGCCGAGGGAGTTTCCGAAACGTCGGTTAAAACGCAGTGTAGTTCATGAAATCGCCTCTTTTTCTTCTTCGTCTTCTCTAAGGGCGGATGAGGAAAGAGAGGGTGCGGTAGGCGCGGAGAAAGTCTGCCTCGTTATTTAACGAATTCACGCGCTAGTCACCGGTGTCACGCCCACTCAAGCACACGGTAGAAGTCTTCGTTCGTGGCAGTCGAACTGCCAAGGTTTTTAGTCAACTCGAGTCATTACTCCCCATACATTTTTTTGATTGTGATCGATAGGAACGATTTTTATGCAGTTTCTGCAGCTTCTAGGACTTAGCACTAGTAACGCTTGCCTAAAGTTTATTATTTTTATTTCAGCTCTGGGAAGCTTTAATTGTAACAATTGCGGCAAGCGGTGGCCCACTTCCTTCACACCCTGGCAGCAACAGGATGAGGTCACCAACTCACGTATGCTCCTGCCCTGCCTCTTTTTTTCCTCTTTCCCCGTGCCCGACCCGTGGTACCCACCTAGTCTATAGGTAGACTTGCTTTCACTACCCTAGAATGGACATTTTCACTTACATCACTGCTTACAACAGCAAAGACTACAACGGGGTTGACTGTGGAGGAGGGTTTAATCAGTACTGATCTGCTGGCCGCTAACAAAACATAACACCGCCCCGGACAGTAGGAGTTCAGCTATGTATGCAGCTCGAGGTGACTGTGTATGGAACCACCCATTGAGGTGCCATTGGTGTGGATGTGTTTCCTGCAAAGCATCCAGACTCAACCGGATCACTCTGTCAGCCAGCAGACAAGAGGATCACATCGTGCGGTATTCGAATGTTAATATTTCCACTTGCGTACAGGCGCTTGCCCGCCTAACTCCATTGTGTCACTGGCTCAGGAAAATTCACAGTTTTGATGATGCTTCGTGAGAATGCAGCCTTGAAGCCTCGCTCGTTCGCCCATTTTGGCTACCTACCTCGTGTGCCCCATGACAACTTCATCGACCGCTATTTTCCCACCCAACCTCTTGGCAGACGAGGTGGAGGCCGGCATAAGCTTCGACGGCATGGACGACCGTATACTAGCCGTCGTCTGAGAATGATGGCTGGTCACATTTTCTTGCCACGTGACAGTTCGATCGTCTATTTCGACGATGTCCTCCGTGTGCTCCATAGCAGGATGAAAGCGAGGACGGTGATTTACGTGACTTATGGCGATAGTAGATTTGAGTTGAATATAACGTACTCTTCCTTTCTCCCCAACCAGGGCTCGATGTCAAGACAGGGTCAAGAAGACCGGAGGCGAGAGAGGGCGAGGTTGCTGGTGTGGCGAAAACCCGCACCTTGGCGTGCCATCACACACGCTGGTCCAAAACGGCCACTGACCAGAATTTTACACCATCACCAGAGTAGGAGACGCACGGATCCCAATTGGCACGGAGTGAATCGACTCCTGGACGTGCCACCACATCGCAATGTTGGCACTTGTTATCAGTGCGCATCTCCGATAACGTCTGCGGGGTTCCCATCTGACTCCTGTGTTGGTCCAGGGCATTTATTGCGTGGCCCGTTGTAGGGGCAAATATAAGCTGGATTGACCTAGAATATTGCTACCTCGCACAGACTGGAGGGAAACTAAGGTTAGAAAGCGTCGCCTGTCTTCTAACCTTTAAAGTCTTTCACCTGGGACGGCCATGCCCTAATCTACAGGCTGTTTATGCCGGATGAGTTTACAGTTGGGAACTGGTGTATGATATCGTAAATAAAGGGACTTTTTTCTATTTCTTGTTGAGAATGGTTGGGGAGCAGCGATCGTTATCGTGGATCCTGTTAACCCGTTCATACAATACAATGGTGTTCGAAAATCCTACCCACCATCGCAACTTCAACCTGACCTTTTGAAATCCCAGGCTGCTGCTGTTCATCGTAAACAGTCTGAATATACCTACCTGTCGTGAAGTTGCTGTGTAACTATTCGGAACACATGATCCTGTTTGAATCTGATCCTCCTTGTCTAGAAGTCTCCCATCAGACCCTTGTCTGAACGACCAGTAAGCAGTCTTAAAGCACCCTTTAAGGCCAACTTTACAACGCCGGCTTCATTCGACTGCTATAAGTGGGAGGACTTTTTCGCGCATAAACAATTTGGGCAAAATGCTGAAGCAGCATTGAGACCGGTGGATGCTTTGACAGCAGGAATTTTTGGAAATTTCTGCAGCCTACGTCATATAACTTCACCTGAGCGCCTACGAGTTGTTTTATCAGTAGGAAGTTGTGTCTGCATGCAATTTCCTTGTCTGAAATCGTATATCCTGACCGGGGAGCTAGAGCAGAGAAGTTTTTACATGAAAGGACGAGGCAACCAAGTGACTTCAGGATAAGTAACCATGGAGTTCTCTTATATGCTGGTCTCTTCGGCCGATTGTCACTTCCCAGAATGAGAAAGCACACGCGTTTCTACTAATTTCCTTCGTATATCGGCGATGTGGCCCGTTGATTTGGCTAGTAATATGTATCGAAAGACTTTGCAAGCCAATTAAAAAGAAGGGCGAGCTTGAGAGAGAGAGAGAGGAGGGGACAGAGAGATGGTGAGAGTAAAGCATGTCAGGCGCAGTTAACAACGTGAACACGCTTTCCACATGGGATGATCCTTGGCTGTGAATGACTGGCCCCTTTGCTAACCAGGTGGAATTTATCACAGCCAACTAACATACTGATGTATGTGAGATGGTACCGACAAAGACAAGGAAGACCGGAGTGGTCATTTCTGGCTTATTAGCCGTTATCAGCCAGTCATACCTAACCCCAAGTGTGGATCACTTGAGATTCGAACACGGAATCTTTGGTCGTGGGGTTTGACACTCTGCCATTAAGCCACGGGCCCGTTGTCCTGTCGGTTGTGATCGGGAATATCAGTTAGGACAGATGAGCGCTCACCGATCAGGTTACGGAACATGCTCGTTCCGTTGTGCCTTGGGGCTCATCCTAGAACCCTCGCAGGCAGTCGCACAGCGACTAGTAGTAGATGTAGATGAGATGGTACCGACACAGACAAGGGAGACCGTAATGGTCATTTTTGTCTTATCAGCCGTCATCAGCCAGTCATACCTAACCCCAAGTCTGGATAACTTGAGATTTGAACTCGGGATTTTGGTTATGGAGTTTGGCACTACCGTTAAGCCACGGGCCCGTTGTCCTGTCGGTTTTAGTCTGGTTGTTGTGGGACATAACGGCAAATCCTCTCACATAGTGCCTGCTTTCGCTGTCGCTGCTGCCGGTAGAAGATGGAGTCAAGGTCATCATTTTCCGGTTACTGCTGTTCCTCAAGTTTTCCATTGAAATTGACACATGTGGGCTGCTCGGTCCTCCAATAAACTGACTGCTGTCTAGGAGGGGGGAGGGAGTGTTCCTCGTACCCCTGGTTGTTCCGTTTCTTCCTCCAACCTGCTCTTTTATGCAGGTTTGGACGTGCAACGCCCGCCTATACCTGTGCGCGTTTTCACCCACGCTACTTGTGTTGTGTTCTGCAGGACTCCCCAGTTTCCCCTGCGAGATGTGCGGACGCGTCTGCCTGACTGATAACGGCCTTCGGCGACACATGCGAATCGTACACCTTGGTAGGTATGATTTCTTCCCCCCCCTCGACCCCAGTGCACTTGTTCTTTATTTTTACTGCAGTTACTTTGCTGATGCTGTGTCCACTGTTTTATTTCTCTCTCATTCTCCCCCCGCTCGCTGGGTCAGAACATCTCCCCTATGAATGCCGAACCTGTCACGTGAGTTTTGAAAATAATAAAAGTCTCAAAAGCCACGTTGCCGACGTCCACGATGGTAAGTAGTCTTTTTTATGTGTGCGTATGTGTATGTGTGTATGTATAATGGTAGGGGGCTCCCATCGGTCGTTCTTACGGAACTCACTCGTTCCCTTATGCCTTACGGGCTCTCTCTCGAGCCCAACCAGCAGCCGCAGAGCGGCGCATGATATAGGCAGTATGTCATTAACGACAAAGGCAAGGGAGACTGGAATGGACATTTCTGGCTTATTAGCCGCCGTCAGCCAGTCATACCCAATCCCGAAGTGTGGAACACCCGAGGCTCGAACTCGCGACCTGTTTGTTAGAAGTCCACGCCTCTAACCACCGGGCCACGAGCCCGTTACCGTGTCGGTTTCGATCGGGAATATACAATGTTAGGGGGTGTATGCATGTGTTCCCCCCAAACGGTCCACGTGGCAGATGCGCTGGGCCAACACGGGGGCCATATCGGATCTTGGCAGGCGTTATCGGATTTGCGTGCCATAACAAATGCCAACATTTCGGGATGCGGTGGCGGACCCGGTTGCCGGCGTACGTCGCGCACACTGGGACCCTGCCACCCCCCCCCCATTCATTGTTGTTGTCGATCAGGGGGTGTAGAGTGTGACACCAAGGTGCGGGCTCGACCGTGCTGTCCACCTGCGCCCTCCCCGCCGCCCCCGGTCTTCTTGACTCTGTCTTGACACCGCGTTCAGGTGGGGGAGGAGAGAGTGTGGTAGATGCTGTGAAAGTCTACTATCATTACAAACGGAATTTTCGCACAAGTCACCGTCCCTGCTCCCACCCTGCTGTGGAGCATACGGTGGACATCGTCGAACTATCGTGTGCTGTTTGGATGATGACCTCATCTATCGCATATGAGTATCCCAGTGTACCAAAAATCTGATTTAGCCACGATAGATAGTAGTACCCTGTTGTGTCAGGTGTGCATCGGTTGTCCTTACCAGGCAAATAGGGAGAATTAAAATCAGTGCCACGCAGTGCTCACTGTAGGAGCGTACTCCCATGATGGCCTGCCTGATGTGCACCGTCTCCGGCGGTCCAGGTGGTGCGGACACTGATGCCACTTGCTGACTGGTCTTCATTTGCTGCTGGCCCACCCCGCTCGCACTTCATCCAGTGCTCTCTACTAGCCGCTTGTGTGCCCCTAGCACAATTAGTGCTGTTTTTTCAACTCCATCCTCTTGGATATTGATTAACAGCTCAGTATTACAGTGGGTTGCATTCAGTGTTGTATGCTGTACTTTTGCCTACTTCTTGACTGAAATTTACATATTTTTGACTAAACAGTCTTTATTACCGACATTGTGCCTATATCATGTGCCGCTGTGCGGCTGCTGGTTGGGCTCGAGAAAGAGCCCGTAAGGCACAACGGAACGAGTGAGTTCCGGAAGAACGATCGGTGAGGGTCCCTTCAACCAATAAACGGCCTTTTATCGTGTTTGGGTACGCTAGCTGTGAGGTGTAAAGCCGCTTTTCGTTGCGGTCTTGTGACTGCTAAAGCACGCACGCTGCTGCCTCAGTAATTTCAGAACTCGCAGTCATCAACAAGTAGCAGACAAGGACAAGAAACATCTGGTTTTCCGGCTAAATCATGATCTAGCACTGTAGGCTCTGCACCCGTTGGTAATTTTAGATTGCCGAAAATGTCTAAGGCATCTTGAATCGCCGCTACCTGAAGGACTTAACTTTCCCGATGTCGCACTTATCCCTCAGTTGCAATATAACCACTCATAAGACGAGGATGCGATCACTGGAACGAGGAATTTATTGGTCTGACGTTTCGGATTCTCACTCAAATCCATCATCAGAGAGATTCGCAGATAAAGGTGATGGTGACACAAGCAGCGCAGTATTTATAGCACGTGGCTGCCGCGGGACCGTATGCGCACTGTAATTAACAGCTCTCGTAATCACCGCTGAGGTCGTAATTGATGCGGTGGTGGCTTGTCAGTCCGAGTCCGAGTCGTTAATTGCCGTGATTTCGTCATCCGTGTTGGATGCTGGTGTGACGATTGCTTGGCAAATTGGCTCACTGTCATTAGGATAATTGCCCGCCCGCGCCCTCCTTACATGACTGATTCCCCTGCCGGAGGAATATCTCAGCACGGAATATGTTACCGGGAGATCATTGTGCGTTTTGATGGATTGTGGGCCTGAGAACCATGACTCGAGCAGCCCGCCAAAATTTGGGGCCGGTTGGATTTGGTCTCTGACGTCGTTTTCGTGTCTGCGAGTGTCTGATAATGGATTCGAGTGAGAATCCGAAACGTCAGGCCAATAAATTTCTTGTTCCAGTGATCGCATCTTCGTCTTCTGGACTGCTACCTGGAACTCACCCGTTCGCTTCTGTCAGCAATAACCACTCATTTCTATCTGCCTGTTGATATCGAGTTACATTTTGGTTCCACCACCATTGTCACCATTTGTAAGAGTAACCAGTCGCATGAACTTCTAGCCTCTTCCTACCAACCAAAATGTGTTTTCCCATCTGCAAGTTCACGATAACTACCAAGAAGGGGGACAACAAAGGCCTCTGGGGAGGGTTTCTGTGGCCATTCTCGCTCTACTATTGCACTGCATAGGGTCTGCTTCCCTTCTTTTAGATCTTCGCCCCTATGAGTGCGAAATCTGCGGAATCCGATTTAAGCAGCGACGCTATCTCTATAGGCACATTGACCGCGTCCACAGAGGTGAGTTTTTAATCTTCCGAATTACCACTAATTACTCCGCCTAGGCGAAGTCTCAGCACCGAGTATGGAAGGACAAGCTCATTGCACTTGTTTATGGACTGGGGGCCAGTAGACCATGGTTCAAGTAGCTCCCGGCTCAGTAACTCAGACTAATAAAGCTCTTGTCCCAGCGCTCGTGTCTCCTTCTTCAAAACTACTTCCTGGGACTCGTCTCTTTGCTTCTATTGGCAAAGTCGAACTGTGTCCAATTTTGACTGTGAGAGAGCAAACGGCGTAACAATAAGTAGGATCGTTTAATATCTCTCATCACCGCCTCATGTTCCCTCCAAAAACCATGCACATTCTGAGGCAGCCGAGGGCTAGGTTGAAATATAATAACCCCCCCCCCTTTGAAATCAACACCCAGGCCACACTGTATTCCCTGCACGCGGCAACTTCCAACACCACTCCGATGCCATTTTTGAATGGGGTTTCCAATGCCCGCGAGAACGGTAACATCATCCAGCTGTCATCGTTTACAAACATGCACAGTTCTAAGTTGTACATTTCGTACTAAGCCCTAAATCGCGCAAATGTTAGACCATGCGTCATTATGACTAAATACAATGCCATGTAAACAGAAGTAAAGCCTCATTATATTGTCCCATAAAGTTACCACGTTTTCTTTTTCTGCGGCTGTATGGTGTGCGCTCCCATCAAACAGATAAGTATGATGAGCATACTTTAAAATCTATCATTTCCGGGGTAGATTACTGAGCGTCGGCTGGACCGCTATCGATCAGGGAAATGAATAGGATGAATATACAGTTGAAGTCGATGACCAGAAGTGAGTGAGTACGTAAGTAACAAACAAATAAGCCTGGCTCACAGCCCATTGAAACTGCAGTCCGGAGCTGCGTTTACCTGTGTAGTCCGCTTACGGAAGCGTTCCCGCTTCTTGCGGCTGTCGCCGCCCACAAAGACAATCTGCAGGGACGTGAATGGGGATCGGGGACCCCATGGGGGGGTTCTTCCGATGTGTTCGTGCGTTGCGCTCGCCGAAGGACCCCCTACAGCTCTATCAGCCACAACATCGAATCCTGGCACCAGATGCCTGACAGGTTCAGCCGGTGGACTGGTGCCCGGAGGCGAGAAGAGTTAATGAGACTTACACCGGGAGATACATCCACACTCAACGCACCTCATCGCACTCTTCGCCATAGTAATTTTAATGCGGTTATGTCTATCAGGACGCGCTATAAATCGTGACATGGAGGTCTGCCAACAGAGTGGAAAACTGTCTCCATGGAAATTCTTTTGAGTAACTGAAGGCCCGAGAGTCGGGCCACAATGGCTCCTTTTCAATGTGGCCTTTTTGGCATTCTCACTCTTACAAGATCTGAACCGCCCTTTCAGTACCCTGTCACATAAAATTGGGACCTTGTCGTTCGTGATAGGCTTAGAGATGCCGTCAGCCACTGCAACTTCACCCGCCTCCAGTGGTCGTGACATTATCTTGTCACCGGAACAAGGTGGGTATTGTGGGGAGTGCGGTAGATGCTGCGAAAGTCTGTCCCACTAATTTTTACGTGCGGGATACCGGTGCTGTCCCCACTCCGCGGCGAATATTATCGCTTGTGACTGTCAAACTGTCATTGGCTATTCTTGATTATATTGTCTTATATCGTCGGGCTTAAGACCAGACCAAACCCTTTCTGGCATTGGAGAAGTTATCCCATGAAGTCGGACTCGTGTGACATGCTATAGACGGGGGCGAAGTATCAGGCCAACCATTGCGGCTGAGGTCTTTGCCAGCCACGCCTAGCCAGCCCCACAATAGATGCACAATGTGAGATGGGAGGGAATGAGGCCGGTACAAATCGGACTGTCTTCGCCATAAAAAATCGGACGTCTTGCCTGTCGTGACTGCCAGCTGGTGGTATAAGGGGATCCTAGGGGTTAAGGTCTTCGCTGCAGCTGCTTTCATTACAATGTGGAACATATACAGCTCACGTCAATGAGGGAGTGTGGGCTTTGCACTTCATCCCGAGTCACGCGCAAGCTTCTGCTGCCTCCGTGGTAATAGTGGTTATCGTTGTTTTCGATAGCCAAAGTAATGGTTTTCTCGGGAAATTATTTACTTCAAATATCTGCATGGTGTCCGGTTCAATTTACTTCAGTTGTATTAATTTAAATATAGACGAACGCCTTTTGACTCCCTATTGGTTACAAAATATCTAAGAAAAAGCACTGACGAGCAAGAAAATTCGGAAAAAGATATTGTTTACATCATTGCACGCAAAGAGTAAACAGCTATCCGCTGGTCGAAAAAGGTTAAACTCGAACGTCTACTTATTTATTTCAAATAGCATACTCATATATCGTATATGTTACCAGTCGTGTGAGTGTGTACGTGTCTGGTAATTGAGGGACCTAATGAGTGTCTACCTTGCGTGTGTGTGAGCATATATTATGGGTAGTGCCTCTCACTTGACGACTGTTTGGTTGCTCACGCTAAATTCATGACCGCATGTCGCCCGTCTTGGTCAAAAGGTCTGAAAGCGTGTGCTATGCCAATATCCGCAAACCATGGCCGTCGCAGCCTGGTATGCGTTGGCAGTTTACTGACACCTGGTTCCCTGCCGGAAGATGCGCTTACGCCCCCGCCAGGTACACAGGTGGTGGGTATGGCTGCCTAGTGATCATCGTCCTTCTGACCCCTGCTGGGGTGTTGTTGTTGTTGTTGGTCAAAAACCTGCTTATTTGCTGTGTGGAGCAGGAGTGTGGCGTGGAATGCTAAGGTGCGGACTCGTCCGCGCCATCTCTCTGCCCCCTTCTCCGTCTCCGGTCTTCTTGACTCTGTCCCGACACTGGGTCCAGGAGGAGGAGGAGTGCGCTAGATACAACGCAAGTCTACGATCACTAAAGACTAACTCACACGCAAGTCACTGTGCCTGTTGCGCTTTGGTGTGGAGCACACGGTGGACATCGTTGACAACGACGGTCGAACTGTCGTGTGAGCATGTGACGAGCATGACCCTCTTAATTCACATTGTGCGTTGGACCTATTTGCATTATTTCTGTCGAAATTTTCATTGTGTATTTTTTCCCTTCAGCCGACCACCCCCTCCGTTGCCCCCATTGTACAGGCAGTTTCCTGACGGCATCGCACCTGGCCCAACACGTAAAGTTGTGCGCATTAGGTACAGTCTCGTCGCACTGACGTGTCCCCTTTTGCGGTTTGTCAAGCTGCTACTATGGTGAGGGGTATGGCTTTCACGGGGCTTTGCTTCAAACCTTGGATTATCGTTTTTATTTTTTCCACTCTCAACCTCTATATTGCGCGTCCATGAAAAGGCGAAGAAGAGTTATCCTGTCCGCCCAGCAACTGCTCAACCAACTGGACACCTAAAACGCCCCCGAGTGAAGGAATATGCATGCTTTCGCGGGTTCGCAAGACTCGTATGCACAGCGGCATGCTAACCTTCCGTTAAAAGTCGTCCCCGTCATCTGTTATGGCTGCACAGAGCCGTTGGCATCGGTGGAATAGCCGCTTAGTATTCAGGATTGTCAATCTGACGGGAGAGTGCCCCGCGGCCAATGTTGCTGCACCCAATCGCAGCCGAGCCCGCAGCTCAATGGTTGCGGCATTGGACTTCTAACAGACAGTTCGCGGGTCCGAGCCCCAGATGCCCTGTGGACGAGTAGGCCTGGTTGATGACAGCTGATAGGTCAGAAGTGGCCGCTCCAGTCTCCATTGCCTTTGTCAGCAATCGCATTCTGCGTATCTTAATAGTCGCCGTGCAACTGCCTGCGGTGCCCTAGATCGAACCCCAAGGCACAACGGGACGAGTAGGTCACGTAGTACGATCGGTGAGCCGCCCCTGTACCAATAGTTCTTTAATTCCTTCTTTGTAGGCATTTTATCGTGTTGCCAACACAGTAATGGTCGTATAGGGACATGGCTCAAAGCCACCTGCAACGCAGAAATGATAGTAATGGGAGCCTTTGGGAGGTGGGACATTGTGTTCTTAAATACATAAAAAGGGAAAAAGCGTATTTGTGCGGCATTTTTGTCTAAGTACACAAAAATGGCATTTTATAGGAAGGTATTTCAGTGGAGTACACACAGAGACCCTACTGGCGTTTCTTTGCAATTTCTACAGTGTCAGGTCCCCCAACCTTCTTCGCGTGTACTTCATGGTTATTGCACCGGAGCTGATGCACTACGAGTTAGGCATTCATGTCAGTTTTCATGCCAAATGCGACTTTGGTTGCCTCGAGAACTGAACGACATGCTCGCATTAACTCCTATCGAAGGTAAAGACCTAACATTGGAAAATCGGAGTAATTGCTTGTCATGAACAGCAGGGTAAACACTGGAGAACCCAGCGATGAGCTGAACCCCTCGCATCTGGCGTCATGTAGAATCACTGCCTCGACGAATCGTGTCCACTCTTTTTGCAAGCAGCTTGGGGGTGGGGAGGGCGAGGGAAAGTTTGACTGAAGTACTAGTTTTAAAAAGCCAATAAATTTGACACTTTGAGAAGTTGAAATTTTGATGCCTTCAGACTCAAGTTTCCTAGGTATGTGTGCTTTCCCGCTGAACGATTATAATGGACGATACTGCCTCCTCTGTTATGTATGAGGATACTGACCAATGTGCCTATTATTAGTAGGCAGCTCTGGGTGCCTTTACACTCGCGCTTATCAAGTCATTTCTGGGTGATTCTTAGTGACCGAGTTTGGAAAACTTTTGGGTGAAGAGTTGAATGTGCTCCCACCGCCAGCCGCCCACCCTGCGCGCCTTTCCACTCAAAAAAACATGCAATGTCAAATGTTTCTTCCAGTGACTCTCCTGAACTTTGTCACTTAACGTACGCCCGAGACAGTGGTTGGTAGTCAGTCCTATGAGCGAACAGGCATGTTGAGATGTGTTTGTGTATCCCCCATAGCCACTGAACACGACTGATTTCACCGTGCTTGGTGGCTGTCGGGGACCCGCGAATTCTGAAAAATTCCAAGACACTCCGTGAAACTTGATGCTGACTAGACCAGGCACGACCAAATCCCTGAGTAAGATGAGAGTCCAGCGATGGAAGGAAAAAAATATGCTGCTGTTGCTTGATCGGCTGCCTCTTAACTCGGTGGAAGAGGGCCTCAGTCTGTCAGCGCCGTTTTTCCCCTATCCCTCTTTACCTCAAGGATTAGTTTAAAAACCACTGCTTTCAGATAACAGTTAATATACACTTCTTTGTCCACAAGTGCTCCCCTCCGCACTCTACTTGCTATTTCATTTTCCATTTAATTTAATTATCTGTTGATATTTATTTTAGGAGTCTGTGGATCTGTCGAACATAAAGATGATGACATTATTTTGGGGAACCTAAAGAGCTACAACAGCTGAAGTCCTTTTTTACAACTTTGCTTTTTTCGCATCTTTTTATTCCACTTTTATTGTAAGAATATACGTTCTTGTCCAAAAAAGACATCTGTTTTTCATGGGCTTGATGAGTATTTTGCTGATGGTCCTATGTCGTACCGTGCATCGCAGCAGTCTCCTCCTTCTTCACAGTAGCCTGTGGCGTGATTCTAGCAGTATGTTCCACAATTACAGGGTCGCCCGTTTTGGCTAGAATTTCGACAACATCGAGCAGATCGATCGAATTTTTCGTATGAGAGAGTACTAATTTAGCACACAGAAGGTTCTATCACAAAGTGATCAGGATGTGACACTCTCCCGATCATAAGGCCACATTATGTACCAGAGTCTCTTCGCTGTGTTGAAGTAGCTATCATCATTGACCGATCGAGTGACGCCAATACTGTGACTGGCACTCAGAAACCGACTTTTTCCCGACATAGACGAACTGCAGTCATTGTTTGGCCCTTACGATTGCCGAGAGGAGTACGACTAACAAATTTTGGGACGAGGCGAGATTTTGGCGTTGGTTGCAATGCTTCGTGGTAGTCGACAGGCCGGACGACGCTCAAAGGCGTAGCATACAATAGTGAATATTTACATGGAGAAACGACGGTCAGCGGCACAGGGTGCGCTTCCCCTATGAAAAGAAACGCACTCTGGATGGCTCAGTCCAGTTTATTTAAGGGAAGCGTAGGTGTTGACCTTGTGAACTCCGTATTTGTTTTAAGGTACGGAGGTATATCAAAAATTTGAAAACGGGAACATCAAACGGCTAAAGAAGAATTACCGAAGCTGTACAGACGAACGAACTATTCCAGGTACTATAAACACAAACACTGCTAAATGCACTGTGCAGCAGTCAGGTTGTGATAATTGTGCTGTATAAAGTTGGTACGATCTCAGTTACCTGAGGGAGACGAAGTGGATGCCAACATCGCGTGCAATAAACGCGGGTCAGTAAGTAAATTAAAAACAAACGTTACTGAAATCGTGACAGTAACACTATAACGATTATAAG
Organism: Spirometra erinaceieuropaei; assembly: GCA_902702965.1. Taxonomy (NCBI): domain Eukaryota; kingdom Metazoa; phylum Platyhelminthes; class Cestoda; order Diphyllobothriidea; family Diphyllobothriidae; genus Spirometra; species Spirometra erinaceieuropaei. Next base: position 238,556 of record CACRXP010000507.1, read on the forward strand.
TTGTCAGAACGGGATGCTAAGACGATGTCCATCGGGTGACATTATGGTGTGCAGGGGTATACTGATTCAGCTTGCGCTTAAAAGCCTCGACGGATGTGAACGTGATGATATATGCAGGCAGAGCATTCTAAACCTCAATGCTAACCTTCCGTTAAGAGTCGTCCCCGTCATCTGTTATGGCTGCGCAGAGCCGTTGGCATCGGTGGAATAGCCGCGTAGTATTCATGATTGTCAATCAGACGGGAGAGTGCCCTGCGGCCTATGTTGCTTCAACCAATCGCAGCCGAGCCCGCGACTCAATGGTTGCGGCATTGGACTTTTAACCGACAGTTCGCGGGTCTGAGCCCCAGATGCCCTGTGGACTAGTAGGCCTGGTTGATGACAGCTGATAGGTCAGAAGTGGCCGCTCCAGTCTCCATTGCCTTTGTCAGCAATCGCATTCTGCGTATCTTAATAGTCGCCGTGCAACTGCCTGCGGTGCCCTAGATCGAACCCCAAGGCACAACGGAACGAGTAGGTCACGTAGTACGATCGGTGAGCCGCCCCTTCTTTGTAGGCATTTTATCGTGTTGCCAACACAGTAATGGTCGTATAGGGACATGGCTCAAAGCCACCTGCAACGCAGAAATGATAGTACTGGGAGCCTTTGGGAGGTGGAACATTGTGTTCTTAAGTACATAAAAAGGGAAAAAGCGTATTTGTGCGGCATTTTTGTCTAAGTACACAAAAATGGCATTTTATAGGAAGGTATTTTAGTGGAGTACACACCGAGACCCTACTGGTGTTTCTTTGCAATTTCTACAGTCTCAGGTCCCCCAACCTTCTTCGCGTGTACTTCATGGTTATTGCACCGAAGCTGATGCACTACGAGTTAGGCATTCATGTCAGTTTTCATGCCAAATGCGACATCGGTTGCCTCGAGAACTGAACGGCATGCTCGCATTAACTCCTATCGAAGGTAAAGACCTAACATTGGAAAATCGGAGTAATTGCTTGTCATGAACAGCAGGGTAAACACTGGAGAACCCAGCGATGAGCTGAACCCCTCGCATCTGGCGTCATGTAGAATCACTGCCTCGACGAATCATGTCCACTCTTTTTGCAAGCAGCTTGGGGGTGGGGAGGGCGAGGGAAAGTTTAACAGAAGTACTAGTTTTAAAAAGCCAATAAATTTGACACTTTGAGAAATTCAAACTTTTGATGCCTTCAGACTCAAGTTTCCTAGGTTTGTGTACTTTCCCGCTGAACGATTATAATGGACGATACTGCCTCCTCTGTTATGTATGAGGATACTGACCAATGTGCCTATTATTAGTAGGCAGCTCTGGGTGCCTTTACACTCGCGCTTATCAAGTCATTTCTGGGTGATTCTTTGTGACCGAGTTTTGAAAACTTTTGGGTGAAGAGTTGAATGTCCTCTCGCCGCCAACGGCCCTCCCCGCGCGCCATTCCATTCAAAAACATGCAATTTCAACTGTTTCCCCCAATGACTCTCCTGAACTTAGTCACTTACTGTACGCCCGAGACAGCGGTTGGTAGTCGGTCCTATGGGCGAACAGGCATGTTGAGGTGTGTTTGTGTATCCCCCATAGCCACTGAACACGACTGATGTCACCGTGCTGGGTGGCTGTTGGGGACCCGCGAATTCTGAAGAATTCCAAGACACTCCGTGAAACTTTATGCTGACTAGACCAGGCACGACCAAATCCCTGAGTAAGATGAGAGTCCAGCGATGGAAGGAAAAAATATGCTCCTGTTGCTTGATCGGCTGCCTCTTAACTCGGTGGAAGAGGGCCTCAGTCTGTCAGCACCGTTTTTCCCCTGTCCCTCTTTACCTCAAGGATTAGTTTAAAAACCACGGCTTTCAGACAACAGTTAATCTACTCTTCTTTGTCCACAACTGCTCCCCTCCGCACTCTACTTGCTGTTTCATTTTCCATTTAATTTAATTATCTGTTGCTATTTATTTTAGGAATCTGTGGATCTGTCGAACATAAAGATGATGATATTATTTTGGGGAACCTAAAGAGCTACAACAGCTGAAGTCCCTTTTTGCTACTTTGCTGTTTTCGCATCTTTTTATTCCACTTTTATTGTAAGAATATACGTTCTTGTCCAAAAAAAGTCATCTGTTTTTCGTGGGCTTGATGAGTATTTTGCTGATGTTCGTATGTCGTACCGTGCATCGCAACAGTCTCCTCTTTCTCGTCAGTAGCCTGTGGCATGATTCTAGCAGTATGTTCCACAATTACAGGGTCGCCCGTTTTGGCTAGAATTTCGACAACATCGAGCAGATCGATCGAATTTTTCGTATGAGATAGTACAAATTTAGCACGAAGAAGGTTCTATCACAAAGTGATCAGGAAGTGACAGTCCCCCGATCATAACGCCACATTATGTACCAGAGTTTCTTCGCTGTGTTGAAGTACCTATCACCACTGACCGATTGAGTGACTCCAATACTGTGACTGGCACTCAGAAACCGACTTTTTCCCGACATAGACGAACTGCAGTCATTGTTTGGCCTTTACGAATGCGGAGAGGAGTACGACTAGCAAATTTTGGGGCGAGTCGAGATTTTGGCGTTGGTTGCAATGCTTCGTGGTAGTAGACAGGCCGGACGACGCTCAAAGACGTAGCATACCGTAGTGAATAATTACATGAAGAAACGACTGTCAGTGCCACAGAGAGCGCTTCCCTGATGAAAAGAAACGTACTCTGGATGACTCAGTCCAGTTTATTTAAGGGAGGCGTAGGTGTTGAACTTGTGAACTCCGTATTTGTTACAAGGTACGGAGGTATATCAAAAATTTGAAGACGGAAACATCAAACGGCTAACGAGGAATTACCGAAGCTGTACAGACGAACGAACTATTCCAGGTACTATAAACATAAACACTGCTAAGTGCACTGTGCAGCAGTCAGTTTGTGATAAGTGTGCTGTATAAAGTTGGTACGATCTCAGTTACCTGAGGGAGACGACGTGAATGCCAACATCGCGTGCAATAAACGCGGGTCAGTAAGTAAATTAAAAATAAACGTTACTGAAATCATGACAGTAACACTATAACGATAATAAGTTGTCAGAACGGGACGCTAAGACGATGTCCATCGGGTGACATTATGATGTGCACTGGTATACTGATTCAGCTTGCGCTTAAAAGCCTCGACGGATGTGAACGTGATGATATATGCAGGCAGAGCATTCTAAACCTCAACCACTCAGCAGGAAGAGAAGAACTCCCGTATGTCCAGCCTGGCGCCAGTCAGACGTAGTTTGAGTGCATGACCTCGGAGGTTCGCTGTGGTTGCTAACTCAACGAAGTCAGCTCGTAAGAGACATCAGTCCTGACAGCGAATGGTACGGAATGTTTGTGTGAGGTTGCCTCTCAGCTATCTGTCACTTAGAGGAAAAAGGCCGGAATTCGATGACCGTGTTTCGTAGGGTGGTGCACCTTGTCCAATAACGAGTTTGGCTGCATGCCTTTGAACTTTAATAAAAATTATTTATTTAAAGACCCGTCGGGGTCCCATCAAAATAAGTAAAAACAAATTTACATACGAATTTTAGATGACCTAGGCAGAATCTGTATAAAATGCAATTCATAGTTTCTGCATTTGTAGTCCGTTAAGAAAAATTATGAGCGCGCGGTGAAAAAAACTCCACTTTCTAAAGGATGCTGAGGTCTTTAACGAACCAAGGCTCCCATGCTTGAATAGCAAACTCCATCTATGTCCGTACAAAGGCTCGGAGGATTTTTTAGTGAAGCAGTCTTCATCGAGGTCAGGGAGAGTCCGCTTGACGAGGTACAGGGCTGATATCGCAGACTTAGCTACCTCAGAGCAGTGGTGCGACGGTTTAGGTGAAGTCGTGACCCACACATCCAAGTCCTTCTAGGCGTCTACCTCCTGCAATGGTACACTATTTGTGTGGCAAACTCTGCGGATGGGAGATCGGGTTCCATAGGCTCGCAGAATGTTGCACTTAGTCTCATTAAACGGCAAAAGCCAGTCCTGTAACCATTTCAAGAGCTGGCTCAGGTTTGCCTGCAAGCCGTCTTCGTCAAGTCCAGTTCAAATGACGTTCCAAAGCTTAACATCATCAGTGGACATGGGAACATTGCAACTCAATTCATTGACACAATCGTTGATGCATATAATGAACAGAGTAGGGCCAAGGACAGAGTCTTCAGGAACACCGCTTTCAACTACAACCACCACCGACTGCCTGTTACCGACATGGACAATTTGAGAGCGACCGATCAAAAAGCTTTGAATTCACCTCAGGAGGTTATTTTTAATGCCTGTTCGGCTTCATTTGCACGGGAAGCGCTGCTGTGGTACACTATCGAATGCCTCCTTAAAGTCGAAACTGACTGCGTGCACTGCATTCCTGCCATCAACTGCACGAGTCCAGCGTTCTAAACAACAGAGAAGATTTGTCACGCATAATCTGCCTCTGCGGAATCCGTGCCGGGCGTCTCATAACAGGCTATGCTGCCCAAGGAAGCACATTACTTCTCGCCTAGTTATTTTCTCCATAATTTTACAGCAAATAGAAATAAGGCTGATTGTTCTGTAATTGTGTGCTAAGACCTTGCTACCGCCTGTATCAAGTGGTGGAATCCGTGCAGATTTCCAGTCGACGGGCAAAAAGCCTGCTTCGAACGAGGCTTGGAAGAGAATGGACATCGGTTTAAATATTTATACAGTGAGTTCTTTCAACTATTTGGGCGGTATGTCATCCTATCCAGGGGATTCAGATTCATTCAGCGTCAAAAGTTCGCTGCGAACAATGGTTTCTGCGAAAGAAACAGTCTCAATCGTTGGCCCTTCCACTAAGTCGCAGTCGGGAGGAATAAATGCGCTTTCCTCCGTAAAGATGGACTTCAAAAATTGTGAAAGGTGCCCTGCCTTCGCTCCATCTTAACTAACTTTCACTAGCTTTCAATAATGAGATTGGGTCTCTGTTTCACTTTCTCCTTCTTGTGTAGCCATAGAATAACTTCGGATTTTCTGCGGCCCGGTTCGGTTGGTCTTTCTCGAAAGTGCGCCGTATCCTGAGGATTAGTCGCTTAACTAGGTTCCTCGGGGTCTTGTATGCATTTATCCACACAGAGTTCCTGCCCGAGAGGAATTTCCTCAATGACCTCTGCTTTTTATTCACTTCTTTTTAACCTTGTGTTGGCCATGTGGTCGGTTGTTCAGATTCTTCCGTGAAATCGGACAGTAATTCCCGAGGGGAATGTGCTATAATTCACTAAACCAGTCCAGTCCTTGCCTATGTCGCCGGAAAAGGTTGATTCTCAAATCATGATGTTTATTTCAACTTTCAAAATCGCTGCGCCAAATATTCCTCCTAACTCTGGCGGCTTGTTTCGACACAGAAAAGATGGAATAATCCCACAACAGTATAATGTGGTCACATCGATCTACGGGAGGTAGACATTGCACCTTATCAATGCTACCAACGACTTTGTTAGTACCAAATCCGGAGAGTTTGACTGTTGCAATTCATGCACCCTCGTTGGAAGCAAGACGTACCGAGGGAGAAATAACCTGAGCCTCATGTCCAGCAAATGTCAGTCGAAGGTATGGGCTGAACCGCATGCGTAGACTGAAATCCAGTCAATAAGAAGCAAGCCTTTCCTTAAGGTGTCCGATGCTTGCAGCAGACTATGCCTGTCGGCTGGGGAGATTTTTTCCGCACAGAAAGTTTAAACTTGTGTTTTTTTGTAGGGAAAGCAGAATGCTCAGTCATACAGTCAGACGCCTTCTATGCGATTGCTGCCATTTGTGCGTGCTTACGGGTTGCTCCCCAGACGGGCCACGTGGTAGATGCGCTGGACCAATACGGGGACCATATCGAATTCTGGCAGGCATTATCGGATTACGCACCATAACAAATGCCAACATTTCGGGGTGCGGCGGCAGACCCGGTTGTCGACCTACGTCGCACACACTGGGACTCCTGCCGCCACCCTTGTTGTTGTTGGTCAAAAGCCTGGTCATTCGTTGTTCGGAGCAGAGGTGTGGAGTGGAACGCCAAGGTGCGGGCTCGACCATGCCATCCACCTGTGCCCTCCCCCCCAGCCTCCGGTCTTCTTGACTCTGTCTTGACGGCGGGTCCAGGTGGGGAGTGGGTAAGAGAGGGTACAGTAGATGCTGCGCAAGTCTGTTATCACTATAATTCCCGCGCGAGTCACTGTGCCGGCTTTACCTTGCTGTGTAACGCATGGTGGACATCGTCGAACCCGACGATCGGACTGTCGCGCAATTACTGAGGTGAACGAACGGTGTTTCGACATTACACCTAGAACATCTGCGACGCAGAATAGGAGGTGAATGCATTAACCTTTCCATCTCTGAGCCCCTGTCTTACGCCAAATGAGTTTCTGTGGAGGCTACGATTCAGGCATGCATATTGCAGTAGTCGAAATACACCACTCAAACAAGCAACGAAATGCGCATATTCGACAATTCTACTCCACTTTACTACCTCCTCTTCTACCCCGTCCCTTTTCACACACCCCGCTTGTATGAATAGACGAACCGTAATCGATTGCTCTTATGACTCACACGTTTCACTTTGTAGCTCATTCCGATATAAGTGTACTGGCCCGATGAGAAACGCTCCTCTAAATTCTAAGACGCTTTGGACGAGACGCGACTTGCGATTTCTATTAGTGACTTGGGTTAACATTGTGTTCAAATTCTGAAACGAAGTGGCAACCGTACATCCTTTTACATTCCGGCAGTGTCCGCAGTGTGCAACATTATGATTATGCGACGGTTATCTCTTGAACGTTCTTATTACCTCACATTGCGTCAACATGCTTTGTGCTAAGACCTATTCTTGAAAAGCTTGTCGCTCTTTACTCTCTCAAGCCAAAAGTTAAATTGATCCACTCAACTGTCGAAATTCTGGCCAAGATATAGGCTGCCTTATGGTTGTGGAGTAACACGTACCAACAACAACAGTAGTGCTAGCAGTATAAGTAGCAGCAGTAGTAGCAGTGCCAGTAATAGTAGTCGAAGTAGTAGTAGTAGCAGTAGTAGTAGTCGTAGTGACATCTATTTGTCCTTAATTAGCAGTAGTGCTAGTAGTGGCGGTAGTAGTAATAGAAGTAGTTGTAGCAGCGGTTCTAGTTGTAGTAGTAGCAGTAGTAGTGGAAGCAGTAGTAGTAGTAGTAGCAGTGACATTTATTAGTCATTAATTAGCAGTTGTGTTAGTAGTGGCGGTAGTAATAATAGAAGTAGTGGTAGTGGCGATGGTAGTAGTAGTAGTAGTAGTAGTAGTAGTAGTAGTAGTAGTAGTAGTAGTAGTAGTAGTAGTAGTAGTAGTAGTAGTAGTAGTAGTAGTAGTAATCTGCATGTCAGATTGGTTTAGTAGGTGAGTCTCCTCTGTGCCCAGTAGAGTTAAAAACATGAAACGCATTTCTGAAATTTCCGATTGTGTCAAATTATCCTCGTGTTCCCCCCCCCTGTCGCTAGGGAAAGTAAACGAGACTGCCCGCTCTGGTACACGAGGGAAAATATGGAGTGGCCTTTAGAACCTTACATTCATCGTCCCGGTACTTTGAGAGGAGACTGACTTCATTATGGGCGGTTGTTGTGGCAGCACGTTTCATATTGCCGCGTCGACGAATTGTCTGTCTAGAGCAGTGGCTATCAACGGTGCGGCGTGAGGAAGCGCAAGGTGCAGAGCGTGTTTATTACATGATCAGTCATTTGAAGAGATTTTCAAAACTTTAGTTAACCTAATTATTGTTAAGCTCAAGGCCCTTGTTCGAAGCCTCGCTGCTCAGGTAACTAGAGTTTCAACTCCATTTAACGCCCTCCCCTGTTGTCGTTGGCTCAAGTGCCACCGAGTCCTCTAAGGTTTCCACAATTTGCTCAGTGGAAAATTTTATGCAAGAAAAATTAATGTGAAGACTATTCCCTTTCCTTGCCATGTCTGTGTCAGCCTTCTCTGTTGCGTGTTATGGTGCGCTATTCTAGCACTTGCATGTGCAAATCATGCTGTTTTATGTACTTTATATATACAGAGTGTTCATTTTATAGGGCTGTCGTGTTTTTACTCATGATTAAGCATTGTTTTAAAGGTGTTATTTTCTGGGGAGAACTGGATCTCGCTAGCCAATTTCTAGTCCATCATTGAAACTCGGGAAACAATTTGAGAATCCATCCACCATTACAAGGCTATCTATTGGTATTGTCGCGGCGACGGCTCCCATTCCTCCCGGCCTGACGCATGGGCCACGACCGGTGTGTAGATTGCTGACGTATCTCAAAATTCATTTCTGGTCGCATTTTCGCTGGGGCTACTAGTTGCGGCTACACTGCCCAGGTCTGTCCTGCCACACTTGTCCGCGCACGGCCTTGCTTGGCATCGGCTGCACTGTTGATAGGTGTCTCCCCAGAGCCTTTTACGTCACAAGAGGCGGATGATAGGGATCACGCAATGATGTATAGGTGTTTTCCTCTTCCTGACGTCTTTGCCTTTGCACCTGCGGATACTGACGCGTGTGAAGAGGTGACTGTTTTGACACCGAAGTCAGGGGATCCATCCTTTGCACGGTTCACCCTGATCAATAGTTTGCTTCCCAAGCACCTACCAGTCATCCCAGCTTAATTAACTGCAAAATCTCCAGCAGACCCATCGTAATACGGTTACTCTCTTTTTAGTGGCAGGGTATCCTGAGGTCTCCAGATTTATCTTCGATGGTCTCGGGTACATTGCCAGTGCAGTAGTTTCGATAGGTGAATTGGTCCAACGGCCAGTTATCACAGTCTGTTATCCGGAGCTACTCTGCCTAACTGGGAAGTTGGTTGTACTAAGTCAGAGATCAGAGCGACAAGGCCGGCGGACATAGCCTTGACTGCGGATGGGGAAGAAAATCTGCTGATGGGCGCAAGTTCGATCAAGTGTAGTGGTCCACATAGCTCCTGCGCTACCTAATCCAATTCACCAGGTCGATCATGAGGCCTTGCAGACAAGGACCAGAACGTGCAAACGTTGACAGACAAAGCAGGGACTGGTTGTTACGTAGTGGGGGAACTTGACAGTAGCTGCATCAGGAGGGGTGTATCTTGAGTCGCTACAGCCTCGTCCAGTGCCGACGTCGTCGTAGGTTTGCATCGGGCAGTAATTCGGTCTCCGTGGGTTGGTTATAAATGAACTTCGGTCAGTATATTCGCACAACCACGTTATCCGCTTGCATACGGTTAAAATGCCAGGAGAAGGGGCAGCGATAACCAATAGAATTTGCTTATTAGACCAAACAACAAGACAAACAGCGTAGGTCAATAGTCGCCAGCTAGCTGAGAAGGCCCACGTAACAAAATAAACAAGTTCTCGTGTGGTCAAATATTCGATCAAACTTCCCAAGGAGTGCGCTTTTCTTGGAGGGCAACGAACGGCAAATCAATAACGCGACACCCAACTTAGATAGCTTGTCCGCCCCAGGTAGAAATAATCTTAAAAACAATTCCACTTAAACTAATGCGAATGCTATTCCAATAGTGGTATTTTTGGACTGTTTGCACAGCTGTACGTAATAAATTTGCATGTAAATACTAAGTTTTTTAAAGGTTTTACACACTGCGATCGAAAAAACGAAAAATGACGCAAAATTGCAAAGTCCTTAGTTTATAGCCCTCTGCTAAGTGGACCGAGGGAGTTTGCTAGTGGATCAGAGTCAAGAGCCGATTCTGGAGATTTGTCTGAAGGATTGGGCCATGCGGACCTTAAAGCAGCAGGTATTTGCATGTATCAATGGAAAATCGTGCTGGATATGGACGTTAACATAACGCTGAGAAGGACTGTGCTTACGATGTAAGTGCTCAATATAAAAAATCAGCAAGCCTTTCCACGCTTCTTGGGAGTTTGACTTCACATGAGATCGATAATACTGACGAAACTCGACTGTGTTTCAACAAACATGATGACTTTGGATTCGGATAAATCGACTGTTATTTGATGCTTCAAAAGTAAATTCATACACTTTTAATATGTCTGTCGAGGAAGCTTCACTAGGACCTTCAGCTCCCACATCTTTCCGTTGTGACCACACCAGTTGTACGTGATCGGATTACAACCAATGGCTTATTGGTTGTATTTTATATAAAAAAATCAATACTGCATAGGAAAGTTATGTTTCGCGAAAAGATGGTTGTTTGGAAACAAAAGCATCACGCCTGCCTTATGTTAACGTGTATGTGGCTGAAATACACAGAAACAGGAGCTCCCTCAACCTGAACAGGCAACCAGACAACATACAAAACGCCACCTGACAAAGGCACAATGGTGATTCCCACCGACGAATTGTCATTGCCAAATTGCTTCCAGATTATTTGTTATTAGGTAGTGGCCCTAGGCATCAGGTAAAGACGCAGGCTTCGTTCCACGGAGGTGGAAAACACATCAGCCCACAAATGAAAGTTCGACCGGAGTTACCGACGATGTACATCGCGTGACGCACAGACTGGTGGTGGCTTGCGCGCGAATCTGTCTACAGTGATAGCAGGCTTGCGATGCATCTGTCACACTTTCTTCCCCTGCCCACCTCAGCTAGGTGTGAGGACTGAGTCGAGAAGAACGTGAGAGAGGTCGAGCATAGGGATTGGAAGAAGTAAGCGACGTGTGCCACGCACGCATGGTATGAGTACAAAGGAGTAGGTTTTCGCGTAAACTGGAAAAGGATGGCCCTGATCTCATCTGGGGTGGAATGCCATAGAGGCCGCATTAAGAAGGAGCCCTTGCAGCCTGCATCTCCGTCTTGTGAGGAGGACCAAGTTAACCCATCAACTGGATTTAAGCGCACCATGATAGGCTATAAGCTCCTCAAATGGTTTATAGTGAGGAATATGTGCTGAATGCCGTAGTAACAGAGTCGTCAGACTCGTCCTCACACTCTCTTCTTCCTCCATGTACTATTCCACCCTCAAAACCGACCACCTATCTGATCCGGGAATCGGATGCAGTTGCTGGTGTGGCGTGAACTTGCACCCAGATCTACAATCTCATTATCTGTGCGCGACATTTTTGTCCCGTTAACGTGTGTCGCTTCCTAATCTGTTCGTCATGCTTGTCCACCACATCTCCTACGTGGCCCCTTTTAGGGGCAATCTTTTTATTTACGTGGGCTTGAAGGGCCTAAAGCTGTGCCAAAGCAAGAAGTGCACTTCTTTGTTTGATCCAATATTTCTTCTGGAAACTCTGCAATGTACATAGACATTATCAATCCCAATGGACTTTTCCATTCGGTAAATTAAACAATCCGAACATTTCCTAGCATCAGCCTCTATTTGCGAATCGTGCAGTGCGTAGGCAGGAAAAGGAGAACTCAATGTGTATGAAATACTCAACAGTAAATGATTCCCTCTGCCTTTTAAAATAGGCATTTGTTCGGGATATTATGATTTCAAGACTGTACTGCGTCCAGTGCGCTATCCAGGCCCGACTGCAGGTGACATCCGTACATGTCATAGAATTGAAAAACCCCACAGGCAGAACGAGAATTCGAATTGAAACTGGATAACTGATTGACTGGTCAAGATAAAACTATTTAGCTGACGAGCTAAAAAGGTGTGCCTAACGGTCATAGCAAGTGACCGATCTCATGAAATGTTGGTCGAAATTCGGAAATGCGTTTTCGATTAGGAAAGATTACTTAGACGGATATGTAATACTGATTATCTTGCGGCTTAAACCTATAACATTTCAGACTCGGAAGGATGTCGACTTTTGAATGCACTTCTTTTCGACTTTCTGTAGAAACCGTACATGGTAAAGAGTGACTACTTAAGTAGCATGCCCTTCTCACCCTGATTTTCGATAGTCTTGTAAATTCAAATAGATTTTATATAAACCATGCAAAAAATGTGCCGAAATCCTGAAATGCGTTTTCGATTTGGAAGGATTACTTAGGTGGGGTCGTAATACTGGTGACCATGTGACATAATCCAGTAATATTTCGGACTTGCCGGGATGTCGGCTTTTGAATGCGCTTCTTTTTGACTTCCTTTAGAAACCGTACATGGCTGCTGAACATGACTATTTAAGTAGCATGCACTTCTTACCCTGATTTTGGATAATATTATGAATTAAAATATAGTTTATAGAAACCATGCATAAAATGCGCTTTCTTTTACTCATTTGATGGAAAATCACGTCGAACTTACATTTTATGTTTAAAGACGGGTATATTAAGGTCTTAAAGAAGTTTTTAATTATATGATTTTTAAGACCGCGCAATGTGCATTCATACATCATAGTACCTGTCTGTTTACAATTGCTAATGTACAACAAAGTCCGCACTCATTGCAAAATTTCGTGAACGCTAAATGGTATTTTCTTCAAGGCATAGAGGAATGAATTATTTTTCTTTTGAGGAAAGCATGCGCCTCGTAGAATGACATCGCCAAACGCAAATGCAACGACGGATCTGGCTTTAAATAATTCGGAAATTGAAAACTTTTTAAAACCTAAATATGCCCTGTCTTCAAGCATAAACTGTAAAGTCCACATGATTTTCCATTAAATGAGTAGAAGAAAGCACATTTTATGCATGGTTTCTACAAACTATATTTTAATTTATAAGATTATCGAAAACTAGGGTGAGAAGTACATGCTACTTAAGTAGTCATGTACGGCAGCCATGTACGGCAGCCATGTACGGTTTTTACAGGAAGTCGAAAAGAAGTGCATTCAAAAGCCGACATCCCGGCAAGTCCGAAATATTACTGGATGAGGTCGCATGGTCATCTTTATTACAACCCCACCTAAGTAATCCTTCCAAATCGAAAACACATTTCAGGATTTCGGCCAGCATTTCATGCGATCGGTCATTCACTGTTATTGTGCAAAGGGTGGTTTTCTTCACTTCGGTTTCAAATAAACTGGCAACGTGGGTTCATTTGCGAACCGTTGCGCTAATCTCATTCCTCTTGTCAATAGGGAAACTGAATTGAGTGAACCACACCATAGTGCGCACCCTGAGACCCAAGACAAATGATCGCAGATCGCTGGGTTTTCGGACACTACAGCTCACCATTACTTCACCCCATGCAGGCACATGGCACTGGCGACCCTGCCAACAGAAAACACACTTCAAGCCTCTCTGGACGCCTTCAGCATGAAATACGAGATTCACGCCGCTATACCAACTAAACATTTTTTAGATCACCACGACCCTGTAAATTGTTATACGCAGAGCTGGTTTGGCTGCAGAAACCCCAAAAAATCAGAACCCCTGCATACTCCTATGGGTTTTAAAGAAGGCATGCTTGATTCAAAAGCAAATTGTCCAGATTAGTGTACGGTACCTTACCCAGCAGCAGCGTGCTCCTAGTTGGAACTCATCGTGACATTCTCACCCAAAACTGTTATAAAGGATTAAAGTGTCAAAACTTGCTCTTCATTTATTAGAATCGGAGCATTTCTAGGACTGCATTCTTGAAAAGTCATGACCAGCTGAAGCGCGTACTAGGTGAGTCTTTACGAGATCCAGTCGGCTTAACTATAGACGTAACCAATCCCTGCTTTCAGTCAACCACGCAGCAGACAACATTTCGATGATGGATACCCAAGATCGAGAAATAACCTGATAGTCAGTAAAATTGATAGACCTTCTATGGTGACGCATCGACCGTGGCAAGCGTCGACGTCCATCGTGGCCGTCTGCCAGGCCTGACAGACGGAATACAGTCGTCTTCTGGCCAACACCAGTCCCCGCCTATCGAACCGAGAGAAGACGACGTGGATGTACATTCACTCGCGTCTCCGGCAGCCGATGAGCTGCATCCTCGTTTGGAGGCGTAACTAGCGCCTCGTGCTACTGGCCACAGCGATGTGTGCTGACGACTGATGGACGAACCTCCGTTCCGTCATCTCCTAAATGAGGCTTCCAATGCAGTCCCGCAGGCGATAACACGGTAAGACAGCATCAGCCAAGGTAAATACTGCATTAATGAATACAGTTGGATATGGACAGAATTTCACCTGTCTCGCGAACCAGGTCCTGCACGCAAACATCATTGTTGAGGAGAACTGGAGAAAACAGCGTGATTCCATCCACTCCACTGCTCTGGAGACCCTCGGCGGATTGCACGATAAGTATCATTAGTGGCTTGATAATAACGACGAAGGAGTCGCAATCTCCTTTCACAGAATACTGGGGTATCCAGAAGACGCATTGACCCCATTGGACATCTCTAGACTCAGTGCAACCTCAGCACTGACCCCTAATATTAAAAGGCACAACCACCGGTGAAGGAATTCTAGCTTTTCCACCCACTATCACAATCGTTGTCCCTTTCAACGACAGTCAGGACCTAAGTTTCAGTGTCTCATCATTGTAACCACATATTCGTACAACCCAATAGCCTGACAAGTCGCTTATAAATCCATCACGTCCTGATCGAAAAGTAAGCGCTAGAGCTCCTGACTTGCACCACCCTCTTCCGTCTAACTCGCCCACAACGTTCCGGGGCATTCATCATTGTATAGGCCTATCGTAGAAATCTAGGCCGAGAGGGAAACCGTGGCCACCACGACTTTCAGACCTGGTTCTGAATGGAAAGCGATGGACACCAGTTGAGACGATTGCTCATTCTGTACAGAATAACTGGAAAAGGGGTTGGGGAAGTTATCAGCCCGACAAGGCAGCGTCCAGCGCCGGAATAGCAGCCTCCCAAGTGCCAGCCGGGGAATGGGTCAAGGCGTCTTATGGCAATGCACGTCTGACCCAGCCTTGAATCTGATTGGTCCGTTGGAAAGCCGAGTGGGCAAATGCTGGACAGTCTTGGTGCGCGAGTGCCGACACGCACGAGCGACCCAGCATCGCGACAGTTGCCTGGGCTAGGGGCACTCCAGGCCCGTTTGCCAAGATGTGCACCCGACAGTTCGACCTCCGACTCCGACGATGTCCACAGTGCGCTACACAGCAAGGTGCAGCAGGCACACTGATTTGCGCGTGAATTAGTTGGTGACACGGATTCCGTGGCGTTCATCACGGTCGACGTCCATCAGCATGGCAGAGAATATGAGACTGAAGAGGGTAGTCGCGAGAACGCAGGGTAACAATCAGGAGATGGCATCCAAAAAAATCCGTTACATAGAAATAATACCTTTAACAGTGGACTCAAACGCCTTCAGGCTGTCAGCGGTTACAGGCCTACTTTCACGCACTCCTTGGACTTTCCGCGACGGCCTAACATGGGCTGACCGAACGAACCTCGCAGGAGGTTACATGGACAATGTTCGCTGTTACCCAACCTTCCCCATCGCTACACACGTACACCTGAATATACGGCATACATTCGCATTATGGCAGTTTATTACAAAACAAAAACGCTTGTAAATAGAATAAGTCTGCACAACATTGGGACAGGAACAGTTCCCAGGCATCTGTCAAAGACATGGCATTGAGGCCAAACTGAAGACGATACTGCACTTCGTCTATGTGAACCCACACAGCTCGACCACATACAGGGCCTCCCTCGTGGAGTTTCGTTTTCAGTCTACTCCAATATGCCTCAATGGCATTGATGTGCCGTCCGGTGGTAGGGACCTTGAAGTTCTTAGAGTGGTTAACAGAGAAATGTAGATAACCTTCTGAGGGAAGACGATTTTACCCCTTCACTCGTCCGTTACCACTATACTGACTTTGGCGACCCATTTTGTAATAACGGAACGGAGAGCGAGCCGACTTCAATCATTCACCTGTTCAAATAGGGCTTTCCGTCGGCTAGTATCGTACATCCCGACCAGCCACCACCAATAAAGCCCATATTACCACCTGTCACGTAAAACAGGCTGTTTTGGTTAGGAGGATTCTTTTGGGTGCCATCTCCCGATGGTTACCGAACGCAGCTCTGCTTCACTCCGTTGGTCGCTGCAAATGCCTCTGAGACAACTCCATTGTCCGTTACTCGCGTCATCATGCCATCGTGGATCTGACACACCGTCTGAGTGAATCGTTTGGGACAGCCAAATGTATGCGTGATTTTCCACAGTCTTCGCAAAGGCATTCGTCAGATCCACGGGGTAGAGAAGAGGTGTATCTACGTCTCTTGACACTACTCCTGCGGTTGGCGGGCGCGAAGATCAAGTTAGTTGTCCCGTGGCGTCGTCAGATGTCACACTGGTCTTCGGAGAGAAGTAGTTTGATCCAGGCGCCTGTTAGTACGATTGAGAAGGGTGTGAACGAAGCTCTTCCAGGCGATGTTGAGAATGTAGATGGCTCTGTGGTTGACGCAGTTTTGACAGTTCCCTTTCCTCTTGTAGAATTGAAAAATAGTCGCGTGCTTGAAATCTTAGGGAAGTTTTACCTGCTGCCACATCTCCCGGAATATCGTTGCATGCCTGTCCGTCATTCGGGGACCGCCATGCCCGTATAATTGGGCTGAGGTAGAGTTGGATCTCAAGGCTTCCCAGCCGAGATTTGTTATACTGCTCTGATGGCTTCTGGTAGGCAGGGTGAGAGGTCCATTTCGTTGTCCGATTCTACTTGGGACAGTCCGTGGACGGTGGGTCGTATATAACGAATGGGCAGTCAAGGGTGCTTCTGGAGTTCTGAGCTCAAGCCTTCGGAATCTGCAATTCCTCCATGAGGCGTATTTTTTCGTCAGATCTAAAAAGGCGTACGGCTCCCTTAGTTTGAGTGCTGTGTACTGTGGTCATTGAGACGAGGCAGTTCTTCGTCTCATTGTGATCCACGTATCCGCGAATTTCCACCGTCTATTCAATTCATCCTGGATTTCGGAATCTCTCACAGTGGTTTCTGCTCAAGACGACTTCATCTGCGATGGCACTGTCATCTGGATTTTGCAGGTCTTCCAGCAGACATATTCAGCAAATAAGTGTTTAACTTACCTGATGGCCGCCTACCTTGTGGACCTCCGTGAAGTTATTTTCGGACATTCGTCTTGGAGACAACTAGGCGGTGATCCGTCCGGCCATCGGCGACGCGGATCATCTTTGCTATGAGCACTTTCTGCTGATCTCACCTCCCGACGGATCACAGCCCAACAGCTGCCAGCGCCGTGATCTGGGGTGCATCCAGGTTGCCTCTTGCCGCTTCAGAAGACGGGAGAATATGCTGATCAGCGGGAGACTGCGTTCTGCACGAATTTCCAGAAGAATGAGGCCGTTATCGTTGCAGCGTCTGAGTCCATGGGGACCTAACGCTCCTCCCAGGCGGCGTTGTCCGTCTTGTCGCGGAAATCTTAGCCACGAATGGGCGTCAGTTTTTCCGCCTTCGGCACAGTCGTCAAAAGGCATGCATGTCTTCCTAGAACTTGTTCCCTTCCTTATCGGAGTTGGTCACTGTGGGGATGTAGACACTGATGAGGATGACGAATGTTCCTCAACGACGAGGTAGATGCAACGCCATCAGACGGTCGTTAACGATGTAGGCCATTGTGTGCCTCACAACATGATGGACGCAGTTACGGTAACCTGAGTGTGCATTCGTTTGTATTGATTGTGAATTTGTGCGGCATCTACCGCATTATCTTCTACCTAGACCAGGTGTCCTGAAATAGTCAAGAAGACTGGAAGCTGAAGAGGATACTGGCGGCCGGCATGATATGAGTCCGCGCCTAGGCGTGCCGCCACATCCCCTGGTCGACGTACGAATAACCAGGGTTTCACCAATACAACAGACGTTCGGCATGCCCCTAAGCCACGGCAGTTAGCGTCAAATTTATTCTAGTAGGGAATGTACTGAAGTCTGCTGAATAAATATTTGGCACGACGACCTTGATCAAATGAAAGCCGAACAAAACACAATAGACTGGGAATCAGCTTTTTCCGGTGAGAGTCAAGGGTTGGGACTGTTATAGTGAGTTATTACACATTCTCCTTAGAGACCACTGCCCTATACCACGGTAGAAACTGAACAACAGTCCTCCATGACTTACGCATGCTTTAAAAATAGACGTGAATAAAAAGCGAAGGTTATCGAAGAAGAATCCTCTCGGACAGGTATTCTGTGTCGATAAGGACATACAAAGCACAGAGGAACCTGGTTAAGAAACTAATCCTCACAACACGGCGTGCTTCCGATGAAGACCTACTGAAAATTCGAAGTTATTCTATGGTAACACAAGAAGGAGCAAGTGAAACGGAGACTCAATCCCATCATTGCAAGCTAGTGAAAAGCTAGAGCACGTTCCTTAATTTTTCAAGTCTATCTTTACGGAGGAAAACGCATTAATTCCTCCCGACTGCGACATAGTGGAATGGTCGACTGCGTTTGCTTCTTTTGCCGAAGCTGTTTTTCGCAAGGAACTGTTCATGCTGAATGAATCTGAATCACCTGGGTCGGATGACATACTGCCCAAATAGTTGAAAGAACTCACTGTATAACTATCTAAACCGATGTCCGTGCCCTTCCAAGCCTCGTTCGAAGCAGGCTATTTGCTCGCCGACTGGTAATCTGCACGGATTACACCACTGTATAATGGAGGTAGCAAGTTCGTAGCAAACAACTACAGACCAATCAGCCTTATTTATATTTGTCGTAAAATTACGGAAAAAATAATTAGGCGAGAAACAATGCGCTTCCTGGAGCAGCATAACCTGTTATGAGACGCCCAGCATAGATTTCATAGAGGCTGAAGTGTCGTGTGGATGGAATCTTCAGATTCGGCATCTATGCCTCTTTTCTCCTCCGCGCGCAACTCGCCTGTCCGAGACGGTTAATCAACTAGGGCTGCGACTGCGAATAGTCCAAGAAGCTGGGATGGATCGAGAGACTGAAGAACTACAAAGCCATGCCGCTCACCACGATATGGATCATTTCCTCACCTCACTCAGGGTGGTCTGCGGCAAACGACCCGCGCCGCTGTTCAGCTCTGACAGACAAATGAATCCCAAGGGACAAGTCACAGGTGCTGAAGAGCTGGGCTGAGGACTGTACTCAACCGTCCATCCACAATCTTCGATGACACCATCACCAGACTTCCCCATGTGAAAACAAACATTTGTAACGTCCCTTGGCGCGAACAGAATTGTTTGAATGTCGTGACACTTTTGGCGCGGACCTGGGATGGAGATGGTGTAGCTGCGTGCTGGTGAAGACGGCCGGTGTCCCTTCCTCTCGCTCTCGCCGACACCCCCCACCCGCAACACACTCTCGTTCTCGTCTCTCTTCCGCTCGACGTCGGCCCCCACGTCGGCCCCTCCCTGCAGTTGCCCACAGTGCTGCATACCCACGGGCTGTTTAGCTAGTATGTCAGTGTCACCGATCCATCCAGACAGGTCACTTATTCGCTGTTCCTCGTTGCACGTGTACATTAACATTTGTTATATACATTCTCCATATCATGTTGTTCTATTACACTATATCCATACACGACGTACTCGCTTCTTCTACGTGGGAACGAGTTTTGAGAGATGTTAACAGTTCTGTTCAGGTCTACCTCCGCCAGGATCTCTTCTCGACGTTTTCTTACTCTGGTGTGTGCTACCCTTGACGTCCTCGGCCGCTACACATTTACTTCAACCTCTTCGCCTTCCCTCTGAGAAACAATAGAAACTGTTATTAACTCTCCAGAGGGAATGCACCAGGGTCCGACGCAGTTCCGGTCGGAGTTTACAAACATGAGGGCTCCCTGTGAACTAACATACAGGATGGGACCTACCCCATAGGATATGTCTGAACTAACGCAAGACCCCTGACTAATCTGAAACTAGGCCCAACACACCCGCCAAAACATCAAAACTAACAATAAACGACGTCTGATCATATGAAACACAAACTTAGCATTTTACACGTCATTTCGTTGACTAAAAATAACAATTTTCTCAAAGTAGACAAAAAATTTGGGAAAGGCGTGTCAACTGAGTAGACTCGAGTTTTACCAGTAAAGAATCCTTGTTTATGCAAATAATTGACAAAATAAAACGATAGAAGCACAGCAACTTCCGAAAGATGTATTTTTTACATACATTTTGATCAAATATTCTTCAAAATTGGTGTTATATGAAATCTGACGCAAAGCCAAGCGCGTAACGTCTGATCATACGTTGTGTGCTTTTTTGCGCGAATCGGTGTAATTTATTTTGGGGCTTTTTAAATCCCTTTTCAGTTCCTTGAAAAAGACTGACAACGTTTTACTTACTAACGAAAATAACTTATTTTCCACTTTCTGTGTGCGCCATTTTCACTATCGTTGCTCGCACTCAGAACCAGTTCTACGATTATGAATTCACAAAAGAGCAACCATGTAACTAGCAGCATATTGTTCAAACTTCTGTTCTTTTGGACGTTCCGTTTTTAAATTAAGCGCTAGCAGAAACTAGCTTACGAAAAACTCTCTTGCTACATTTTTGAAAATTAAAATGCTCATTTGATGATGGGCCATCCCCTATTCGCCCACGGCGTATGCGTAAATGTCAGGGAAATTTTGGGTGCGTTTGAGGGGAGGATTGACTGGAGTTATTATTACTGGTTTCAAGGCGTGAAATCACGCAGATTTACTATTCTAACTTTCAAAGCAGATAAAACGTCTGGTTTGCCAAAAATAACGTTTGCTCACGTCCCACATCAGCTGATACATGTGGAAAAAAATGACTTTTTAAGGTAAGCAAGTTTTGTTTGGTAAAATTTTCAAGGTTAGGTTATTCTACTCTCAAGGAAAAATACGCGCTAATGTGCAAATTAAGTCTGCAGATAGGTAAATGAGTAAAATGCACGGCGTTTTACAGTAGGTAATCTAACCGATTAAGGGTGTCGAAATCCAAGAATGACTGCCAGTCCGTTATGAACCGACACCACTGCACGGATTCCTATATCCAAATTAATAACGGACAACTATAAGAGAATTAAAAACGTAAGAAAACTGTTGAAGGTAATGCTAAACTATTTTTGAAAAATATTACATCTTTGAAGAAGCAGAACATTTCGAAGACGTCAAGAATGGTCGCAATTTTGTAACGGTCGGTTTTAAATTTACAAAAATCCGGTCTATACAAAAAACAGGACAAAATCAACAACACAAATTAAATAAATGATTAAAAATATTCCCTCGGCGAAGTTTGCATTTAATCATTCCTTCAAAATTAATGTAATGCCACGTATGGCGATTTGTCAACAGTCTCGTCCTGAGTGTAGATCCCTGAACGGCCTTCGGAGAACTCGCTGCGTTTTTTACGCATTTGTATTGCCTGAGATGCGCTTTCATAAGGCAGACAAGCTTTTGCTTGATTTCACCGAGAGGCAAATCATGGAATAAGAGTTTTCATGTGGGCACATGTCGCAACATTAATAAATGACTAATAAAGTTAATTAAAATTGACGGCTGTAATTGTAAACAAACTATTTTATGCATATAACAAATTTTCTTCCGTGAAATTAATCTGTATCTCCTCTTTATTCTGGATAACGTTAAATTTCAGATCTGCCCTGAAGTATCGCTGAGTACTCCATGATTTTTAGTGTTTTTATTTGATCGGCCATAAAGGCAGTTTCTGATTCTCGGGGGTAAAATAGTCTCCTCTCAAGCAAAAAAAACACGCTCACGGATGCTCGACAGAAGTCTGCAACACGCATTGGCATAGGAAATCGTCCGAACATATCGCAACATTCAATTTCGCTCAAATCTATGATCAACTTGCCCGATAAAATCGCTCATACATATTTTCTGCACAAGAAAATTAGGCAGTGGTATAATAAAGGCATCCACTTCACTGTCCGTAGACATTAGATCGAGTCATACGTGAATGGTGGTACTGAGGGTTTTACGGTGGGACAGCACACCAGAAAGCAACCTGACGGAGTACAAGAAAACACAGAAATCGTTTGGATTTCTGCCCAAATTCTTATCGTGCGCTTTTGTATAGCAACGGGACCTAGCGCATTAATTGAAACGTAAATTAAAAACCAATTTTAAAAGAAATAAAGGAGTTTGAGTAATCGTTTGAGGCCATGGGAAGTAATTGTTGTTGGCAGTGTAATGTCTCCAACGGCCTGCAAATGGATGTCAGGGTAAAACCCCATTTGGTTGGATCTACAGTTTAGGACAGTTAAGTAGCGTCCTTCATCGTACCGTGGTAGAAAAGGATGTTTACTCGAAGGGGCTGCGCGAGTGAGAGAAATGCGCAATGACTAAGTTATCCAAAAATTCTCAAGTTAGTTTTTGTCATCAAGATTCATGCGATGGGTTGCGTAATCTAGGTGCCCAAAAATCGTCTCAGTTTCCGTCATCAGGCTTCATGCTTGAGGTTGCATACTGTTTGTACAAAGTCGTTTCAGAAAACGCGACGGCAAGGATAAAAACAGGGACACGGCTATCGTTTATTTCTACAAGCGTGAAAATAACCAAAAAACTCAGAGACAATCACCGAGGAACTTCGCTCTTCAAAATTTCAGGGAAAGATCTTCGTCCACACACTTCTCAATCGTCTTGGCAGTCACCTGGGCCAAAGACTTCTGTCTGAAAGCCAATGTGGCTTCTGACAACGCCGTAGGACCACTGACATGGTCAATGCCGTCCGCTAACTACGAGACAAGTACTTGGAGATGCGAAAACACCGCCACACTGCCTATGTGGACCAGACGAAAGTATTCGAGAGACGCTGGAAAACCATGTAGAACTTCGGATGTCCTCGGTGATTCACGCACATGGGGGGGTCAGCTCCACGAGGGAATGATGACGCGCAACACTGACAATGGGACAATTTCAGAACAATTCACAGAGAACAGTGGAGTGAAGCAGGGCTGCGGACCTGTACTTACCCCCATCAGTATCGTAGTTTATCCCAAGCTCCTAAACGCCTGCCGTGCTGAACGTTCAGGGGGAACATTGTTTGCAGGACCAAAAGCCAAATGCTAAATGCACGACGCGTCTCAGCAGGACTACTCACCAGCCAAGCCTTCGTCCGGTTGCAGAACTCCATGCGAATTCGCCACGATCTCTACCTCAACATCAAAGTAAAGATGAGCAAAGCTAACATCCTGCCAATACTGCCCTGTGGCGTGGACCTATGGACAGTCTACGCGAAACAAGCCTGGAAACTCGATACCTCCCACCTCAGTTGTCTCCAGTGAGTGACAGGACGGGATTCCCGGCACAGAAATTCTGGAACGGATTGGAATACCCAGCATACACGTCATGCTGAGGCAAGTGCACTTACAATGGACGACGAGCGCCTACCAAAATAACTCTTGCAACGGGTGCTCACCGACAAGGCCAGAAAGATCGCTGTAAGAACATTTTGAAGAAATCTTGGAAGCGCTTACAAAGCAACGTGGAAACCAGGGAGGACCTCGCCACGAATCGACCAGCCGAGAGGAGGACAGTGAAGACTGAAGCAGCCATCTATGCATCGGACTGGATCGCCGCTGCCAAACCTAAGAGGAAAGCTCGCAATTCTCACGTGCTCCTGACAAAAAACGCAAACTCCCAACACCTACCAACTCGCCCGCGCTGTCAACGAATATTTCGCGACGGATAGACCTCGTCTGACATTTCCAGACTCAATGAACCAACCCGACTGTTGGCTCCACGGCCGCCCTTGTTTCAACACCCACGGCGTCTTCGACGGCGCTCACACTAATCACCGCTTCTACGCGTCCCCGCACCACTCTGTCATCGGTCATCGCCATCTTCATCATCTCTACCACAACCTCTGCGGCCACGACAACCACAACCTCTGTTGCCTTCACACATACGGCCATCTAATCGGCCTATTAAGTCCCATGTACCTTCATAAATACTTTCGGTATAAGACCGCCGGCTGTGCCATACCACAACGTCTCTCCTCACCAGCACATAAAACACAAATGACGAAAACTCGCACATCCGCCACCCCCAGTTCAATCAACTCTCCACCTCCGAGTGCGCCCTACATAGCAGTCGAACTGCTATGACACATTTTCAATGTAGTCTCTATGGCATCCCCGCTTCGTGCGATCTGAGCCGCCCCCCAAACTTCCCTTGTTGGGTACAATCCAGGCCAGCCCCGTACCCAGTGATCTCCCAAAATCGAGTTCTTCCAGTACTCTCGCAGCGAGAAAAGGGATAACCGCAACCATGTCGTGGTTCGGCAAGACCTGTACGAAAGTATCTTTGATGGAACTTCCAGTGCGAGAAAACAGATTACAGCGCTCTCAGATGAAACCGCGAACAACTCCAACAAGGAACGCGTTTTTCATACTTCTAGGACTGAATCATATGTCTACAATCCTCGCGCACACTCACGACATCCGCGCTAAATCATTGGACCGTGTCTTAGATGTTTA
>CACRXP010000507.1:269160-285980 GCA_902702965.1 Spirometra erinaceieuropaei
GGGGGGGGAGGATTGGTGGTCACATGGTCCCTCTAACGGCAGAGATTCTGTGTGCTAAGATAGGCGAGAAGTGACTAATCAGATCCTCCTTTGCGTCAGATATCCGCTGGACTACAAAGAAAATAACAAGTGAGTGTACCTTTCGGGTAGACTGGTCTTTCAGAACGTATTTATCCCCCCTCCCCTCGGTAACTGGGTGAGAAACAGTCAAAGGTTAGTCCTTCCAGCAGGCGACTGTGAGTAGACGTAACCAGTTTTCGGAGTTGACAGAAGTGTCTGCTGTCGCATGTGACGGTTCAAACTGTGGTCGTCATCAGGCATTGCTAATAGGTTGAGAGCTCGGGATAAAACCTGTTCATCCAAGGCCACCACCGTTGAACACTCGTTGTTACCAAACCCACCTGAAAGTGGACAGCTTCTCTGGCCAATTTCCTTGCGTACTCTGAGGATCTAAAGGGCTCCGATCTATGTATTGCCTTCAGGAAACGAACGTTTACGACTGTTCAAACACATTTTCGGTTTAGAAGACTAATGATTTGGAAGGTGCCCCGGTTGGACACGGGAATATGGACAGCCGTTATTACAGGTGCTTTTACCAGAAATTACAGTGGGGGGGGGAGGACGAGTTAGGACTCGTGTGCGATCTGGGCTTAGGGCTAAGAGGGCTAGGGTTGGGGTCAGTGTCAGTTCACGGGAATGGTTCCCCTCCTGAAATGTAGCGCAGGGCCTCTCGTACTACCGAGGTCCATATTCCCGTGTCCGACCGGTTTCCCTACAGCAATACTGACTTTAGTTGGAGTTAGAGTCCCCGTCAGTATTCTTTTGTCTGTCAAGTTTTCAAACAGGCGGCTTGTGGGGTTGTCTTAAAATTTAACGTATTTCCTAGGATGATCGAAATTTGCGTGGATGCTTACAACGCGGACTCATTCGGTCAACTACTTGTTGGCATTACTACTGGAACTATTTTCGGTAGGCGTGTTTGCAGCAAAACAGTCAGCGATGTGGTTTCCTTCCAGAGCCAGTTGCCCAATTGGTCTGCGGACTTAGATTTGGTCTTAGGCATGAGCGAGGGGGATGTCGGCCATTGCGGTTGGCGCAATAGCTGTGGCCTTAGGGTTTGCGTTAGGTAGGTGTTTGGGGCTTAGAATATGGGCTGTTGGCGGTTTGATTTGGGGTTTACGGTTGAGTTTCGTAGCAAGGGGGTTAGGGTCAGTGTTAGGGTTGGGGTTAGGATTACCATTTCAACAACCACAGCTTGGATATTTAATCACCCAATAAAATAAGCAGCCAACCAATTAACAGTGACAATTGGCACATAATATTAGCCACCGTCCATTCTTTTCAGTTTTCGCAATCTTAATCGTCCAGAGGCCGCTAACGACCAGCTGCAATGGACGGTAACCTACACCACTAGCCCTGCCGGGGCACGCGCAATTGCTACTACTATATATGGATTTGGTGTTTGCAGGACTGAGTTTGACAATGCATACTCGGTGAGTTAAAACGTAGTGCCTTATTTGTTATAATTTGGTTTTTTTTATAAAATTGCCTAACATAAGAAACATGGTATAAATGCGAAGTAAGTGCAATGATTATGAATCAAGTTTGCCCTGTTTTCTTTTCACAATGCCTCCCGACCAATCGGAACGCTGAATTTGAATCTTTGAGCTACTTCAACGTCTGAGATCCCATAAATGCGCCAGAAAGTTAACCAAGGAATGGAATATGACGCTCGAGCTTCGGCTTCCTGTTGTCAGCCGACTTTGCTCTTAAGTAGTAACTCCTGCAGCCCTACCTGTCTACATTAGGCCATTATCGAAGAATGTAGTGTGTTCAATTTAATACACGTTTCATTGTTTCTTTATAGATTGCCTTAGTTCTTCTTAAGGGTTCGCCCTCAATCGGATCGGATAAGCTACACAGCTAGACATTCCCGACACATCTGCTATGACACACTGTTTTTAAATCGTGCGCCACTTCGTAAACTGAAGTGGCGAATTTAAACTATCTTCTCCACATTTGTGACTTTCCTTATTTTTACCTACACCTTTTTTCTCCACTATTTACCACCCTTCCTGTATTACTATAACTCCTGGCTTGAGTGTCTCCCGTGCGGCCACTTCTTCCGCCCCTGACGAAATTTTTTCCCTTTCCCATCTAAAACATGTCATTCATTAGTCTTATATCTTGACAGTATGGAGCCTTGCAGTTTCCGACATATCCTGCAGATTCCCGGTCAAGAGCGTTAGACAAGGACACATGTCGCGTCAGCTACTGCACCCAATCCTTCCCTGAAACTGACACACTCCCTTACGTGAGGTCTCTCGACCTCCTCCCCTGAACTAATGTGGGTTGGGGACCAGCATATATGTAGCCCGCGTAGACGAGGATTCAACGTCTTCAGTCTTCTGACACCGTCCACGTTCGGTCATCCTAACTTTGTCCGTCCATTGGAAAGTTATGGGTATGAGAAGGCAGAGATTGGGAGTCGGATCTCGCACAGGCCTCCCTGGAGACAGTGGTGGACCTGCTGCGGCAGCTAAAGCCATGGGCAAACCCTAATCCATACGATTCCCAAGCCAGGTCTCGAGTGAAAGTACAAGAGGCTAGACGACACGAGAGTGGGCATTTTCTTTGCATTTTATTATAATTCACCATTGAGACAGCACAGGTACTGGTTCAAAACTCAGACGCGTGCTACGTGCCCTACTGATATTATGCCCCTCCGTAACACAGCTACAAGGGGTTGGGCTCATTATTGGATATCCCAGCGTTTACTGTGAGCTTTCTGGTATATACTCCAGTTTTGAAATTGCAGCCATTTAATCCTTTTTAGAAACACGTGTTCGGGCCTTTAGGTATTGCTACCCGTGCTGTCAGAGTGCTGAATCACACGGGTGTATAATAACTTAATTATCCTTCAAACGGGTCATGAAGTAAGTTCGTTGGACTAACAGAGGGGCTACATAGGAGATCGACAGGCGTTACCGGGAATACGCAACCGCAATAAGTGCCAACATTGCGGTGTGGTGGCACACCCATGTGCGGGCTCACGCAGCACACATTGGGATCTAGCTCACTGCTCCCATTATTGTTATGATATAAAATCCTAGTCAGTGTGTTTTGTGAACCGGGTGGTGTGGTTGTACGCCTAGGTGCAGGTTTTCACCGTGAAAGTCACCTGTGCCCTCTCCCGCCTCCGCTATTTTCGACCCCGTCTTAACACCTGGTCTAGGTGGAGAAGGAGGAGAGAGCGCGGTAGATTCTGCACAAGGACACTATCTTTAACTCACGCACAGATCACCGTCCTTGCTCTCGTTCTGCTGAAGAGCATACTGTTGTCGTCATCTAACTAGACGGTCAAACTGTCGTATGCTAACTGACTGCATGTTGGCAGCATGTGCATATTACCTGACTGGACAAACGCAGCTCAAATGTTCATATTAACTTTCAGGCCGAGCCTATGACGCTTTATTTCGAACGGTTTACCTGTGGTTAGGGCTTTTGTTTCTGCGAAGATTAAAGGCCTAAAAGACCATTGCGTTCTGTACAGAATTAAAGGGGAATTATCTGGAGCAAGTTAGCATCCGGACAAGAGAGCGCCTGTCCAGTGCCCGGTGGAGAAGGCGTCCAAGGACTTTGAAGTTACTTGGTCGGTGATTGGTCAAAAACCGGACTAAAGCTGGTACGCACGTGCAAGTGTGTGCCAGAGGAGTAGCGTTCCAGCAGGCACACGGGGTAGGGTCACTACAGGTCTCGTCTATTGCAGCAGTCGACATGTTATGCAATTGTGACCTGGTCCTCGGTTCAAGTAAAGACGGCGTGACCGTTTGGAGGGAAAGGAACATCTGATTTGCGACGCCAAGCGCGACTTAAATCGTCTGTCGCCAACTCTCACATATTTAATCTCCTCTAAAATCGGTCCTCACCAGCCATCTACTGAACAGACAGTGATGGATGGGAAGCATTGCTAACCACTTGGGAGCAATTTGGACTGCCGCTGACCGCCTGCAAAAGGATGCTCAGTAATCAACAGTTTAAATTACTCAAAATTGGATGGCCAGCTCTGATCTCATATGCATGCGAGTGCCACATTAATCATCTGAAGTAGGAGCCGTCGAGCCTGAATCACAGTCAATCACACCACACAAAAACACGCAGTAACAAATGCGGGGTCGGATTTGTATCGTTACTCGGCAATCTGCAACCTGGGCAACTGGCTCAGGAAGCAAACGGCATCGCTGACTGTTTTGCTGCAAACACGCCTACCGAAAATAGTTCCAGTAGTAATGCCAACAAGTAGTTGACCGAATGAGTCCGCGTTGTAAGCATCCACGCAAATTTCGATCATCCAAAGAAGTACGTTAAATTTTAAGGCAACCTCATAACCCGCCTGTTTGAAAACTTGATAGACAAAAGAATACAAACGGGGACTCTAACTCCAACTACAGTCAATATTGCTGTAGGGAAACCGGTCGGACACGGGAATATGGACCTCGGTAGTACGAGAGGCCCTGCGCTACATTTCAGGAGGGGAACCATTCCCGTGAACTGACTTTGACCCCAACCCTAGCCCTCTTAGCCCTTAGCCCAAATCGCATATGAGTCCCAACTCGCCCTCCCCCCCTCCACTGTAATTTCTGGTAAAACCACCTGTAACGACGGCTGTCCATATTCCCGTATCCAACCGGGGCACCTTCCAAATCATTAGTCTTCTAAACCGAAAATGTGTTTGAACAGTCGTAAACGTTCGTTTCCTGAAGGCAATACATAGATCGGAGCCCTTTATATCCCCAGAGTACGTAAGGAAATTGGCCAGAGAAGCTGTCCACTTTCAGGTGGGTTTGGTAACAACGAGTGTTCAACGACAGTGGCTTTGGATGAATAGGTTTTCTCTTGAGCTCTCAACCTATTAGCAATGCCTGATGACGATCACAGTTTGAACCGTCACACGCGACCGCAGACACTTCTGTCAACTCAGAATACTGGTCACGTCTACTCACAGTCGCCTGCTGGAAGGAATAACCTTGGGCTGTTTCTCACCCAGTTACCGAGGGGAGGGGGGAGAAATACGTTCTGAAAGACCAGTCTACCCGAAAGGTACACTCACTTGTTATTTTCTTTGTAGTCCAGCGGATATCTGACACAAAGGAGGATCTGATTAGTCACTTCTCGCCTATCTTAGCACACAGAATCCCTGCCGTTAGAGAGACCATGTGACCACCAATCCTCCCCCCCCCCTCACCAGCACCGAGGAGATGAGCAAATAACGTTTTTTCTTCAGATGCGTGCTTTCTGACTCTGAAGGTGCCAGCTCAGACAGCCTGACTTCCGCTGTGGCGTAAACATCTAAGGCACGGTCCAATGATTTAGCGCGGATGTCGTGAGTGTGCGCGAGGATTGTAGACGTGGATTTAGTCCTAGAAGTAGGAAAGACGCATTCCTAGTCGGAGTTATTCGCGGTTTCATCTGAGAGCGCTGTAATCTGTTTTCTCGCACTGGCAGGCTCATCGAAGATATTTTTTTGCGGATCTTGTTGAACCACGACATGCTTACGGTTATCTTTTTTCTTGCTGCGATAGAACTGAACGCACCAGATTTTGAGAGATCACGGCTACGGATCTGCCCATGATAAGTAGTGAACTGCCGAGTCGTTGTTGTTGTTGGTGGTGGTGGTGGTGGTGGTGGTGGTGGTGGTGGTGGCAGCTCTATTGTAAGTGCAGTTGCCTAGGCATGACGTTCATGCTGCGGATTTTAGCCCGTACCAGAATCTTTTTCTTATGATTCCTGTCCTGCCACCCCAACTTTAGCATGTAAAGGAGACAAATGAGGTGGGAGTGATTACGTTTGCTTGCTTGTTTCTCGTAGACTGTCCAGGTTTCCACTCCACATGGCATTTCTCTTGCAGGTAACGGGTGGCGAAGATCATACCGGTGGTTTCCCGGTGGCATCGGGATCCATGCCTACTTTCAGGGAAGAAATCTTGCTCGAGATGACCGTGAAGACGGTTGAGGGCGATGCGAGCGTAGATTTTCCCGGCAATGTTGGCCAGTGATATTTCACTCTGGTCATTGTTGAATTGTCGGCTCCCCTTCCGTTTGTGGATCTGAACGATGTTCGCATCGTTGCATCCTGCGGTACTAGTCTGCGGTGCTTCATCTCCTGGAATAGCATTGTCAGTTTATCTACGAGCTGCGGGTAGCTGTGCTTCTAGACTTCGGCCGGAATTGCGTCGGATCCCGATGCTTTCCCCCTGGAGCTTTGATGCACGGTGAGGATTGTTTTTGGGATTGTGGGCAGCAGATCCAGGTCGCTGTTCGTTTCCAAATGAGAGAGTCGGTTGATAGCAGCGTCGGAGGTTGTAGAGGGGCGTTTGAGGACACTTTTTAAGTGCTCAGCCCAGTGCTTCAGGATCTGTGATTTCTCCTTCAGTAGCTTTGTTCCATCGGAGCTGAGAAGCGGCCTGGTGCCTTCAGGTTTGTGCCGTAGACCGCTTTGAGTGATGCGAAGAATTTCTCGATTTTATTACGGTCGACATACCCCTTGATTTCCTTGATCTTTTGCAGCCAGTGTCTTTCGATGAGCAGTTGACTGATGTCGGCGTCAGTAACGTCGAATTAGTCTTGGTACAGACGACATGCGCGTGCGAGTAAATCCAAGGCAGTCAATTGAATAGCGCTCCGCAGTTGACACCACCGAGTCTCCACGGTGACCCTATCGTCCTGAGCCAGCAGTTCTTCCGGGTGCTGGTCTAAATTATTGGTGAAATGTAAGCGGTGGACAGGTAAATTCGCCAAAACAGTATTTAACTTACCTGGCGGTTGCTTACCTTGTGACCTCTTGTGTGGATGCAGATGGAACCTCCTCCTGCAGATGACAAAGCGGTGATCTGTCCAGCCACCGGCGTCACAGGTCGCCTTGGTCACCAACGCGTCCTGTCGATTTCACCTCCTGACGAGAACATAGTCCAACAGCTTCCGACATCGCGCCCGGGGGTACACCCACATCGCCTTCTTTCGCGTCGGCAGTCAAGAGAATGTGTTGGTTAGGAGGCGGAGGAGAGGGAGGAGGAGGAGTAGGAGGAGGAGGAGGAGGAGGAGGAGGAGGAGGAGGAGAAGGAGGAGGAGGAGGTGGTGGTGGTGGTGTTCTGCGGAGGTACGCAGGAGTAGTAGGCCGTAACAGCTGAAAGCGCCGATTTTCTGGGAACCTAGCACTACCCTTTAGCTAACGTAGTCTATCACGATGCGGACATTTAAATCACCGAGGACGACCAGCTTTTCCACCTTCGGCACAGTAGTCAGAATGTTGTGTCGTAATGATAATGCTCTCATGGACTAAGCAACGATATCTCACGTGCCCTGAGTATTAAGAGCAGTAAGGAAAACTGTTTGGTGAATAAAATTGATATTCAAGACGTAAAATGACCTGACAGTAGAGCACGACAGCGGAGCACACCAGCGAAACGGGTTTTGTCCAGTAGTGCTGTCCCCCTCACGGCAAATCAAGCAATACGGTGAAAGAAAACGGGGTAAGGTGTGATTATGTAGCCGCACCTGATGGACACAATAGTGTTGACTTACTTAATTATTTTGAGTTGGTGTGATTACGTTGGCATGTTTTCGTTGTGCGTTGCAGTGTGTGTTCCTTTGGCGGCCTTGTTTCTTTGTTTCCGTGTCTACCTTTTTGGTTGAGTGCTGGTGGTCCTTCTTGCCTTTCGACCCGTCGTCTCCTTCTAAATTTCGCGTTGAATGTTTCAGAGGTAGGGTTTAAGGTTGCGGTTGAGGATTAGGGTTGGGGGTTATGGCTAGGGGGTTAGGGCTTAGAGTTAGAGTAAGGGGTTAGGGTTGGGAGCTAGGGTTAGGAGGTGGGGTTAGGGGTTAGTATAATTACTTATCAAACGCTCAATGTACAACTGTGCATTCCCAATAGCTTTTCTTTTGCACACAATTACTTGAGCTCACCGCCTGTGCGTTCCCCGGCCCCACCTGTAAAAACCCCCTATTACCACCGTTCTCGTATTACAGGTGGCTGGGTTTTGTTTACTTCAGGTGGGGCTACATAGCCACATCTGACCAAAAACGGGTCGAGATTTCTACAAGGGAATTAGCCCGTTAGTTCACCACAGGGGTGCAGATCTTCGCAGAATTTGGTCTGCACCTAATCGGAGCTGATCATTGGGACGAGTAGACACCCACGATGGTGGCGAATTTGCCTCCCCGATGAGGTTGCTGAGGCGTCATTAGGCGGTCGTTGACACCCTGCGGCCGACCGGGCAATCGTCCCACGATGTCGTTCCCAATGACAAAGGCGCGGCCAGCGTCGAGTAATTCGGCCTTTGGGTGACCGCTTCAGAAGAAGGTGCAGCCGGCACCTATCTCATCCAGTTGGCCTTGTTCAGTGAAGCGGGTCTCGCTGAGGGCAACTACATATGCCCATCTTGTGCAGCGCCAGTTCTCGCGCGACTAACACAGTCCTTCGTTTCATCCGACTGCTCCCCCGATTGTCAATAAGAGAACGAACATTACGAGCTACCAGTGTGAACGGACTCACTTTAGCAGTCGTTAGGGCACGGTAGGGGGACGGGGACATGGGTTGTTGTTTGTTTGATTGTCTCGACAGTAAGTTGCCAATCTGCGCGTCAAGGCTTGCATGCAGGTGACGTGATGCCAGCGTTTATCTAGTGCACATTTTCTAGCCACTTCGCCGCGAGGTGGTAGGCAGTACTATGCCTGGACAGGGCTGCTTCACCCAGGCGGCTGACGAACTCCACCGTGAGTTACGGCTTGATTTATTGGGGAGCAACCCGAGTTAACCTTAGCCGCCTACGTGATTGCATGTCGCCCTCTTTGTCGGACTTTTTAAAGTGAAAGTGAGGAGGTGGGGGTTGGAGGGAAGGGATGTGATCGGAGGGAGGAGGACACGCGGGGGAGACGCGAATAGGAAATTAATTGCCGGACTTGGGGAACACACATCACCGGATACCCTCATCTGGTTTAGCCCGTTGGCCGAGGCGGTTACTGGGGTGAGGCCGCTAGGCAGATCTTAGTTTCGGGTGGCCACTGGTGAGAGTTGGGTGTTAGGCGGTCACCACCTGCGAGAAATAAATGATACGATCTTCTACGACCTTCACGTGCAACCAATGGTCGGACACCCTGGGCAACCCAATATGAAGTCGAACGGTTCTCCGCCGCCAAAGTCAAAAGAGTGCCTCGGCAGTCCCAAGCGCCCGGACCCACAACGCCAACACCCAGCCTGTTCCACCACGTCCGTTCTGCCAACAAACTTTTTCGCGATGGTTGTTCTCGTCGGCCGTCTCAGAACCCAGTACAACAAAAACCCAACAACTCCAAACGATGCCTCCAAAATCGTCCCCCTCCTCACCTCTGCACCAAGCCCCACGGCGTCACGAAGACCACCTCCCTCATCAGTGATGATCAGACTTCCGATGCCCGCCATCTCCATCATCCCTGTCACAGCCTCCACCATTAAGGCGACGACTAGCGGCCCTCCCACTCCCGCCACCGACGAGAACACTCCAACCACTCATGAAGGAGAAATGATCACTAGGACAAGAGTTTTATTCGCCTGACGTTTCGGATTCCTGCTTGAACCCATCATTAGAGACAACAGCAGACAGCCATAGAAAACAGACAGTCAGGACGTGAAGCGACAGGGCCTCACCAATTTGCGTCAGAATCAAAGAAGTCAACGAGGACACGGACCTCGGCGAAACGAAGATCCATAATGCACATACAGCTGGCCCTGGGGATCCACGCGACGTACCCAAAATGCATTCAACTCATGGGCGAGATTAGGAGAGTTGTGTACAAGACTGCGCAGTCTCTGAAAAATGGTAAATGAAAACAGCACTTAGAATGCCATTATAGGAATAAAGCATATGCCTGTATCTCCTTCAGTACTTTCCCCCATTAAATATCTCTCAAGGAACGCCTCCTTCATTTCATTCAACAGAAGCAGTGTCTGCAAATTACCGACAACATTAGTGTTTGCGGCACTGGGGTCAGCGGAATTTCGAGTCACGATGGGAAAAGGAGAAAAGCTCTGGGTATGAATGGGGCGCAGTCATTGGAGCCTTATTAGGCGAGGTGCGAGACATCTCCAGGAGCGTCCAGGCCTTAGCGAAAAGTTGACCATACCGCGCCAATGCTTTGGCGTCAGATATCGACAACATGAAGCAAGACAC
Organism: Spirometra erinaceieuropaei; assembly: GCA_902702965.1. Lineage (NCBI taxonomy): Eukaryota > Metazoa > Platyhelminthes > Cestoda > Diphyllobothriidea > Diphyllobothriidae > Spirometra > Spirometra erinaceieuropaei. Next base: position 279,365 of record CACRXP010000507.1, read on the forward strand.
ACCACCCTTCGGCTCATGAAAGAAAAACCAATTGAACTGCATAGGCTTAATAAAGACGCTACAAATTAGTGACTCCGACTTTATCGAAATTCAGCTTTAGTCGACAATTATCCCTAGGGTACCTGGCGCCTCTTTTAAACGCCCTGCTGCGTCAAGGTCATTCACCCTCCCAGTAAGTAGTCACAAACGCGCTGGCCCTACAGTCCGGTATTCTGTTGCATGCGGACACGCGTGCATTCACCATGAAATGTCATTCATATAGCATGATATATATCCGTTTGTTAGGGCTGTTTTTAAAGTACGTAACATGGTCCGCGTGCATTCCGAAATTTTACGAGCCCTATACGACGTCTTCTGAATGACGCGGAGGAATGTATGATTGTCCTTACAGGGGAGGTATACCGCGTGTAAATTGGGAGCGCTAAACGCACTACAACTGCAGGTCGGGTTAAAATTGCTGGAGAATAGAAAAAGTTGGGGATGGCCCTTTTTCGAGCATAAGATTTGGAGCAGACGTGAGTTGCTATCAAATGAGCCTAAGAAAGGACATTTTCCCATATGGTTTCCATAAAATATATTTGTATTTACAAGGGCATTGAAAATTAATGAAAAAAATCATACTATATAAGTAGACATTTTTACCGAATTTGCTTTCGCAGGCTGGCGGAAAGGAACGCATTCAAAATCCGGCATCCTGACGCAGACGAAATACCTTGGAATTATGCGCATGGTAATCGATATTATGAAACCACCCAGACAATCTTTTATCCTCGAGAGCAAATTCCCAAATGTCGACTAACACTTCACGAAATAGGACAGATATTGCCATCTACCGGTAATTTGGAGGGCTGGACACTTTAGTGTTCGTTTCGATAAAAGTGCATTCTTTCCCGGATCCTCACACAATACTTTTCAGCCCAAAATGTTTCACTGTAGTTTTACAGGATGATTTAAAAGCCCGGATGGGAAACAGACTTCCGCTTGCTACCTATCAGTGTAATATCATGAAAATGAATTCAGCCAAAATTCCCATCCGAGAAAAAGTCGCATAAAATTATTTGTCGCGCATAGCCTACTTATCATTTCTGAGTAACTCTAACTTCTACATATTCCATGACGACCCTCTTCTCTCGGCTATGCGATTGCATGTTTATCTGACAGCTGGATCCCTGAATAAAATTGTACTTAGGAAGGAGGCTCGGTCGGTTTAATAAGTCCTCAAAACCTTTGTCTATAATTACATTTTCTCATGAATAAGTTTACCCGTCACAAACGTGCCACAAAGAATATCAATGACTGCAGAACTTTAAGTTAGCAGGAAGTTGGAGCTGTGGTTTACGACACACTCAATATGCCGTAGCCGGATTTTTTTTAGGAAATTTGTGTATACTGACGGAATTTTTAGAGTGTTCACAAGGTTCGAGGCTCGGAAAAAACTTCGTTTTTTACGAATTTTCACTTACGTAATAAAATCTATCCAGCAAAACATCCCCTTTTTCCTTCGAAAACAAAAGCTCATTGGTTTATCCTTAATTGTTCCACTCTATTGGTTCCTAAAGGAAGTGCAAACTTGTAGGACTCAGTGTAAATAGGCCCCTACCGAATGCGAGCATTTACTCACCATCAAGTTCACAATGAGGATCGCCCTCCTGGTGTGTCTTCTCTTCGAGTTGGCATTCGGAGACTTGAATGGTAAGTCCACTGTGGGTTAATGGTGCAGCGAACGATCTCTAGAGTCTCGTCCCATTTGCATGCCGCTTCCCTTCAATCTAGCATTTTCAGCCGAAATCTGAATAAGATGCCGATAGGAATGGATCTAGGCCTAAGCATAAAAGCCCTTTTAACGTACAAATTGTTCGCTCGGGCATTTTAGAGTCCTTAATTCTAACAATGGGAGATTGTTATCCTTGACAGAGCCATAAATAATGATACAGGCTACTCTGTTGTACTGCAGTAGTCTCGTAGTCGAGAAAGATAATTTAGGCGCATCAGATATTTGTCCCAATTAGAAGACGATTTATGCGAAACCGTGGAGGCCAGCGGGCTGAGGTAAAGGGTAAAACTGAGGTCACACCACTTGAGCGCTGGACGTCCCCTGCACTCCACCAGCACTGCGCCGTGTCCCATTTCCAAGTCCAATTCGTCTTCTAATGTCCTCTTTATTTTTCCCGAGGTTCGTCCCGTTATTTAAAAGCCCGACAGTGGGCTGCCAGTATTGTGAAGCGCGAGTTAGATCTTAGAGTAGAGCATTTAAAAGTGTACTCTGCATTCTCTGGAAGGAAATTACATGCTGTAGCAGAACGCATTTATTGGCCATGTTTCAGTAGTGACCAAGGCAGCGATCAAAGCCCTGTTTGAGATGCACAATATGATCCTCTTTATTAAAACACTGTAAATATCAACAACCCTGTTCAGCGAACGTTAGGATTACTCCTCAAGCTCAAACCGCACTTTGTTTGACTGGACTCTTACTCCCATAACGGACCGCCTGCCTGAGGGCTTGGTTTTATTCATTTAACGCATACTAACTTGAGTAATCAACCTTGTGACGTAGCGGAATCGTGGTTGCCAGTGGTCATTGGACACCGAATTGTGAGTTTGGCAGTCGGAATAGTGACCCCCCCCCCAGCACTATTGGTGGCCTTGCGCTAAATCCCAGGGGAATACTAATTCCAACGTCCTACCTTTAACCCTAACCCACATAACCACAAACCTAACTCTAACCTTAGTCCCATGCCCTAGTGGGTGCCGGCTGCGTCCAAGTTTGTGAACCCTTTTTCGCCTGGTAGTGCTGAAAATGAACCGTCGCGAATTTCGCAAGAAAATGTCTCTTACGCACAACTGTTCACCTGGTTTCCTGCAAAGTTTTACAGCATTAAATTAACAACCATCCCTCAAAAGAAGGCGAAGGTTGGATTGCATAGAATTTTTTTCTAACTTAGGATTATTTTCTTAAACAAAAACACAACGAACGGAGGTGCAGCAAGATGAAGGGAAAATATAGTGGAAATAACGACCAATACAACAAATCAGTACTGGGTTGAGAGGCCGTCCGCATGTAATGTAGCAAAGCGTCTGCCAGCCAAAGAGACAGTCACGTTGTCCAAAATGGTTTTGGCCGTGTGGTTATAAAGCACAAAATCAAGTTCTTTCTGCATTGAAAATTTTCCCCTTGACTTATGTCAGTTCGTTCTGGTATGTTCAGAAACTGTATCCGTCCTCGTTTAAAGAAAACAACGCAATTCAGCAAAGGTGAACTCACCTGATTTTCATGGACATTAAAAAGGATTTTCCGGTTTTAACAGCGGTCTAGTGGAAACTTTCCCTGCTTGTATTAATGCCCATCTACACCAAAACGCCCACAAACAAGCCGACTTACTTTGTGGCACTAAATAACACGTAGAATTAAGTGGGCGCCAGGAAACATCTTATAACGTAAATAGCTGTATTGCTTCCCATTCAGAAAACAGATTCAAGAAGGCAAGAATTAAATATGTAACCCCACTGAGAAGATAGAGCACAGGGACTCCTGAAATTTGGGGAGGGTTTAAATTTTACTTTTATTAGTAGAGCATCTGGGTGCGGCGATTAACAGAATCTGCGTATAACAATTAGAAAATTATCAGTTCTGCTATAGGCTTGTTTTATTACTCCAGCAAGGCGACTAAACAGACCGCAAGACTTAAACTATATGACTTAGGGGCATGTAAACGGGTGGAAAATAGGTAATTCAAGGTACTGGTTGAATAAGATTGGAATGGATAGGATGTGTGATAGGCAAACTCAACTCTAACCCCAAACCTAAACCATTCCCTAGTCCAAATCTTTTATCTAGCCCTAACCTTAAACCTAACTGTGATCTCAACCCCAAATTTCACCATCGTTGAGGCTTACCTGCAAACGTAACCATAATATAACAGGCCTTAATAACGGAATTAGGTAGACATATAAGTGTTACAAAAAGAGGCCTCGAATCCAATCGTCCTCTTTGAGACACATCGTGAACAAAAGACAACATTGTTTAAAATTAATCCGACGAAATAAGATTTTACGGCTTCAGCAGCGGCCCATCGGAAACTTGTTCTGCTTGTATTAATGCTCGTCTACACCAAAACGCCCACAAATAAGCCGACTTACTTTGCGATACTAAATAGCACGGCGGATTAAGTCAGTGCCAGGACACGCCTTATAACGAAAAACTGTCCTATATTCTACTCAGAAAACAAAATGAAGACGGCAAGGACTGAGATAGAAGATAGAGTACAGGAACTCCTGTAAAATGGGATCTTAACTTAATGAGCACGGCAATTAACGGAACCTACGCAGGACAATGACAAAATTTTCATTTCTGTCATATACTTGTTTTATTATTACGAGGCGACGGAACCGATTGCAAAACTTGAAATACATGAATTAGGCGCATGTAAACGAGCAGAAAACGGTTAGCTCAAGGTTATTTGTCAAAAATGATTGGGCTGGGCAAGGCGTACGACAGGTAAACTTAGCCCCCATCCCAAACCTAACCGATCCCCTGGTCTCAATTTTTAATTTAACCCTAACTTTAAACCTAGCTGTGACCTTAACCCTAAATTCAAGTATTTTCTCAGCTTAACTGTAAGCGGGAACTTAATTTAACAGGTCTGTACAAATGAAATAAATTGGTATGTAAGAGTAATAAAAATCAGCTTAATATTCAGTCGTCCTCTTAGAAGCACACCGTGAACAAGATGCCACACTGTCTAAAATTAATATGACAAAAAAATGAAACACTCAATTAAGGCGAAAATCTACATTAAAATTAAGATTAAAGCATATAATCAGTTACAGTACACGACAGTTCAACCGTTACTACCGACGATATCTATGATGTGCCACACAGCATGATGGACCCGAAGACGGTGACACGCACGTGAATTAACTTATGGTGGGAGTGGAGCTGCACTGCATCTATAGCGCTCTCTCCTCCGTCACGCACCTGAGGCCGGTGTTAAGGTGGCGTCAAGAAGGCCAGAGGCGTGGTCGGTCGCAGTGGCCCGCAAGCCTAAATAGCCCGTCTGTGCATGTCAGACACATGCTTGATAATAGTACGATGGACCAGGATTTAACCAAATTGACAGAGGTGCCTCTCGGATCCCAAAATGAACGATAACGTTATAAAGTCCACCTTAAGAAGGAGCCAGGGTAGCCTGACTCTCCGCCCTAAGAATACTAAGTTGTCACGTCAGGCGGATTTCATCCAATCCACGGCTTGAGGGCCTAGCGATAGTTTCGAAGAGCGTTAGAATAGCATGAGGAAAGTGCACTGAGTGCCGCGGGTAGGCGGCACTCAATGTCGACCTCATTCCATCTTCCATCGCTCAGACATCAGTCCACAGTTGGAAACGGCCAATTATCTGACGTGAGGATTGGGCACATTAAATGGGAGACCTACGCAGTCAGTCTAGGCCCGACTAATGCTTGACCTGACTCGCGTAAAACGTGACAGAATTCCACACAAAGGGGACGGGGACGCGAATGTCATACAGGTGAGATAAAAATGGAGACTAAACTGAAAAGGAGCCACTACGGCCTAACTGTCACCCTAAAAGCCGGTCACTCCACGCACAAAAATATGTCGCACTAACTGCGACGTAAGCGTCGTAGCGTTACTTATCAAACACAAAAGCCACACGGTTTAGCGAGTCGTAATAGATCGGCAGAATTCCTATACCAGTAAGACCGTCGTCCCAAACGATGTGCAAAATGTGCTGCACAGCGAGGTGGAGGAGTTACGGCGGCATGTACCTGCGTTAGTTTATCGTGGTAGTGGACTTGCAAGGTACCTACGGCACTCACTTATCCTCCCCAAACTGGGCTCGATGTCAATACTTAAACAAGAAGACCAGACGATGGCACAGTCGAAACGGCAACTGGGCACTGCACTCAACATTCACTGGTCCACACCGCAAATGACCAGGAGTTTGACCAAAAAAAGAAGCCGGCGTGGACGAAACAGATCCCAGGCGTGCCAACATGCCCGGCAAGGATCGAACGGAGTGGAAATGCAATCAAGACTACATAAAGAAGGAGCCGTTGAGCCTGGAACTTAGAAAAGCTGCCGGCAAAACCTACAACTACACAAAACTCGGCCGAATGTCAGTAAAAATTATTCCGTAAGTAGGCAAAATTCAAATAAAAGCACCTTCGAGTACTCCGAAAAAATTAATAGGATTCAAATGCATAATACTATAAAAAATGTGCAGAATCGTCAAACTCGATATTCATAAAGCTTAACGACATAAGAAAGGGCCCAAGAAGAAGAGTTCAAATGGGAAAAAAAGTGTAGAAATCCGCAAGCCAGAGAGAAAATTCGGCCAATACTGCTCAATTCATTCCTTCGCATGTAGACATCTCTGTTCCCAACGAATTGACAGTCTCGACTCTCAACTCCTCCGCCATTCGTGTGTCCTGGAAAGCACCAAATGACTCCACTGACCTCAGCGGAAAATATCGAGTTGGCATCCAGAACGCAAGCTACGAGTCTCACTATGATGTCTGGCAGACGGAATCCACCATCGCACAGCTAGCTCCTGCCTCCATCTACAATATCAGCGTACGGGCATTTAGGGCCAATGGC
>CACRXP010000507.1:291395-306424 GCA_902702965.1 Spirometra erinaceieuropaei
CCATAAACCATACCCTTACCAAATCAGTATATAGTAAGTAAAATTTTCCAACTGGTGTGCGACCGTGAAAAATCCCACGTGAATAGAGAGCAGAAAAGTGGCGGCTTCAACTCACAAGTTCGCCCACCTGCAGGCTGCACTGGCATGCTACAGTCGAAAAAATGTCGTGGGCTGTTAGCGGGTACTCGTGCTTTATGGACTGTAATTGGTTTCCCCAATCCCCTCCGTCTTTGGATCAAATGGTTCGATCTGAGATTCGCAGGCCTGTGACTCCGACGCGCTGGTCTGCGTGAGCGCCTATGACCAATGGGACTGGCTGACAGAAACTGCTGAACGAACGTCTAACACGCGAACCAGTCGGCGTCAGCTACGTCAGTTGATTGGATGGCCCCCTAGTCCTGGAACACCTGTGCTTTGCTGTCTACGGGGCTGGAGGCATGCATACTGCATCCACCTGGGTGAGTTGATCACGTGACTCCTAGCATGTCGCCTGTGCCATGGGCGAAAGGCGTACGTGCGCCTGGGGTACCTATAGTAGGTGGGCTAACTCATGAAATGTCAACCGAACTTCGAAATGCGTGTTAGTTTCGAAAAGCTTGATTAAGTAGGGTTGTAAAACTAATCAGCCTGCAGCATAATTCTATAATATTTCAGTTACCTTTGCATACGGGCTTTCGAATGCACTTCCGTCCGGCTGAATGCAAAAACCTGCACTCTATAAAAACGACTAATTGAGTAGCATGCATTTTTTTCATTGATTTTCGATGCCCTTAAAAATTCAATAATATTTCATGGAGAACATGCACAAAGGTATTCATTCCCTTGCTCATTCGGTAGACAGTTACGTCTTCTTCCAATCTTATACTCGAAGGAAAGGTATAATTTGGTTTTCAAAAACTTTTCCAATTCCCGAATAATTTTGAACCCGCTCTACTGTTACACTTGGATTAAGGGTTTCCAAACTACAATCCGTATATTTTCCGTGTACGGAAAACCACACATTTCTCTACCGTGATAAGAGGGGGACCTATAGGGTTCATAAAATTTAACAGTGGATTTGATCCATATTGTTAACTTTACGAGCCACATTGGTAAATGCAGAGACATGAGCTATGAACGGCCATTTCATGGTATTTAAAAGTCCCACAGTTAGAAACTTTTTTTAAAAACTGAATCATGTCCCTTCTTCGAGCATAATATTAGAAGAGGACGTAATTTTTTACCGAATGGGTAAAAGAATGAATATTTTTATGCATGTTTTCCATGAAATATAATTGGACTTTTACGAGCATCTAAAATTAATGGAAAAAATACATGCTACTTAAGTAGTCGTTTTTACAGAGAGCAGTTTTTCCATGTAGCCCGAAGGAAGTTCATTCGAAAGCCCGCATCCTGAGCTAACTGAAATATTATAGAATTATTTTGCAGGCTGACTTTTTACAACCCTACTTAAGTAACCTTTTCGAAACGAAAACGCATTTCGAAATTTCGGTTGACATTTCATGAGTTTGCTCACCTACTGTATATGCAGTCCTGATATCAGGCCAATCGGTGCACCTCAGTGCACCGTCTCCAATAACTTTTATTTGGCCTACGGAACCAGAGGGCCAGGTCATGATGGAGCGAATAATTAGACCACAGTTGGCCAGTTAGAAGGGGATCGGCTGAATGTATACAGAAAGCTGGAGAATGGAACATGGCACAGCAACAGACGTGGTACGTGACCTGTATTTTCGATTTTCGATTTAGCAGGGATGCCCTCAACCCAGCGACGGTGCGGGAGGGCAGAGGAAGGCGTGGTGTCAATTCACTGGAACTGATGAAGAGAAAGTGCCGCTGGGAAAAACAAACGAGTAAAGTGAATTTTACTAGCAGTTCCAGAGCCTGTGTCGAGTCACCTTAATCCACGGGCAGACCCTAGCCATTATAACCTTCAGGTCAGGTCCAGAATAAAAAGAAGTGTTGCGTAAGATGTGGTTATGTAGCCGCACCTGATGGACACAATACTGTTAGGGGATTAAGGCAACTACTTCCCAACCGCTCAAAGTACAGTCGCAAATTTCCAATAGGTATTCTTTTACATACTGTCACTTGACTTCGTCGACTGTGCGTCCCCCGGTCCCACCTGTAAAAACTCCTATCACCACCGGCCCCGTATTACATGCGGCTGGAGTTTGCTTACCTCAGGCGCGGCTACATGACCACATCTGAACTTGATCTCTTTTTTAAGGTCCAGTAAAGGCCCTCAGGGACGGCTGGTCCTCCTGGGCTCTGACAAGAAGCAGTCACTGCTAAGTCAACGCAACGAGCTCTCCTGTGACCAGTCACAGTTCACGCTGATGCTCCCAGAGAAGAGAGAATGTCAGTCTAAAGGCGATACCTCCGCTCCCACCAGACAACCGTCCGTCTGCAGACGTCTGGCTCCATTCTGGCCTGTGTTGAAAATAGACAGTGCTCTGATAGAAGTGCTTAGTAATCACTTCGGCCGAGCGGAGGTAGGTCGTGGTCGCTCGCGAAGACAGGGCCTAAAGAACTTGACTTTCGCCTTTCGCACGCTATTGTTGTGCTCTGTGGGTAATGTTTTAACTGTTGGTATCAGAAGAGTGTAGTCGGAAACAGACGTTGAGCACTTTACATTTACATCACTCCAGCGAATGTTGGGTGCACATAAGCAACTCACAATAATACCATCAGATCGTTTAGGGATATCCCATGCGTTCCGTAACAAAGGAGGTTGGACGTCCCTAGTAGCCAGCAGAACGTCACGGCAGCTGGTCAGTGGTATGCAGGTCCCGTGTCTTTTCGGTCATTGGGCTCACCGGCACTCACAGACACGTCCGAGGTGCTCTTTAAATACACTAGAACCCCTATAACTCGCCGGCCCTTTCTGTCTACTCCAAACATTAAACATCCCGGTAACGTTCCTTCACTACTGTCAGCGTCAGAGTAGGGTATATACCCCCCTGGGTGGCTGGTCAAAAGCCTACTTCCTTATCTTACTTAGTTAGGTGTACTTCATAACGGCTTGCCTGGCAGTAGGCCGCGAAGGGAGTTATGCGGGAGACAGATTGTGACCTATAATAACGTTACCGACATTAAGGTTTCCCGTTTAGGGTTTGGGCAGAGGTTAGAATTGGTGTTAGTTGGGTTGTTCCTGAGACTAGAGATGGCAAGCTTTGGCTGTGGTTTGGATTTGGGAATGGGGCTGGGGTAAGGGTTTTGGGGCTTGGCTTAAGTTGAGGTTCCGTCCGAGTTTTCGCTTAATGCTTACGGATTAGAGACTTCCCAGTGAAGGCATGTTCAGCGTTAGGTTTTTGGCTAGCTACGATCACCCCAAGGGGTTTACATACCACACACTTGTCTACTTACTTTTATGTTAGGAACAAAACGTGGGAAGATAATATGTAATAGCTGAATTTTAAGTTATCTGGGTTGCGATAACAAGCTCTGGGCACTGGCATACAAGAATTTTAGTCCAAAACTTTCGAATATTCCAGTTTTATTAAGACTCGAAGTTGCTACCTCTATGCCCCTGCCGCCTTCATTATCATGGTCTGCCTTCGTAGAATGTGCAATGGTTGGAAACTTCTCAAATCACACACCAGGAAGGCAGCGCTGGGTACTCAAAACTATTTACATGGAGTTTTGGTGTTGGGAAAGTAACACTGTTTAATCGTCACGAACGATGGTATCCATAACTGACCATGAGATGGCCCTACAGTGGCTTGCGCATTAGTTGGTTTATAGTTGAACAGACTTGTAATGCATCTAGATCGGTCTCGCCTTCCATAACCGCCCTGCTGCAATGGTGGAACACAGTCAGAGCGGCTAGAGGTTAACGTGAACGTGCCGAAGTTTGTGCGATGGTCGACAACTCAAAGGTTCCCAAACTGAAAGTCAGGGAAGACGGAGGTGGTTGCACGAAAGAGCGTGAACACAGCTCAGCAGGCAGTTGAGACGAGCCGTCCTTACCATGCGGGTAAAAACCGTTGGGGTTCATGGCCTCGCGACGCGAAGCGCATGCGAACGCCTGGGCTTTGTCTGCTTGCAGCCAATCAGCGGAGGGAAGCAGCCTCGATTGGTCTTGAGTTCTGGACAAGGCAAGGCCAGGTTGCGCTCGGCTGAAACAGTCGATTGGCAGAGGTGGGGCGTTAGGCAGACTGAAGGCGTTCGGAAGAGATGCAATTCAGTCGGAAAATCGCCTCGTGGAAGTTTCTCAGGTTGGTTTCTCTTGACAGATATATATTTTTCTATTTTTTGCTGTTCAACACAACCTTAGCAGACTGTGGCTGCACAGTCTCCGCTTGTTCCCCTGTCTTTCTTCAATATGTGGGGTTGTGGAAACGACTGACTTTTTGTCTAGAGAAGTCAGTAGTATGGCTGACCCAACTGTGAAAAATCCAGCAAACAGTCATCTGGGCCAACGGTAAAAAAAGTCCTTCTGCAGAAATTTGGATGCATTTTGGGACATCCTAAATTAATTATTCGACACTACAATAGACAAGAAGGGGGGCATAGAAAAGTGCTTTTAAAAGTTAGAGCATAGGGGCGAGCAAGACAGGACCGTCGTGCTCGTGAGGGTGTACGCGCATCCGAGACAATTCTAGTTAAGAAGCCAGACTAAACACTGAGGAGAAGGCAAGTCGCACGGTCATGGGGCGGAAGATGGGACCATAATACTTCTCTGCTGGCAGAGGTGAGATTCCTTTGCGAAAGTCAACTTGGTTTGAGGACAAGCCTAGAGGGGAACCTATGAGGCTGCAACGATCGTTGCGATAATTAAGCAGTATTAAGTCTTCGCCTTTACCGATCATTTCTACGGAACTCACTCGTCCCGTTGTGGATTACGGGTTCTCTCGAGTCCAACCAGCGGCCGCACATCGGCCCATTATATAGGCAGAATAGCCTTCCTGATCGTAATTGGCAGAACAACGGACCCGTGGCCCAGTCGTTAGAGGCGTTGGACTTCTAATTAGCAGGTTGCGAGTTCGAGCCCCAGGTGTTCCACACTTCGGAGCTGGGTATGACTGGCTGACGACGACTAATAAGCCAGAAATGGCCAATCCAGTCCCCCTTGTCTTTGGTGGGAATGCTATTCTGTCTTCGCTTTTAGTTAGACTGTCCAGATGAAAGGGTGAAACTTATAAACGCGACTTCTGAATTTTAATAGGACTCTTCTCACAGTTGGGGACTTGAGTTTTTGGGATCTAATATATCATCTTTTTGTCCAAACAGCATGCGATGTTAGCGAAGCGTCTCGGAAGTGTATATATATCGGCCCTGAGGAGTCAAGTCCCGCCATGTCAACCCACGTTTTCAATCGGCTACCTCGATACCGTCGTCAGCCAGGCCTCCGTAAGTAAGATAACATGTTGGACGGCTTCACCTTCTTGGCAGTACACCGCACCGCGGGGCCAATCAAGTCTGCAAGTAAGCATGGTGCATTTGGCGGGACATGGGCATAGTAAACCAGTCGTTAGTTGGAGATACGATTGGATGGGCGAACATGGCGAATTCAGCGCCAACACCTATTATGCAACGCTCACGTCCAGTGTAACTCTTCTGAGCACAGGGACCATGCAGTCTCACCAATTTCGTCCAGCTGGGCCCTTAAGCGTGTGTTGGCGGACTATCCGATGCTACCTTCGGATCCTGACCACACAGACAAGGTTAAGGTCCTGACGAGTTCTTTAACAGAGATGCAGCAGACTTTTCCGCGCGAGTACCGTCGATGCGGGTCCGAAAATTGGTTACATCAAATCCAAGACGGTCGCCCTGGCGTTCTTGAATATATCAGCTCGGGCGTGGCAAACGGTTAGGCCCTTGGGTTAGCGGATAGCTTCTACTAATACTGGTCGGACGCTGGCAGAGGTCTTATCTCCTCTGTTGATGGATCCATTAAAGGTATCTGCTTTTAGATTGCGAATTAGCCCCAGGTCTGCCGGCGGCTGTCTTTTGTCCCACCTTTCATGCGCAACAAGGCGTTCTTAGCGCGTACATTGGTAACTCTGCGTCTGCAGTCAGGGGCTTGTGAATTGCCTCCAACCAAAATTGCTTTCCATGCCGGCAAGCGTCGGTTACGCTATCCTGGTCCCAAGTGTAAGTGCAATGTGGATGCATTGAAAGTAAAGTAAGCCGAAGTGCAATGCTGAAATCGTTAGTGGGGGAAGCAGCCGAGGCTGAAACGGAAAAGACAACCGAAGGTATGACGAATCTGCCACGAGATTGAAGGAAGCCCAGAATTCTCTCAAAAGACCTGGCTGACGGAGCACGCGGGCAGCGATACCCCAAAAATTAACAGTAAGCCTGACCGTAAATTCTGAAGCAAACCTTATCTTTAACGTAATTATAAACCCAACACTAACCCTTAACACTAAACTTAACCCGAAGCCAACCACAAATCCTGGCCCTAACCCAAATCCTAGCCTTAACCCTGACCCAACTCCTAACCTCAGTCGCAGCTCTGTCCTGACCCCAGCCTTAGCACTAAATGTAGACCTACGCCACAAACCAAACCCTAACTCAAACGGGAACCCTTATATTTAATGCGAACCCTAGTCTCAAACTCATTTCCCAGCCTGACACTAACATAAAACCCTAAAACTAACCTTACCTTGTTCTGTTTTTCCACTGACGATCACAGCATCCTACTTCAGCTTAATTTACTTATAATGCCTACAGCCATTGGTGAGTTGTTTGGTCTAAAATTGTGTAATCTGCACTCCTACGAGCTTACGTTGTACTCTGGTTGGGTTTCATGACCTTGTGCCGCGGTGTCAGACTAACTACTAACTTTCAGCACTTCTGTCCCTTCTCCTGGACTGTCGTGGTCGTTTCATCGGAATACACACTCTGCGGAAGGTCAGTCCCCGCACCGCTTGCGTGCCCCATGATCAGATCGTTGGACCTCTTGTACATTAACTTTATTCATCTACTGGGTTTTCTAATTGTCGTTCTTACCTAGGGTTCGTAAGATATAGGCTGGTAGTTCGTGAGAACACCGTTATAAACACCAAGCCTCCGAAACAGTAGCAACTCCAACCGGTCACTCTGATTTCGCCTCGAGGCCCCCCTCCACTGCGGTGGAAGCACTCATTGGGGTCTTTTGGGTCAAATTCTTGCCGCCACCCCGAGCCAACATGGATGCAACGTGAAACGGGGTTGCTCCACACGCGAGCACCCAGAATGCCCCCTCCCCCCCGAAGTTAGTGCCGGTCGCGTTAGATACTATTTGCGCACAAACGCCTCGTGATTTCCTACTCCCTACCCTTGGATAGAATGCTCCGTTGTTACTTCAGAATTGCAGTAGGGATTTAGGAATTACGGAACCCTAAAAGGTACCACTTTGGGGTGCTTCTCTGCGGCCGACACAAATGCCGGCCCTACATCTACCAGTTCGTACTCCGCTACCAACGCTACGTCCAAGAGTTTTATGATGTCTACTGTGGTATCCATCGCACCCAACCTACATAAGGGGTCCCACGTGGCACTCCAAAGAGGTCCTTCCTGCGGTAATCGGACATTGACAGATCTAGCCACTCGAGATCTACATGGCGACTGGCAGGGACGGTATTCGCAAAGGGCAACCAAGCCATTTCCCAACTTGCGGCCGTCACACCCATCCCGACCACACAAAAAACCCAAATACACAGACGGGGAACAAGTGAGACCGCGCAGTAGACGGTCGCGACTGGCAAGGTCGGTGAGTGAAGTCAGATATCGAAAAGAATGCCAGACTCATAAAATCCAATAACTATCAGTGTTCGTCGGTACTACTTTGCACATCCTGTGTTGTCGCTATATCGTTAACCCGGCAGAGCCTATGAACAGCCTAAGCTGCAGCAACCCCGTCAATGAATGATGTTAAAATGGATCCGCAGGAGAACATCACCATGTTGTTGTAAAATATGTCGACACCAAATCAAGCACCACAGCTGAACTATCAGGCGACTGCCACCATCGCCAGACAAGACCTCTACGCGTGCAGGATGAAAGTCCGGTCTATGCCCTGGTCATCAATTCGGCTTATTATCGCCATGTCCAACTACCCCCATCGGACTAGGTGACATTTCAAGAAGCAGTCTGTCTACAAGAGATAAGGTCATCAGGGAGTCCTCGTAACAGAACCATCGCATAGCCCGTGGTCCCCTATTCCCTTGACCCGAAGCCGTTTCCTACGTTGGAAGGCGCCAACCTCGTCAACAGGGGGTCCAAACGACGTGGGTAGAACAAACCGAAGTCACGTCGAATATCAAAGTTGCAACTTCGAATGACCATCCTCGTAAAGACTTGGGGAGTTAAATACTGCTCTATCGGGAAGAGCAGAGATATTAGCGTGGCCGCACTTGGGTCGAACCCCCTCAGACACCACCGCGCGCTGAGTAGTCAGTCTCCAGATACCCAGTCAAGAAATTCGGCTAGAACCCAGGTCAGTAATAATCGAAGATGTCCGCCATTGTTTCATGAGATGGGCCACACAACAGATACTTACGAGTTAATTGGTTTGTGGTGAGGTAGATTTGGGCTGCACCCACCTATGTGACCCTGTCTTCCAACAGCGACCATGCTTCGGCGCAAGACGCAGTCGAGACGATCAGAAGTGACGTAGGCAAAGCCCTCTAGCCGAGCTAACCATGACACTATCGACAATGACGAGGAAGACCGAGATGACCATTTCCGGCTTATTAGACATTACCAGCCAGTCATACCCAACCCTCCGATTAACAACCCCCACGGTCCGAACTCGCATTCTGTTGGTTTAAAGTCCAACGCTCCGACCACCGAGCCACGGGCTCGTTGTCCTGTCGGCTGCGATCGGGTATACTATGGTTGAGGGCTATCACCGATCGCATTACGAGACCCACTCATTATTGTGCTTTGGGTCTCTGTCCAGAACCCTAAAGGCAGTTGCAGTGACTAGTAATATGTGCAGAATGCCAAACATGGGTCGGTTCTGGGAGGCCGACGACGGCTAACAGACGCGAAAAGGCTATCCCAATCCCCCCCCCCCACCTTGTTTTTGTCGGTAATGTTATTTTGCACATATTGTTCGCTGAGAGACCGCCTGCGGAGCTTTTTATATCGAACCCCAAGGCGCAACGGTATGGGCGAGCCCCGTACTGCGATCGGTGAGCTAGCTATCCTGTCTGCTCATGTCACACCCGATCTACTCCCCAATCCCGCACCCATCAGGATTTGTTGGAGTATAGGTCTTAGATACCATATAATTAAGACTGTCAGACACCGGTTGACTACTGACCGGTCAACTATGGCCCCTCCCTTTTTTTCCAAAACGGTGACAAGTAGAATTTAGCCCACGGTGCAAATATGGCAATGCAATGCTGAGAGTAGCATAAATAATACAGCCTTAAAACAGCGTGTACAGGGTGGGGAAGGGACGGGCGGACGGTGGTGACAAAGTGCGGGCAGGTCCGTATTAAAAAGTGGGGGAAAGAGGTTGAAAGGCAAATGAGGGGGGGGGTGCAGTTAAAACAGACAGCGAGGGCACACAGAAGGGAAAAGGCCAACTTAGACGCATGTACCGACCGAAGGGGAAAGCCAGACAACACTGCTGCCTCGCTTGCGTGAGCGATACTTGTAGCCGTAAAACAGTTCTTCATCGGTGAAATGGATCTTCTCTGCTGGCCGGAAAAGCGTCTGCCATTTAACCTTTCCACTGTAGCAATGGGTAACCAGGTCGATCAGCTGTTTTCCGCCTGTTTAGCAAATGGAAAAAAGATAGGTTACCATCTACAGGTCAAACCAAGGCATGAGATATAAACGCAAGTAAGGTAGGAGTCCTTCAATCACGGCGACATGCTCGAGCAGTTACAGGGTAACAAATAATCACGCGGGGGAGAGCGTCGACAAACAAGGTGGAGACTGGAATGGCCACTTGGCGTTTACCAGTCGCCCTCAGTCAGCTGTAGTCTAACCCAGGTTTTAGATTGCCTGGAATTCAAACCCTGACTCGTTGGGCATTGATCATTAAGCCTAGGGCTATACTTATAAGCCACAGGATAGTTGATTGCAATCGCACCGACCGGTGAACGACTCGCCCACGTCAAGACAACGGGCCCGTGGCTTGGTGGCGGTGGGGCGTTAGACTTAACGCTGAAGGACCAACCAACCTGAGCTCGAACCCCGAAGTAATGCAACCCTGGGGTTGGAGTACGGCTGGTTGGCGATACCTAATATGCGAGAAGTTGTCATTCCAGCCTGCGTTGTCTTTGCCGGCACTCCTTCTGCACAAACGAAGTTCAAAATGTGTTGTCAGCAGACGGCGAGCGAACGCTGTCCTCGGATGAACCGAGAGCCCGGCTGAAGCGGACCCCTCATAAGGTGGCCTTATGTCATGTGTCTCGACCCAGCGCACTGTACAGGTGCAGGAATGAGCGCGTGCGTGACACGAGCAGACCTGAGGATGGCTATGCACGCTAACTCGTCCCGTCTCACCGTTACCAGCTTAATTCGGACTCGCCACTGAAATATGGTGTGGGAATACAGTAATGGAAAGTGGAACTAAGACCAATCTGGTGGTTGCCTTCTCCCTATATCAGAGGTAATTATTCCAGCGTCGCCCTAACGGTCTGTCTACACGCCTTCCGCATGTTGTCGGCGCGCCAGCTCACAACGGGATTGGAGGTTTATCCAACTACTCAGATGAGTCTCGAGTCTAGCCAACATAATGGCCACGCAAGGACACTATCTGAGTGAACGAAGTTCAGTCCGACCTTGGACAATCTCATCTGCTTCTCTTTCCGCCTTATATACGCGGTAGAATGCGTTAATACACTTTTCTGGCGCCCTTGTTGTTAGGATCTGATTAGGAGATAAAGCAGTATTGTTAGATTGGAGACGGGCGAGGCGTGGGACAAGTCCGCATCACTAACGCGTCTCGAAACTGCCATGACTAGGGTCCTTTCCTTACTACGAGTAAGACTGAAGCTGTCTCCTTCTCTTACAGTGGCTTTTTCACCATTTCTCGCAGTAGTTAGGCGTCAGGTATTAAGGCCTGACTAGTATGGGTGCGGGTAACAACTTGTGCCTGAGAAGCGTGGACTTGGATTTAGCTGGTTCAGCCACTGCCTCCACATCTCTAGGCTTCATAACTTTGTCTTGCACCGTGGGGGTGGGGAGGGGGGGGAAGAGGGTGAGATGGATGCTGCGAAAGCTTGCCTCATTATAAATTAATTCATGCGACAGCCGCTGACGCCTTTACAGGCACTAATCGGCCTCAGCGACAGAGATAGATGAACCCCCGTGCTAGCCAGTAAAAACGAGAACCGATCTTTGTTTTGGACTGAAAAGAAGGAAGAGGGGAGGGCGGCTGGACTAGTGAATCCGCACGGTTTTCGTCTTGCAGGCTCGACAAATAGTGCTGAAGGGAAGAATGCAGGTAAAACGGGGGGGAATTATGGTTTGCCCGGAGGACGACTCTAAAGTCAACTTGCCTGCTCTGGCCCACGAGGGAATCGGCCTCTTCTTGCGCCTAGCCTCGTTTTCAGAATCCGAGTCATACTCGGAGAGCAAGCCGGTCATGTCGTAGGAGAGGGGAGAACTACAAAAGAAGGGGTAAAATAAAAAGGAAGCGTTCGTGAAATCAAAAGATGCAAGCTTATCATTGCCCACAAGTGGTACTGGTGGTGGCTGTGATAAACCGTCGACTTAAAGCCTGAAAATCATTCCTCTCTCAGCTCCTCTCGGCCCGACTGATTCGCCTATGCACATCAATGAGGACCGCAGAACAGTCTTCCTATAACGTTGCTGGCGCCACGATTATGTTAATTATGGCATGAACGGACCGCGACGGCAGAGCAGTCTTACACCCCTGGAGGTGTGCAGGTTACTCCATAGATCGTGTTCGTGACGTTCACGATCACCAAGCTTATTAATCGTCTACAAGTGGTGGTGGTGGTGGTGGTGGTGGTGGTGGTGGTGGTGGTGGTGGTTGGGATGCTGATGACGACAGCAGTGTACTATAAACCTGTGAACCATCTCTATCTCCCTCGCTCTCTCGTTCGGGACATGGGAGGGCCGTAGGGCAGTCAGCTTACTCTCTAATGGACGGCGCTGGTGCAGATTGTCCTGGTTGGACCGCCTTCGATGTGGTGGCGGCGGAGGTGGCTGTGTGGACGACCGGCTTGGAAATCGTCGGTGGCCTGACGACACTGTCGAAGTTCTCAAAGACCGTGTTCAGCACGTTGGTGACACGTTGAGGTTGCATGCCGAGTGCTGTGGCCGGTTGCTGCTGGCTTACAAAGTTTGTCTTGTTAGCAGGGTTCTGTGGCAGCAGAGGAGGACAGTTGGGCGCTTTCGCGGAGGTCTGGGTGGTAAAGAACAGACATAGCGGGAGCAACAACGATATCCGCGGGGCGCAGCGTCAATAAACGACTAGTTAAAAGCACCCCGAATGCAACTGGGTGGTTAGAACGGTATTCGTGATGACAACAATGTCCCCTTTGTGACTGACAGACCGCACCGGGCATCCACCCAAAATACGGTGGACATTGTTGTTCGTGCGAGAGGGCTAACAGAACGCGTGTACTAAACGCGATGGTCTATACGATGGCTAAACAGAAAAAAACAGAGTAAACGAAAAAAAACACAAATAGGTCTCCAACCCACGGTATTTACCATGTAAGCCGTGTGGACCAGCCGCTGCCTACCTGACGCTTCCACGAGTGGAGGGTATTGAAATGGTCTTCTGTTAATAAGCTGTCGCTGAGGACCGGCGACGGCAGTGCTAGAGGGATGCGGACCGACAAAATGACTACGCTGAGAAACGCCACACAGTTCGATGATGACGCCACGAAGTGGGGAGCAGGAACAGTCATTAAATAAGTTTGCTTGCCACCGCTGCCGTGAGGGTTTGGTCTTCATCAAAACAAGTGGCAGACAAGGGAACCCAACGTGCAGCACACCCGTGAATTTCCACCTGTCCGACGAGCCCGAACGTTTGCCGGTGGGCTGCACGGTAAGTATGCAAACGGGCTGCATCGGGAGGGAGGATGGACTATGTATCGCATGCTGAAGCGTTAAAACTCTTCTTGCACAGGCAACGAAGGTTCACGGCCGGGGGGCGAACGCTAACGCAGCAAAGTGTGGACTTTGTCCGCTTATCCGAACTATGTAGGCAGACGATGTCTCGCAGAGCGAAGAGCCAGGAGCTGAGAAATTTTCCAACGTCGATCGATGAATGCTCTCGTCGAAATGATTTTGACACCTACCAAGTTTCAGTCTGAGTTCCATAAAGGGCGAATTAAGAGGCAGTACTTGCAACCTAACCCCCCCCCCCCTGCTCTCGGTCTTGAGTAGCACGGAGTAATCATGTTGGCTGGCAGAGCTCCTTCCAAACCACAACTGATAGCAAGTTGTGAGAGCTTCAAGGAGCCCTCATTTGTTTATACTAAGTAATTACGCGCTACATACAGGCTGGGTCTGCCTAAGCTTCGCTCCCTTTCATATGCATTAATAGCCTGTTCGGACCTTTCTGCAGTCCACTGATGACAGTCGGCATAGTAACCTTATTCTAATGCATGAAACTCATGTCTGGTTGGGTGAACGTAGGCGTTGACAAGTGGGAATGATAAACATAATTTTAAGGTTCTTAGTAAACGGGGTTCAACCGTGGTCTGTTTCCCTCTTGCGACATTACTGAATGCGGGCGATTCATAAAACTGACAGGAACAAAGTGGTGTTCTGACGCAGACAGCGTTCAGGTCCGTATTTTACTAACGAGGGACAGTGATCTGCCTGCAAAAAATTTAAAGTAGGGAAACTCACATTTTGTTTGAAGCTTGTGCTTGTTTTCTAAAAAAA
The DNA here is from genome assembly GCA_902702965.1 of Spirometra erinaceieuropaei. Taxonomy (NCBI): domain Eukaryota; kingdom Metazoa; phylum Platyhelminthes; class Cestoda; order Diphyllobothriidea; family Diphyllobothriidae; genus Spirometra; species Spirometra erinaceieuropaei. The sequence goes on from CACRXP010000507.1 coordinate 305,217, forward strand.
AAAGAAGGCAAGATGAGGCTAATATGATGTTCGAGCCATCGTAATTGATAAGTAGGCGTGTGCCTTCACAAAGACCGGATTGCGCACACGCATTAAACTAGGAAACTGTGCTTCCCAAAATCTGAGAAGTAGGCAAGCTTATGCCGCGTTTGTTATTTCAAGGACGTTTGCTGTTAAACTCCACCCACATCAATTCCACACATCTAACGTCAAGGGCCTTGCGTGCGCGCATTACAAGCGTACTAATTCCAGCCCAGAAATGCCAAAAAAGTTATAACCAGTTACACAAAGCATGACAGATCCGTTTTTTTAAAAACTATGCAGTTTGCCAACAGTGTGGAACAAAAGATGTGCGCAAGGAATACCTTTCGGTAGGGGAATTCACGTTTTGTCTGAAATTTAAACTTTGTGGTCGAGGGAAAGGAAGAGATTAGTAACATGCCATGGGCTATCTCAGGTATACTGGGTAAACAAACGAATGTGCACTTTCAAAAAAACTTAAATACGAAAATCGGAGGGAAACCCTTATTTTGACCTGAGATCAAAAACAGTCTGTCAAAGGAACGACGCTGGCATTTGGGCATTTTCTTAAGCACATCGCATTTGCTGTCGGCTAAGGACAGTCCAATATTGGAGAAACAGTTTAATTAATACAATAAACCTATTTATGGTAAGAGTTGAGCATGATCAAACCATTACAGAACTCCTGAAACGCCTTCAAATGCAAGTGGATATTTCACTGATTAGCACCCAGCATTGGCCAATGTTAGGTCGTGTATCGTAGAATGGTTTTTGGTTCGGCGCTTTAGCAGACAATAGTGCAAACGGAACTTTGGAAGAATTCACTACTTGAGTAGTGTGTCTGTTAATTCCCCGCCCTTCCCACCCTTCTTGTGGATAAGAGAGCAGACTTCCTGGTTGGGGAGAGTGTTAATAGTGTTAGTGTTAATAGTTAGTGAAGATGTTAATACTGACTTTTCTAGAACCGATATTTCAGGTATCTTGGTTTTACAAAAGTAAGTCGGTGTTTTCTTTCTTCTGAAAGTCCAGGGCGATTTTGCGAACATTTCTAGGGAAATGGCAGGCCAAAAAGCAAGTCCATCCAAAAGTCTCTCTGTACTTGTAGTGTCTCTGCGGCCACTAGAAGCGGGATCATAAAGACCAAGGAAACCATCTATGCTAATAACTCAGACTACATTTGCGTGTCT
>CACRXP010000507.1:319376-335319 GCA_902702965.1 Spirometra erinaceieuropaei
AATGTGTTTTGAATGCATTTTCCTGCCTGCTTTTTTTTATAGAAAACCCGTGTTTATGAGAAGAGGACTGAATAGAAGAGGTTGGCACGGCTTATGTTGCTGTCCGCTTCACTGATGGGAGAGGGTAAGACAGGTAAGTGCGGTGGATGGAATACAGCTACGCTCCCCTCTTCCCCCCCCCCTCCCCCCTCCTGTTATAAGCCGCAATTCGTGAACAGACAGGCAAGTTTCCTACTAAATATTTAAAGTCACGTGGGCATGGCGTTCGTGAATCTCCCCGATTAGGGAATGGTGTATGGCAGCGGACTACAGCGACTATAAGTAGGTGGAATGTCAAAGATAAAACGAACGCCCGTATCCCGAAATGCGAACAGGCCGGACCTGGAGGCCCTGAATAATCATGCAGCACGGGGTCCACTGGCTCAATAACCAGTAGATCCCGTTCAAAGACTAGGGTATGATTAACTGACTATGACAAGACAAAACGGAATTGGTAATTCCAATTTCCTTTGTGCTTGTGGCTAATATTTCACAATGGCTGGTTGACCCTCTCTATGGGGTCGCCCTCGAGGACTTACGAATGGGGGCTGCGGGCCGGAATCGACGACTAGTATTTCGTCCTGCAGTCCAAGCAGGTCGATCAGAGCTCCCCCTGCGTGACTTCGGTGATTCCCGACCGCGCTTGTGGCCCTATTGGCAGAATAGAAAGCTCAGTGACTTGTGACTTACCTGGTAGACAGTGTAGCGACCATCCTCGCGAGATAAGCGAGTCAGGCGTTCCCTGCGGTGAACGTACGCAAGATTGATATGATGCCCTACTAAGATCTCTGCCGTTTCTGTCTAGGTCAAACACATCGACTGACGACCAGCACGGTCATGAAACTTCATTCCTGCAATTACATTGACTGGCTGAATGCTTACCTCTCCCTGATCAGTTTATTGCCGTAGATGACTGGAGTGGCCGGAATGGGTCAGAAAACTCTTTAGGCGGCCGCCTAATCGATTGAGTTGTGTCTATTCCTCCATGCGACAAAAGTGATTGTTTAATTTAATTGACGAAAACCAAAATCGCCGAATGCACCTACTGCCTTGATATTCAAACGATATTCGGTTAAACTGCTCATATCCCAAAACAAATCAAGGTTCCGTGACTGGATGCATGATATCAGTCCAGTGCATGGCTCCAAGGTGAACAAAGATTGTGGGTCAGACCATGTTCTCATTCAAACCCTCTTGATAGTACATTTGTTATCTGAGCCCAGAATGTCCCCTGTTAGGCACTCTGGTCACCGCTAAAACCGTCGGTCAGCGAGACAGCCAAAACAACTCTCGGATTGACCCACAGACGCCGCAACAAATGGATCAGCACAACAGTCATGCCCAAACACCTAAAGCTAGATTGAATGGTTATGAAGCGCTCTGTGAACTCTAGAAAATGATGACAAGAATGATTATAAAAACTACTGAACTGAAGTGACAATCTCTACTCGAAAGTCCCAACAACTTATTGAAACTGTAGGACCCTGTTTACCGTATGAGCAGCGGACAGCATGGGACGCTGGTCTCAGCACTTCAAACATCTCAACTCCGATTACACTATCATCACTATCACTATCATCACTCTCCTCGGCAGAAAGAATAGGTGCAATAATGAGGGCTGCGCTACAAGGCGCCCGAAGAGGACATCACCGTTGAAGTCTCCACGTCGCGGCCCGACAGTGGTATCCTGTGTTCGTACGGATTGGGCGGGTGTGGGGAAATGGACCTGTCCCTGGTGACTGGGCCTTGTCATCCTCCAGCGGCATTGGGCTAATCGACACTACTACAAAAGCTTTACTGTTGACACCTCAGAACACTTTCAGAGGGCGCCTGACTCGACGACGAGACCCAACCATGTCGAGCTTCCAGCTAGAGGGGGGGTGCCCCGGCCACATATTAGCACTGCAGCCTACTTTTGAACATCGTCATGGCTGCCATCAATCCGCGGCTGCACGCCTGGCTGACTTCGTTACAGCGTTTGATTCCGTTAATCGTGAGCCCGCGTGCTAGGCGGTATGCCGACAACACTCATCGCTGTGGTAAAGGCCTGCTGTCGCTTCATCACTGCTCGAGTTCTAGACCGTAACAGTCTGGGCATTCGTCACGGGTTGAATCCTCACGCCTGTCCTGTTTAACTACGGCATATACAAGATTCTCTGAGGGGTTCAACGCGACTTTGATGGTGTACAATTTGCGTCAGGATGTCGACTTGCCGGCCTTGACCACATCCACAATATCAGCCTGCTGGCATCAGGTTAGGTCGACCTACGGAATTTAGTGCATCGGGTGAACGTGGTCAATAAGTGGGGTCGTTTTGATCGTCAACGAAAATCGAGTTGTACCTCTGACCGGAAGGAAACAACTTTTGTAATTAATGTGTCGGTTTGAAGAAGCGTCGCGTTACGAATACTTCAGGGCGAATTTGTTGTCAAGAAGGCAGAGTAAGAACTATTGCAATTCGATGATACTCGCAACCTTCGCAGGCCTTCGAAGGTATTCACAGGCTCTTCGCGGTGTCACCATCGTCGTAAAGGCCCACAAGTACTGTACATCATTGCACTCAGTCTTTCTATATGACTGTGATTGCCGTGCTGTGTGTTTTCCCCATAACCGGCCATGCTTGATGTGCTGGACCGAAACGGAGGCCAAATTGTGGTATGACGTTCGTTGTCGCCAGTAGCAAGCTGGCGGGCGGACATAATGGGATCGAGTGACATCCTAACCACAACAGTGAGGGTCAAACGCCTACTTAACACGCTTATATACCTCAATCCATAAGGCCCATGACCGATAACGACCGTGAAACAACTGTCTGCGTCTGGCCTGTTGCACGCTTAGCAAGCTGCCTATGTATAAGACGGTCGAATTGTCGTGTATGGAGAACTGAAAGTGTCTGACCACCGATGCCTGAGGAATATTCCTCGAGGGAAGTGCACCGACTTCATCCCTACTGTGATGATGCGCACTCGTCGCGAAAACATCCCAAGGATATTTCAGGCCATCCAAGAAAGGCACTTTGGACCTCTTCTCCGTTCCACGCTCATGAATCCAGTGCTGATGCTCTGAATGAGACGCTTTTGTCTACTTGAAGGCAGCATTTAGGGGTACTAGCCGTGACGTCCTCCAGGCCGGAAATATCAGGCGTGATGACAGTCACATCAAGCAAAAGTACAGGAGCAAGTGGACCTGCGTTCAAATGTCAGACTCAACTGACTGATGACAACACATTCCGACAAAAGCGACCCCTGCGGTCTGCCTCGCTAGAAACAGCAATGTACTAACCAATCAGAAAAGGCTAGTTGCAGCGGGTGCAAGAGGACATCCATCAAGAGAAACTGAGACCGGCGTAGGACAAGGACTCCCCTCTACAGTTCGGGTGTCCTCCGGTCAAGTTTCAATAAATCGATGTGTGAAACCAGCATCGGGCGCCCAAACAGGGGATGATGCTTCTACCTGCTGTCGCGAGTTGCTAGGACTTCTCGCAAAGATAATGCCATAAAGTTAACCAGCACAAGAGTGGCGTGTGACGGACGGCGACCACAGCACGCACGCCATGGGCAAGGAGACAGCATTTAGGTTTGTGAAATTGTTCCAAACAGACGAAACATATGCAGGGCCTGACGGGTGACAGTCGATAAAATAAGCACCAAGTATTCTGAAGGTGATTCACAAAAATCAGGACAGGTCAGGACACATTTCAAGTTTTAACTCGGTTATAATAAGCAGTATGGGTAAGCATCTTCCGCTCCTACACAAGCTTATCCTCACTTTCGTTCTTCGCCGCTACGGATAGAAATTTCACCAAAAAAATAACTATGCAGGCATCCGCGTAAGTTAAGAGGGGGAAATTCCATGGAGACTGCCGGACGTACCATCCTCAACTGGCCTAGCCGTGTTTGGTCGATAGCCCTGTTTTAGGGTAGTAGGCAGACGTTTACTGGCTAGGATTTGGCGGGGAGTGGTATAGGTGTTCTTTAAGTTCAGCCTTGACTGCGTCTTCGGGAGATCCAGGCGAGCTGTTTGTTGACCGGATGTCGGTTGCCGGGAGTGCACAGGCCCGCTCTTGTCCTCTGGCACATCTGACAGCGACGAGGCGGCACCGGCAGTGATGGCGGTGGGTTTACTGGCCGACTTCAACCAACCCAGACGGCTGAGCCACGTCTGTGCGCCAACAGACCAGGGCACCTGCGGGGTGGCCGTTGTAGGCAAAAGACCCACAGCCTGCGCAGTCTGGACCTTGGAGGCGCTTGGAACGGAAGTAGGAGGAACATCCTGAGGTGGAGTTACGGCGGGCAGAGAGGAGGCTTCCAACGTCTCGTCAGTTCTCCCTCCCGAAGGCTTTCCACCAGCATCGCTGTCCTCAGTCATTATACTGGCCGCGGAAACCCGGCTCGACCGCGGTGGCACAACAGTCGGAGTCTGTGAGAATGAGGGCAGCATGAAGAATTGGCTAACGCTGGTGGGTTCATTGATGGTAAAGTTTAGGCAAGTGGGTCAGGATTTTCAGCAGTAAAATAATACTAGCGAGAAAACAGGACTGATGGTCCGCAGTCAGGACAGTAAGGTTTTGGTCAAGTGCCGGGCCCTGAAGGCCTGAATTTACATCGAAGGGGCTAAAGAATAACCATCCACGAGTTGCATGCCGAAAAGGAAGTGGTCAGTTAAAATCGGAGTTCTCGTTAGTGACCTTAAACTGCCATCTGAGAGGGCTGTCATCTGCATGCTGGCCGCGATAGCAGCAAGAACGAAGACGTCTAGGCATAGGACGAAGTAACGGCTTTCCAACACCTGAGACCGTTTAAGGCAAAAAGGCCACTATAATTGGCATAGGGTTGTGAGCGACAAACCACGTGAAAAGGCGAATTAAGGGCATTCGCACCAGTCAGTATACCTTTTGAATAGATTTTTTTGGAGGCCGTACCACTGGGGATGCAATTACTGTGGAGGTTTTGTGTTGTTGTGCATCTCCAAATAACGCCACCGTCGGAGACACAAGGTTTGTGAGAGGCGCAGCAGCATTCGTCGGCGGTTTGGGTTTCTTGTATGTCTGGTTTAGGACGGGAGCCGCAGTTGCAGAGGGAGTTTTCCTGGCAGGAGTTTTCTAATGTAACAGTAAGGCATTACAGAGGCATTAGGGTTATTTATCTTTAAGGCAGAATATGATGTCTGGAGTTTTATTGCCTAGTTTTGCATTAATGTGAGAAAACAAGTACAAGACACGCTTGTGTGTTATTCTTTTTTACAAAACAACAAAGTGGATAAATGCATAGTTATTGGAAGTCAGACTGTCAACCTGGTCTTAATGCTAAACGGATTAGAGGGGTGAAGGTTATTGGCACAGTAAAATGCAAATGGATCCGTCCGAACCTTTTTTCCACTGTAGCAGTAGTTGTGATCTAAACACTTTTTGTTACCATGTAGGCTACCGCCGATGGCGAAGACTGCACGTTGATACGGATGGTTAGAACTTATGCAATGGCGTGAGGAAGGCATTGGACAAATTGCAAGGAGAACTTAGAAGGTCAGCAGGATGTCGGAGCTGGTGCTTTCTCTGACAGGAATCACCAAAGGGGGTTCATGGTGCACTGTTTAAACCACCTCCACAGCAGAAACTGTATTTAACAAAGAAACTCTTAGGAGGATTTCTTTTCCGTAAGGTGACGCAGGTCAAGTATTCGTTAGAGCGTACTATCTAACGGATGACAACTGCAAAACTAAAGAATCCTGACCACAGTATTGGTCCGGATCCAGTCAAGTGTCATTGACCGTACGGAACAGGTATGGTGGCTACCCGTTAAAAAAGCCGAGGAGACAGACTCGATCGAATTCTGTAGTTCCGTAGGCTATATCTAAGTGATGACAGTTAAGGAGGCAGGATAACGGTCAATAATGACATGTAGCAAGAGTCAAACTATTCTACCAAAAAGAGAAACTCAAATTCCAACACAAATCCCTGAAATGGACTACTTATCCGGACAAGGTCGCAAGCATAAACTATCCTTAACCAGTCCCATGAGAGAGCAAAATGGGCAGGTTGTCAAATATCTCCCTGGAATGGATGCACTGCAAAGTGACTGACACGTACATATTGGTTGGATTGAGGTGGTGCGGCGTCGGCCTTCTTTAAGATGGACTCCCTCGCGGGCGGAGTTTTCAGACCTTCGAGATTCGTAGACGAAGGCTGTGTCGGAGACGAAGTCTCCACCCGGGTCTTTTTGGCCTTGGAGACTGATTCCATTGCAGTTGCTCTACTCCCTCTTGATGCGCTTCTCTTAAGTGTAGTGTTTGCTTGGGGAGTAGAACTGACGACATCCTTCATCTCCTCGTCCTCAGCGATTCGCTAAAAAAAAACAGGATAGTCTCATTTAAAACAAATCCGAATAAGGTGTGTGCAGGCAACGAAAGTAGCATCACTTCGAAATGATTGTCATGAGAGGTAAGTAGGAGACCAGGAAGGAGCCAGAGAGATTGATACTTTCGCACTTTTGCATGGATATATGGAGCAAGTTAAGAAGGCAGGTCATGCAAGCTAAGGCAGGACGCGCTCTATCGTTGTCGCAATCGTTCATACAAGCACCAAGCAGCTAACAGTGGATCTTCAATTGCCGACACCTCTTTATTCACTCGCACACGCCTCATTGGGGGAGGGGATGGCAGGCCTCTTCGGATGCGGAGTTGTGGACGGATCAGAATGTGAAAGTACTGTACAGAACACACATCCGTCGTTAATGTGCTTCTTCTTTTAATCCCAAGCAGGACTACTTTTTCCACTACATGCTGCAGAAAAAAGGCAAGAGACCCCAGCCGACTTCGGGTTGAGATGAAACTTTGTTAGCTGGGTCGGAGGCAGGGTGGTTAACTTTGCTCAACTTTATCAAGTGGGCGGGGGCGGCCTGAGCTAATACAAAGCCCAACAATCAACGAAGAACTGCTAGAAACCCATAAATTCTCGAGATTCCTAAAGCAACTCAAGAAAGCTGCAAGTCTTGAGCACTATATGAACGCCTAATACTTTCAACGACCACAGCAAAACAGTTCTGTTATGCTCAATCGAGTGCTCTATCCCGCAAGAATGTCATAAACAAAGATCGCGTTTATGCTCACGTGCTGCCCATCTTTTCACCCAATCCCTCTCATAATGATACTAAACAAATATAAACGGCAGAAGTCCAGTGTGTGCAATTACCTCTCGAAACCGACTTGTTTTGTGAAACTATTTAGATAAAATATCGGCAAGCGACAGTATGGAGTTATGTAGGTCTTGCCTCCGGTCGGAATTACCACAGTTGAAAGTCTGCCACAAATCCGACTCCTAACGTGGCATAGATCGTCAACTTATGGAAGGCAGTAAGATAATAGGCAGCAAATAATAAAATCGGAAGCTAATTAAGGGGAAGAACAAACTGGTATGTCAGAGGGTAATTTGTGACTGCCAACAATTGAGGCGGAGTCTGCACTTGGAGAACCCCACATCACCGTCAATGCAGCCCAACTCCCCATTGTCGACAACTTCGCACTCCTAGACAGCATAATCTTACGGAATTTCGGGGTCGACGACGAAGAGGCCCATTGGATCTCTAAAGCCAACCAGATCTTTGGCCAGCTATGAGGTTCAGCCTGAAATCGCTGAGAACTTCTACCCAAACGACTCTTCTATGGATGATTGCCCATGAGGGAATGATGACGCTACAGGGACACTCTACGGACCTACCCTAGGGACTTACAAATCAACCTGAATACCTGAATACCTTGCCCATGGTCGACGGGCTTATAGAAGAGCAGTGAAGACTGGGGCAGCAATTTACGAAGCCAATCGTGTCACCGCTGTCACAACCAGAAGAGTGGCCGGTAAGTCCTAAACACCGCAGACCCTCAATCCCTACACTCCACCACTTTCAATGTGTGCATGCTGTAAACGGGCATTGCGTAAGCTGATCAACTTCGTCGGACATCCTGGGACCCAATGAAACAACACGACACCTTCTACTGCACTCGGAAACGGCTTCACCATCATCCCTGTCGCAACCACCACAGTGCCCTCGACGGTGATCACCATCACCAATATTTAAAATCCCGGCGTTCCGTCGTTGCCGCTAACGCACACTACCACCTCCGTTACCACCGCTACATCCCCTTCGACGACAGCAACGACTACTGATATCCCCACTCCAACCACCGATGAGAAGACTCCCGACACCCCACCAACCACCGTCCTCAATACCGGAAATGTGGACTTGCTCGGAATCTGTCCTCACTACGGTCGCACCTTTATGGCACGCATAGGCCTAGTTGGTTACTTGTGAATCCGTTGCACTGAGACTGATGAACAAGTGCCAGGAGCACTGACATACATCTGTCGAGCCCGCCCCAACCGCTCACACTGTCCATGAACATTCAATCACCGCATTCGCCTACGCAGCCATGTGTCTTCATAAAAATTTGCGGTAAGACACTAGACGCCAAACTCCCCTACATGTCTACCCATCAACACACACCACGCATGAACCCCTCCCACATCATCAAACTCGAAAACAGATTAGACATCTCTCACGTAAGTGTGAGGCGTGTTCTGGACTCCTTCTTCAGGTGTCCTCGGTGGGACTATAGAGTGTGAGATCCAAGCAGCCCACCCTTTAGGTGAGGTTGACTGGGGACTCCGTTATCATAGCACCACGCGCCTATTCCTCACTATGAACTATCTGACGCTTGTAAACTACCACGGTGCTCTAAAAATCGTGCCTTAGAATGCTGTCAACTGACGGAATAACTCGGTTCTCTCAGGATGTAGTGTCAGGCTACAATGGCTCCTTCTAAATGGAGCCTCCAGTGCACTCCTACTCAGGTGGGATCGAAGCAATCCCCCCTATTTGTGTGAAAATCTGGTCCATGGTAAGCGCATACATGCGGTTTAGCTTTGTCAGCCACTGTACTCGATGCCGCCACCGGTCATCTCCATCCTGTCTTGACACCGGGCCCAGAAGGGCGATGGAGTACGATAGATGCGGCGTAAGTCTACTATCATTTTAAATTAATTCACGCGCAAGTCACCCTCCCTGCGCCCACCCTGCTGTGGAACACGTAGTGGACGGCGTCGTTCACGATGGCTGAACTCAGACTTATTCATCCGAACGTAGTGAAGTTTCGTCCTGCGCTCCCTAACACCAGAGGCAGGTTTCATTGCCTAGTCGGTTTGCTGTCCCACCAGTGGAACGCGGTAGGGGAGAATGCTCGCTCGTGAGTAAAAAAAATTCGGATACGATCTGGCCAATGAGGGCCGCAGGGAATAACTTCGTGGTTTATCTAGATATTGTGAGCCTCTAAGTGAAATGCAGGTATAGGGCCGAGTCTTATGGATATCACTATTATTTAGTCTTACAAAATTCCTCGAATACGCATGGCCGGACCAACTGTAGACCCGTACAGGAGTACTGACACATAAAATGTTGGTTTTCCCCCCACTGCCACGGCGGCATCTGTCAAAAGACTGACTTGACGGGCGTTAAAAGGAAGCGCTGAACCTTTTTGGTCCTATTACCTCTAAGCACTGGAGACATCTTCGTTAGCCAAGAAATATGTGACTGGGGTCCACCTACTTCCAGAGATAAAAGTTGAGAAAATTCGCGTAAAAGGTTCCTCCTGAGAAATATGGCCCTTGGATGCATGAGTAGGTGGTGATTGTTGCCTCAGACCGGTATTTGAAGACCCACTGATCGTGTATTATCAAAAGGCGTAAGAGGTTAACCACTAAAAAAATTGCTAAAATTGTCCAGCTAACTACAATGGAGTGATCGATAAACTCCCGCAGGTGACAGTGCACGAGTTTTAGCTGGCAGTGAGAAGCAAGGACGTGCTTCCTCATGTCACCATGAGCAGTCTCAAGGACGATCATCAGCATGCCTTTAAGAGCAGACAAGTGCATGGCAGGGTGGGAGATGAGGTTGTCCGAAAAATAATAGAGGCATGCAAATCGAAAGTCTAACCGATAAACCGCCGAGTTGACTTGACATCAGCCCGAACTGTCGTTCGCAACCACAAGGACGAAGGGAGACCAGCGAAAAATTTGCCGAGGTCACTCAGATACTATCAAGAGAGACCTATCTAATATGCATTTGTCACGTCCATGTGTCCCAAGTACGAGTGTAAAGTTAGACAAATATATAATTCCCCGCGGATTCCGAATTTTCCTATTCAACGTATGAAAAATTTTAAAAAGTAAACAAGACTCGAAAGTCCTTGAGACCGGTTCTTTGGTTCATCTCGACTATGATAAATGGGCAAAAAAAACAACGTAAAGACTTTATGGCCAGCTGACGTTAATGCCAACATGAGTCTGCTGCATAGTCATTGGAACCGGCTGTGTCCCTCAAATTTGGCTTGGGGAGATTTGCACATGACAAACAAATCGGCGTGCTCGATGATGCTTCAGTTTGACGCATTGTGCCAACAAAATCATGGCCTTCCCTAGATGAGTAGCCTGACAATGGGGGTTCTTCCTCAGTCTCACCTGGGTCCTGCGTTAAGCATGAGTATAGTGACTTGTGATAAGTGGTCTCACCTCCCCATGTCTGGCTAGCGTTCGTACGCGAATGCCCCTGCTTCAGTTCAGCGGACTGCATCGCGGCCAGTAAATGGTGTCTGATAAATAATCTTATCCAACAGTTTTTATGGTGCACAAGTTAGGTGCACCATTTCGGATGATCAAGTCGCAGCATTTTATTTTCGCTCGGTAAGTTGTGTACACTGATTAGCGGCTTTTTGTCTGAAATAGCTAACTGTTGGTGTAGCCTCATTTATGAAGGACCGAGTAGCTATTCGACAATGAAAAATGAAGACAGCACATGTATACTTGCGGTACGATGGTCCGCTCGTCCTTTGCTGCACAAATACACCAAGAGATGGGAATCTGCAATTAACTTGTTTCGAGTCTGAACTGAATTTATGGGCAGTGGAGCTATGCTTTTGGTGAAGGATTCCGTTGTACCGTGGAAGAGGGGAACTACAGAGCCCACATGTGGTCAAAAACCAAGTCAATTTTGAGATCTACAACATATTAAAGCTGCCCAATAATGCAAGTCTTAAAACCTGGTGGGTTTGTACTTACTGAACATGTTGTTTGTGAACTAAGCTCGAAAGAGAAGTCAGGGACGGCAAAATCCGGATAATGGGCCTGGATCTTCCGAATAGTGCTCCTGAAGTGTCGGAGGATTACAGTGTCCAAGTCGCTGCCAATCTTCTCCACTTTTTCCTTCAGCTGCAAACAGCTATTGCCCACATTCATGTTCCACAAACCAACCTGTAAGACAATGATAAGACATCAAAAGAAACTGCGCTGAAGTGAAAAAGTGGGGTCCATGATAGCATTTAGGCGTCCAGGGCTAGATATTTGCTAGTCCGTTTGATTTGCAGGCTAGTGCACGGCTAGTAATCCAATTGGTTGACGGTACTCGATGCTCACCCGTGCATTTTGGACGTCACGCCTGTGGCGTCTCTTTGCGCGTACGCACGCATGCACTTTATCCAGAACTTTAGACGCCTGCCTGGAGATTTAAATCGCCTCGGGCGACAACGTCCCCAACTCGCCCGAGAAGGCGCCTCAACTTGCTGCACGCGTGTAGACAATATCTGCCAAGATCGCTGAAAAAATTCAGTCCATCGAAACACTAGCCCGCGGCTCAGCGACCGGACTAGCGCTGGGCGCCGGTATTAAAATAAAGATTCGAGATCACTCATTCCTATCTATGACCGGTGGGTGGAGACGTGCAGTGGGGAGCGGAAGTGGACTGGGTGGAAAGATGCTAGTCAAGTGCAAATGATGATAGCAATTCACGCGTTTAGACCTTAGCCGGACGCCGCCGACAACTTTAAAGTTGGCAACGAGTCCAAAGAAAAAAGCGAGTTTCGCGACTTAACAGGTTTTAAAAATATTGCAAAAATGACACGTTTCTGTGAGGCTGTTAAGGAAATAAACGTATAGGGGGACAAGAAGGAGAATAAAATCGGCGCTACGGGGGGCACCAGCTGTTTTAAATTGTTGAGCAGTGCGTCCTCTGACTTTGCGAAGTATTAAAACAAAGCTTGGTTTTTTCAAAGTTTATAATGACGTTTGTACCAGCCAAAGGTGCTTTAGGTTTAGCAGATTCGGAGAGTCATAATTTTGACAGTTATCTCTTGCCAAGACTTCTGTGACTATTAAAACACAAACTTCCGCAAGTCTTGGTGCTTGGCCTGCCAGTTGGATGATGCGATAAAATGGTTATTATGAACAAAACCGCACCGGTCTTGCATTTTACAGTTACGTAAAATCAGTTTGAACATGTCTGCGTTACATACCACACAGCCAAATCCTCGCTGCATTTCAGAAATTTTGACTGCTAAAAGATAACAAAGATAGAAGAAAAAAGAGGTCATTTGAACACCACGTTAGCATCGTTTTGAAGGAAGTCGAATCTGACGTGAATTTTGCGATTCGTTCAATATTGGTTCTTCATGACGCCGACTGTTGTCCTCTTCGGTAGTTATCGCTTACGATTTTCTTTTGTTGTCTGTTGTGCGTGCGCATTTGGCTCTTAGCGAATGTAGATTTTGTCTGTTAAAAATTTTGGGATGATACCTCCAAAATGAAGGGTAACTCACTCACCCATTCTCTAGTTCTCTCTCTTTCTCTCCCTCTTTCTCCCAGCTGCTTGACAACAGCCAAGAGTCACATTGCCTTAACCACGTATTTCGAATGCTATCTAATAATTGTTTTGAATATCTTACATAAGAAGTCTTTGTCAAATTCAGTAAAAGGCTTATTGATTGCGTCAAGTAGAAAATAAGCTGTTCCAAACGCCCTTACATACACGGTGGATAGGTTCAAGGAACTGGACATTTCCGCATAAAGAACTTTGTGGCGTTTAAGTTATTTTTGTGAGATAGGTACTTAAATCTTTACCATGAACTGTATTACTGTGGTAAAGCGTAGTATATTTGCTAACTGAATCGCTGATTGCACGCCATCTGCATTAGCAATTGTTCAAATGGCACACGATGCAGGACAACACCCGCCCCCACTCCGACCGCACCTTCACCTCACACATCGGTCTGATCGGTCACTTGCGAATCCATTGCACAGAGATTGGAGAACCAGTGCATGAGGCACCAACCTACACCAACCACACTCGCCCCCACTGCCCACGCTGTCCTCGCACATTCACGCATTTCATGGGCCTATTCGGCCACATGAGCATCCACAACCACCTGTGGTAGACAACTGCCGGCTGCATCACGCCATCACACCGTCCCTGCCTCACCACCACCCCACCACACATCAACACTCACCCACCGCAAGCACCCAACTGCCCCCTACCACGCAAATGGAAAGTTTGTATCTTGACTTTGTCCCCGGGCGGCTTATGCTGGATAGGCGACTTCAGTCTGTCTATCCCGACACGTCAAGTGTCGTGGATAGGAAGGCTGCTAATTGACGCCCCACTCGGTCTTGCAGCCCGTCTAATTGTGTGAGTTGTGTGGAGTGGCAGACTGGTGGGGTGGGAGAGAGGCTGAAACAGCCCCTTCCACGGACCTCTCATGCAAGTGAGAGACGCGCCATTCAAACCCGTTGAACGAAATACTGGTGTTTGTGTGTATGGGACGCCAGGTCGTGCACTTGGCGCACGCAGACATGGTACTTGACCATCCCAGCCACCGCGCCCATTCCCCGCTTCAGCCTGCTGACCGGCTCGGACAATGGCTGGGGTGTGAGAATCGGAAGGGAGAGTGAGGTCGACGACTCAGCGCATTTTCCCCTCCACTATAAATAATCTCACGCGCTTAAAGCTATCACGGTGCGCTAAAAACCGTGGCTTTGAAGGTTGCCAACTGACGGGATAACTTGGACCTCCTCGACTGGAGGTCTGAGATTCAAACGGCAATGGCTCCTTCTTAATGTGGCCTTTATGGCACTCCCACCGTATGGGGATCCGAGCTGGGCGTTGACAGCACGCCTAGGTGCGGCTTCGGCCATGTAAGACTCCCATCTCTGTTGTATTGGTCAGAAACCTGGCAATTTGTTGTGTGGACCAGGGGTGCGGAGTGGAACGCCAAGGTGAGGATCCGTCCAAGCCATCTTGAACAACTGACAAGGTCAACGCACGCAGCACGATTTTGAAAAGATTAGTGAAAGTCATATTTTTGAATTCGTTTTTTTAATCTCTTGCAGGGTTTTCCAGTGTAGATCTGACAAAATTTCCTATTTTTTGTTATAAATAATCTTAGCTTCCCGTCGTGTTTTGTCGATTTATCATAAAGCGGAAATATAGTATCATAGTCTTTCACCCAACATAGCCTTAATTATAGTAAGTTTTACCCGCTTATATAAAAGGTTTTCCTCGTAAAATGTTGGATAGCATTATATTTTAAACGATAGACCGTCTCCACTTATCGCTTTTATTGTCGTCTTATTGACTAGTAAGACAATTATAATGTTTTCTATTTTATCCTACATAGCCTCATTATCCAATTCAAACTTACTCACGGTTTTGTTTTGCCACCTACTTTATTGTCATTCACCCGTTTTTTAAGCTTGTATTCCGTTATTGAGTTAAAATTGCTTAGTAGCAATTGTGTTGTCTGGCCCACCAAAATTGATAGCTTTCAGAAATTGTTTCATCGTACATAGCCTCATACATATCTCCTTGAATTTTCGACCGGTATCATCACAATACACTTTTGGACTAAAGTCTTGTTTTGCATTTTCGACATGAAACCTCAGGCAACCCTTCGTCGACCTCCGAAGGATACTAAACTCCAATTAAAACCCATTGTACCTATGAAAAAACTAGACCTAGTGGCACTCTATAATTTTAACAATTTTATGTCTAGTTACGGATAAATTTTTTTGGTCTTGATGCCCTTCTGGAAGGAAAGTTGCCAACACTTGCGTCTCAACAGCGTGAGAAGCTCACGCCTCTCATTGACCTGGTTGTTATTGAGATAGAAGACAGGCACAAACGAAGTTATAACTTTATTTTAAAAAACGTTCCTAAGAGTAGACAGCCAATTGATGTCGCTTTCCACTTTCTTTAATAACGCGGCTTCAACGTTAGAGTCCCTGAAGCTAAAAGACTTTCATCTAGGAGCACAAATCCACCAATTCTTGTCAAACTATTTTCGTCGATAGCAGTGGACTTTAGTTAAATTTTTAATTTAATGCCAGTTTACAGGCATTGTCAAGGGAAGAGATTAAACACAAATCCGACCAGCAGTGAAAAAAAAACTCCTGAGCTTAAGGCATAAAAATATAGGTGATGGTGGTTTTTGTGGTTTGGAGGACTCAGGAGAAAAAAAACTGTCGGCGGTGGTAGAATATCGACCGTCAAGAAGGGGGGAGGTTGCACGGTATCGGAGATTATCGGACGCCAAATTCCTTTCATGAAGTTGGGGATAGTCAAAGTAGAGGCGTTCAGGAAGAGCTGGTGAGACCGGCCATAGTGTTCAGAGACCACAAACGCCATCGCTACGGTACAGTCGATCAGTGGATTCAGCACCCAAAATTTGTGGGAGCTTTTCTGAATGCAAAAATCGAGTAATAGTTCTCTTAAATAAAGGATAATTTTGCAGAGTTTTCACACTCATTGGTAGTTTATTCCAAATAGCAATTGCATTTACAGAAAAGAACCGACGATATTTAACAGTACGTGCCAGAGGCAGAAATAAGAAGACCGCACGGTGACTGTTACGTCGTGGGTGGATATGATGTCCTAAAGAGGTGAGTGGGTTAAGTGTGTGATTATATAAGAGTTTAAATAGCAAAAATAGTCCCTTTTGTAATCTACGGAACCATAAAGGATCGAGGCCTGTAAGCCGGCAACGTTCTTGGTAAGACAAATGTCGGTGTTCCGGGGTTAAAATTCTCTTGGTAAAA
>CACRXP010000507.1:375032-392171 GCA_902702965.1 Spirometra erinaceieuropaei
CAGAAGAAGGTGTAGCCGGCACCTACCTCCTCCAGTTGGCCTTGTTCGGAGAAACGGGTCTCGCTGAGTGCGGCGATGTCCACCTTGTAGCGCGCCAGTTCTCGTGCCACTAGCGCCGTCCTCCGCTCCGCTCCGCTCCGTCCTCCGCACTGTGATCAAATAACCGCTTGGGGTCTCTTTGGCTACTGTGTTTAAAAGCCCTCGCACTCGAGCTGGTTTTGAATATTTTTAGTTGCGTGTGGATGCCAGATAAATTGCAAATACATGTGCTCTGACATGTCACTGTAGGTTAGTGGTGAATGACGCCATTCTCACCAAAGAATAAACTTTACGGTGACCCTAGTTATTCTACATCCAGACTTCGTGGGGTGCCCGCGAGGCGTTTCCAGACCCCTAGAGCTCAATAGTCGAACCGCCAGGTTTCGGGTCACCTCAGAGCTACTTTGGATCGCCTCTGCAGTCCTACTACCTGGTTTATTACAGCCGGCAAGCCAGGCTAACTGCGAACAGATATCCACGAGGGGCATCTCCTTCAAATGGTAGTCATGGCTTCAAAGTAATTTTTCTTCAAGTCGGAATTTAGTCCCGCCGTTAAGGAAATACTGTTTCCTAGTCAGTGTGAAAGTCTTGCTATGAGTGAAATCTTGGAGAGGAAATGTAATTCTGCCTGCGTATGAGTTTGAACCGAAATCAGCTAGTCCGTAAAATGACTCCTGATTGGACACGGGCGTAAATGCCTTCCTTACTACGGGTGTCCTTGCGCTAAAAGCCGGGGGAGCGGTACCTATATCCCCTGTCTTAACGCTAGCCCTAACAATAACCCTAACTTCTCCCGGAGTTTGGCGCGAGGCCACCTGTAATAAATGGGGTATTTATAACCATGCCCTACCCGAATCCCCTCAAAAATGCCTCCTAGTGAATCTCGTATCCGGGAGGTTCCGGTTAATGACTGGCTGGTATTCGTACAAGGTTCTTTGAAACAGTGGTAGCTGCTACTTACACCTTGGAATCCGCCTCACAAACCGACTCGGTAAGATGTGGTTATGTAGCCCCACCTGGTGGACACAATACTACTGGGGTTAGAGGTTATCGTAACCATTTCTCAACCACCCGAGGTACAACCGCGCATTGCTAATAACTTTTCTTTTACATACAACTACTTGACCTCGTCGCTTGTGCGTCCTCTAGCTCCACCTGTAAAAGCTCCTATTACTACCGGTCCCCTGTCACAGGTGGCTGGGGTTTGTTTACTTCAGGTGGGGCTACATAACCATATCTGACCACCGACTCATGTAGAGCAGTCAAATCGGCAATTGATGGGAAGGAAAGTCCATCTTTTTCCTCATAAATCAGTCCCTTTCGTAGCAGATTCCGTGAAGCTGTGGACGTCTCTGCTCAGTAACGCTGGCCCTCCTGCCTCTACATACGTCTCGGCAGCTGCACATAGTCTTGTCATCCCCAAAGTAGGCTCACCTCGTTCCTGATTGAGACTGCTGTTTGGTAGATCATTGTCGTGGCTTCGCCACATCAATCACATACTTCCGTCAGCATTTGCTAGCCACCCATCTGTTTGGTCGGACTTCCTGAATGTTATCCGGCCGACTTTGTCGAGTGAGATGGCCGACAGCGCGTGATTTCCCAGATCAAAAGGTAGAGAAGATAAAGAAAGTTGGACAACGTTTACTGCGGCGGCGGAGGGCGTATTGGAGTCGGCAGACAGCGGCAGAAGTTGTTCTCTCCAGCTGAGTGCCGGTCGTTTTAGGTTGTAAATCCGGCGTGGAATGCGTGAGTGCGCCTGGGCTTTGTCCGCTTGCAACCAGTCAGCGAGGGGTGTGGAGTCGATGGGTGCCGTGCTCTCGCCGCAGGGACGCCAAGTCACATGCTACCAAAGCAGCAGAGTTGGGCGGATCAAAATCGACCGCGAGTGGATTGCCACAACTTTATCTCCATCATTCCAAGTAGGAAAATGCACCACCGTAGGGGCTAATAGCGGACACTAGTCCCATCACTTTTAAGTGAGAACTAAACGGTGCTGAAGGTTGGAGTTAAGCAAGTCCAGAAAGTAACGGAAAATGAAGCAAGCGGTTTGCGTAAAACGCCTAGGTCCCTTTCCTGGGACACATCATGTGAGTGACCGCGTATGTGCTTAGTACAGATAACGAGATGACCGCTTACTGTTTTTTTCCATCATCAGCTAGTCCCAAGGCCGGAAAACACCCAGCTTTGATTCTATGTGCCTCTAAACCTTGGCTTTAGCATTCTGCCGGTTCACCTCCAATGTCCCCTAATCACTTTGAAGTAATCGTCTAGCCTAGTTTGCCTTGAAGAGAACGTATTTCATATTGACCAAACTGTGAAAAAACTCGGCGCCTCGGTGGGATTCGAACCCACGCAGTAAGGGAAAGGCTTTAGCGCAGCCAACGCTCTAACCACCTGAGCTACGAGGCGATACAGAGAGTCAGCCCAAATTAATAGATTAATGTTTGCCACGTTCACAAGGTCAAGTGATATACTCATTGAATCTATCGTGCAAATGAGATATTCCTAAGTTCCTGTTTTTCAAATTTTCTACAATTTCCACTGACATGGCAAATTCGACCGTTGTTGCTGACGATGTTCACCGTGTGCTCCACAGCGGGGTGAACTAGGGACGGTGACTTGTGCGCGCTTTAGGTTATAGTAAATGAGGACAAGCGAGGCATCTATCGCACTCTCTCTTTCCCACTTCCCACCTGGACCCGGTGTCAAGACAGAGTCAAGAAGACCGGAGGCGGGGGAGGGCACAAGTGGATATGACTAGTAGACACTTGCACACTAACCTTGCAGAGTGTCAAAATATCCAACGAATCACAAACACGCCGCAGTTAACCGACATCGTCGCATGGGTGACCGGAAAGGTAACCAGAAAACACAGCGGTCAGATGAGGACAGCGTTATGTTCAGGTGCATCTGTTGTGAGCAAATTAAAGCGTTCTGCACAGCTTCCATGTTCGGAAGCAGTCGACTACCAATTTCAAAAGTGATACACACGTGCTAGACACTTGCACCAAGACATCCGTGGCTGGACGGTAATTTGTGCGTGAACTAGTTTATAATTGTTATCACCCGCATGGTACTTGAAATGCCGTGGAGCGTATACGCACTCGACCCTGGTCCCCAATACCAAAGCAGCAGACAGAGAAAACACGGCTGGCCACGGAAAGTGTATTAGCAAAACACTGCAAGTCGCGACTAGCTAAAGGTGACGCATATTTATAACACTCTACTTTGGTTCGCCGGCATTCGGCCCAATGACCTTCGGGAAGAGGGGAGTAGCCAATGGGAAGACGCGTGGTTGAGATGACACCGCTGTAGAGAGAGCAAACGCACGTGGTCTCCAGTGATTGGTTGGCTCTTGTTTTGGGAGTGTAGGCACTCCCAGCAGTACTCCGTGACCGCCGTTTGTCTAACGTACTAACTGCATCCACGTAACGCTACACACGGTTTCCGCTGGCGCAACCAATGCGGAGATCATAAACTGATTCTTTTCTTCTGATTTATATAGCCCATTTCCTATCCCGCATAGGACGACAATAAACCGTCTTATATGCAGTCTGACACTCAAACCATACGCGCTGGCAGTTCTAATGCAGTTCCTCGTCGGAGTGTGGACAGGTGACAGCGTAATCCCATGCCACTGCGCCTAGCTGCAAACGCTGCCATAACAGTCAGTGGTGCGATTGTAAATAAGAATCATCTGCAACTCTGATTAGATCTGTGATCAAGCAGGTGCTGCGACGTTTAACAACTCACTCTGGTAAGATGTAAGTCACTGGTTTAACTAGAATTAAGACTATACTGCGTACTATACAGTCTGACTGTTTACTGTGGCCGACAAAAAACCGTCTGAGATCACTATAATTAGAAACCAGACACGCAGAAGGGCACTGACATACGAATTAAAAGTAAGTTATTGTCACATCTACCTCTAACAAAGAAATGTAGGAAATGGGTTAGAGGAGTGGGATCTGCAGTTATCGGAGTTATCAAATTTTCCACTCCGGTGCATACACAACTGCAGTACTTTCCCTTGCAAGGTAGAATATCACTTAGTTTGGAAAAAATTTCTGACAACAATATCGAAGGCCAGTTTGCTGGCAAGATAAGAATATGCATATAATAGTACCGTACTGTGACTTAACTCATGCTGTTACGTCTAACTGCTCAATCTGCCCTCTGGAAATAGCCATGATCAGAATTAAGGCGAAGTGCGTACTATACTTTCTGGCCAGTCGTTACTACAGGCAAAAAACCGACTCAGCCTACCCTGATTAGGATTAGGCGCGAGTTCTCACGTCTCACTGTCCACTCTGGCTCGCTGCAGGACGAGCCGTACACCATGTATTAAATCTCGCACGTAGAGGGCGATTCGTGCAGGAATAACTTGGAAAAAACGCATAGCGGCCCCACAGTTACGCCTAGTTCAGGGACGGCAGAAAAAGGCGCCATTCGAGTTGGCCCGGCAGTAATCAGGAGACGTGTTTTTTATTAGTAAAGAAAAATAGGGAGGAGAAGTCCGGTCGAACACCGCAAAAAATTTCTTTATTTTTCTCGTTTCTTAAATTTGTGCAGGGGTACATAGAGATAAAAGCGACAGCGGAATTAGAACGGTTGATGGGGTTACAAAACAATCCACGATCAAAGACGCAAGTCTAGATTTGATAGCGCAAGACTCTTTGACACCAGATCGATGTATCGACCAGCCTGGTCGTCATCCCCAGTCTTTAATCAACTCTCGACTTGTCTTACTTCTTGTGAAGGTGATTAGCTTTGTGGCTCCAAATTTAAACTCGCGACCCGTCTCGTAGGCGTGGGCAGTCACCTGCGATAATCCGTCACTCCGTCGCACAGCCAGCGCAGCTTCATGTATGCGCGATCCGAGCACATGTTCAGCTTGACCCGTTTAGTTACAAGGACAATCTAAGCATGATATGTGATACACTATCCCAGACTGCTCCTTAGGATTTGATTGGTCCTTGATTTGCATAACCCTGCTACTCATGGTAGATTTTGAACCGGTGTGCAACTCCGACCCCCAGTCCCACAATAACGCGCTCGGTCGCCTCTGATGCACCCGTGATGTACGACAGAGCACGTCATACTATAGGTGCGAACTTGTAGGCATCGGCTTATAAACGCCCTTGGATAGCCATCCCGCATAAAGTGGTCGTTGACAAACTGGGCCGCACGTGCTTTTTCTAAAAAGTTTCTGCACTGAGCCTGGATCAGTTTGAAGAGCGTTTTCACACAGATTATTTTGTGAGCCACCGGATGGTCGTTGGGAAAACTAAAAAGCCGCGTGGTGCTCTTTGCCTTCGTATAGGTCGTTGCTTCTATTTTGCCATTCGGACTTCGAATGACGAGCACATAAGAGGAGAGCAGCTATCGCTCGTTTTCCTCTTTCCTCGCGAATTTTGTCTGGGAAGATTGATTTGAGCATACAATGAAAATTCAAAAGCATCCTCGTTCCGACTACTACTCAGTCGGGCAAGAAATCTTGGTAATCGATGCTGGAATGTGTGAAAGTTCGTGGACACTGGTACCCGCAGCCTGACCGCACGCAGCCTTCATCAGTACGACGTGGATGTCTGCTGCCTGTCTGAAGTTCGCCTTCCCGGCAGAGGCTCCAGAGAAATAGAGATCTCTGGGGTCGAAACACACTTCACAGCGACCCATGCGACTCTTCTATTAGACACGGTGTGGCGATCGCCTTCTCGCAACGAGTGAACCGTGCTTTACTTGCTTGGGAACCAATCAATTACCGGATGGCCTACGTGAGACTGAAGAGTCACTTCATTAACATCTTTATCGTCTGTGTTCCCACCAAACTCAGCTGCCGAACAGCGCAATAAATAGGCGTTTTGCTCGCAGCTGCAGGTGCTAGTTGAAAAAGGGCCTCGTTGCGATCTTCTAATGGTCGACGGTGGCTGAAATGGCTGCCTAGTGAGTCTGCAAACGATCATCTTATTGGCCGCTGTGGATTTATTCTTAATGTGAAAATGGCGTGAGATTGCTGAACTATGCTGATCAGAACTGACTATTTGTCACCAATAAGTGTTTCCAGCACCAAGCTAAATATCAACTGACGACGGTCATGCGGGCAGTCAGACTGGCTAAATTCTAGTCAGCTCAGGGTTCACGATAGCAGATCAACGCGTTGTGCCAGGACTGGTAAGGCCCATGGGTTGGATCTTGTTTTCGTTTGTACATACTTGAAAGTTCACATCTCGTCCGCGTCTTAAAAAAGGCGTATGGATCCGATGCGACATCTTCATCGCCACTAAGTTTCCCGTTTCCCTTGCATCCGTCCGGTTTTGTCCTTTTGTGAATCCTAGGCTGGGCGCGTGGAGGACGAGCGAAAACTAGAGTTATTTGACCGCCACTGCTTGAAAGTCATCTTTCGAGTGAATTACACCGACTTCGTCTCAAATGAGACAGTCCGCACTCGCTGTGACGACATCGCAGTGATGACCCAGGCCATCCAAGAGAGACGACTGAGGTGGTTTAGGCATGTTCTTCGTCGTCCATCTCAGAAGCTCAGTGTTACTGCACTCGATCCGGTACCGTTGCCCCATTTGAGGCGCCGAAGTGGGGGCTAACTCAAAACCTGGCTCAGCACCGTTCGTCTAGCTGTGAAGGGGTTCTTGGACCTTCCGTACTCGGTCTTCGTCTTTGGTGAAAAAAATGAGTTAAACTGTCTAGATCTGCTGCCGCGGATTGCCGCGCGTGGAGAGGTACATTCCGGAACACCATCGTGTCCGGCTAGATCAGGCATGTTCGCATGCGCAAGTATCCTTGTCCAGACGATAACAAACCTGTCAGCAACATAATGGCGCAGAAAGATCGGCAGCCAGTGGGTGAAGGTAATCTTTTCCAGCTTTTGTAGGAGTAGTTCCGCCACTAAACCGGAGATTCGGGAGTCCATTCTATTTTCACTGGTCTGCTCGTATGTTTTTTTCGCAAAGGTGAATTAGACCATTTAGAAAAATTCGAACAGTCTGATGAAGTGTTCAACTTTGAGTGCGCTGAATTTTGTTGTATGTCTCCTCAAGTTTTCTGTGCAAGACTTTGTACGCCAAGTTCGGACGGATGTGAATAAGGACGTCGTATCAAGAGACATCATGATTTAGTTCGATTTATTCTTTCGATCTCAAACGCCTGCGAGTAATTGGGTGATTGAACAAACTGAGGTAGTCAAACTGCGTAGGTGGAAGTTCAGTTTCGAGTTCATCCACTTGGCCAAGTTATAGGTTGGACTACCTGTTTGGACAACAGTCGGTCGAAGTGGAACATTTGGTTAGCGGATCTTTGGCAGACCAAGGATTTAAGTCAGAGCAGTACCTGTTGCCATCATTTGGCGTCATTCATTCTTTATAATCACATTTTGTGTCGGTATTCTCTATTAAGGTTACTCGGCCCATTTGTTACTGCCATGGCTTGTGAAATCTGCGCTGGTCTGTTAAGTTCTGTATCATCAAGAAGGGCCTTAGCTTTATCACTATAACCTCTGTTCATCACGACACTTGCTTATTCCTTATGGGTGGTCAGAATAATAATTTTTCGTTCATCCTTAATTCCTTCATAGTTTTCGACATTATCAGAGAAATACACGGTTGGCGCGTGCGTCAACAACAAGGAGGTGACACGTTGTTAAGCGGAGTGCATCTTGTCGTCGACTGTTTTGAGTTCTCACAAGCACGACTTCCGAGGCTTAAATGAGGTCGACCGAGTCAACATCTGTGGTGAAAAAACTAGCGTCATGCCGTAGCACCCGTAGTTGCCGGGTCGTTACTTGTTCATAAGGGAGGTTGTATTAAAAATTTCGAACCCCCAGGGCCTGCCGGTATAGAGTTATTTAGTTTCTGTGCCAAAACTTTCCTTTTCTTCGTTTGTCCGTGATGTGCGAAGATGGAGAGTGTCTTCCCAAGGTCCGCCATGATGTAATCACTTTGAGCGCGGATACACTGTGTTCTTCTCTGCTTGATCGACAGAAAAACCGTAAAATGTGCTAAGCTGCAAAATTAATTGGTTCGTTTGCAACAGTCGTGTGATGGGTGATTCCTCTCACCCCGAATTAAAAAAATGTCCAGTTATTCGATTACGATCCGGCAGTAGGAGGACGACAAGACCTGAACATCATTACTTCATAGCAGGCCACCAATGCAAATTAGTTAACGAACTTATTGATCTTAGTGTGTGAGGTACGTCCACTCTCAAACCATCACCTCTCAGCGGTGGAAGCACTAGCGACACCAAAATGGGTACATGAGGCTGATTTATTGAGGTGAACGAATGAGGCTCGATATAAGGCACTTTCACGCGGTCGACTGTCACCGTATCGGTGTGATTGCCGCTGCTGAATGTGGAACGCTTGTCCGTGGGTGTTAAGACTGGAAGTGGAACTCATAAGGCCTTGAAGAAGGCGACACGATCGCTGGGACGAGAACTCTATTAGCCCGACTTTTCGGATTCCTGCTCGAATCCACCATCAAAGACAACAGCAGATACAGGTGATTCATGCACAAGGGGTTGCAGTATTTATAGGATCCAGTCGCCATTCTACCGCATACCTATGAACATTCACGGCTCCCCCCTTCATCTGGGATCGTCGCACTTGATGTTCTAATTGTTTGATGGCCGACATTCGCGTAGTTAATTGCTGCAAATTCATCACGTGCGTTGGATGTTGATGTGATGATTGCTCGACCATCAGACGAACCGACCCTGGTTTTGGGAAAAGTGTTCACATGTGCGCTCGCCGCGTGGCTAATTACTCCGCCTAGGCGAAGTCTCAGCACCGAGTATGGAAGGGGAAGTTCATTGCACTTGTTAATGGACTGGGGGCCAGTAAACCATGACTTAAGTAGCTCCCGGCTCACGCGGTCGTCATCTCTTGCGAGAATTTTGGCCTCGTCGAATGAGCCGCAGCGGTGCGGTGAAATGACGCCAGGTTTCAAGTTGCGGCTCATTCGATGAGATCCGGCCACACATTCAAATTCGACCCAGTGTCTGCAGCACCAACCTACATTCGCCGCATACGCCTCCGTTGTCCACACTGTCCGCGCACATTCACTCTTCACATGACTCTATAAGAACACATGCCAATTCAAGAAAACCTACGGTAGACAACCGTCGGTTACACCACAGCATCTCACCTCCCCCACCAACATCCCGCAGCACACAGTACCATCACCTACCACAAGTACTTAATTGTCACCTCCCACGTAAGTGGGAAGCGTGCTTCTCGGCTCACTCTCTATGCGGCTTCTCCGCTGCATATGTGATCCGAGTCTGAGATTATTACGATCAGCCGAACGTCGCGGCTTTGAAGGCTGCCTTCTGACATCCCAAATCAATCCACGCAGTCAGCGCAGGTGTGTGTTTGTGTGGAGTGGCGGACTGGTGTGCTGAGGACCAGGCTCTCACAGCTCCTTCTTACATTGACCTCTGACACTCACGCGCGTGAGGAGAATGTGTATATGAGTAATGCCTCTCAGTCGATGAGTGACTCGTTACTTGGCCTTTAAAGTTTGAGCTCTCAGACTAAATTCAAAGCTGCGTCTTACGTTTCTGGACTTAAACGATTGTGTGCGCCTGCTATGCTATGATTTTGCAAACCGTGGCGCTCGCAACCTGGTATGTGCTGGCAGTCCTCTGACATCTGGTTCCCAGCCGGGGAATGCGACTGTGCTTCCGCCGGCATATGGGTTGTGTACATGCTCGCTCAGTGACCTGAATCATCCAGCCCTTTCTGACCCTTTTTGTTGCTGGTCAAAATCCTGGTCAAATGTTTGTTGTGGACTAGGGGGTTTGGCAGCAGGCCCTGGGGCGGCTCCGGCCGCGCCAGCTATCCGCGCCCCCTCCCACCTCCGGTCTTCTTGACTATTTCTCGACATGGGGTCCAGATGCCTTGAATGTTTGCTGACAACGTAGACAGGTTGGTGAGATTGAGTGTTGGCGTTGCGAAGCGGGAGCAGTTGGGATATTTGTGCTTCGCGTTTGGCCTTGGTGGCAGTTGTGCAGTTGGCTTAGTAGATCCCTTCACCTGTCTTCATTATCCTCTTCCAGGCCGGTCAGTCATGGGCTAGGTCTTCTCAGCTGGCCAGGTTGATCTACGGACGCTTCGAGGAAGTCCTCAGAGTGTCCTTTTTGCGCCGGACTGGACCCCTCTATCGACGAGAACGCGTGCAACGTATCCATAGATAGCTCATTTGGATAGTTGCTCGTCGTCCATGCTCACGAGTGGCCGCTCCAGCGTAGTTGCGGCGGTCTCAGCATGGCGTGGATGTCAAGGATTCCTGTCCGTTCCAGTACTTCCGTATCTAGGGTTCGGTCCTGCCACCTCAATTTTAGTATTTACCAAGAACATTTGAAGTGGAAGTGGTTGTGTTTCTGCGCCTGCCTCTTGTACGCCGTCCAGATTTCCGCTCCATACTGCAACGTCCGCAAAATGATCGCTTTGTACATTTTGGGCTTGGTGCTGAAGTGTAGACCGTGACGATTCCAGACGGTGTTCTGCAAGCGACCAAGGGCTTGACTGGCCTTTGAAATCCAGTGGGCCACTTCTTCGTCGATTTTGATGCTGCACGAGAGGGTGCTGCTCAGGTAGGTGAAGGTGTCTTCGGTTTGCAGTTGGGCGCCGTTCGTGTTGAAGTGGGGTGCGTTGTAGGCAACGTTAGCTGGCGGTTGGTGCATAACCACTGTTTTCTCCGTGTTGACGATGAAGTTGGCGTTGTTACAGACGGCGGTGAAGAGGTCCATGCTTCTTTGCATGTTCCCTCCTGAGGTAGCGTTTAGAATGCAATCGTCGGCGGAGAGACGCTCGTGGACTTTAGTTGTGTATATACGCGACTGAAAGGGCATCCGCCGCTGACTGTGGGGTTAGCCTGTCGAAGGTCGTGTGGTCGACAAGATAAAGATTCCCAATCAAAAGTCAGGGAAGACGGAATGAGTGGGACAACCTTTACTGCTTGGAAAGCGTGTACACAAAGGTTGTGTGGGCAGTCACCGCAAGCGCGCTCCAAGCAAGCTGTTGTCTGCGTCCGCCCTCGAGGTGTTGTGTTAGCGCGTGTGTGCGCCATTCGTTGTCTCCACGTCGCCAGCCAATCAGAGTGGGGACAGCGTTGATTGGCTTCGAGCACTCGCGCGTCCCAGCAGCGTCTCGACACGGAGTGTGAGGCGGACAGGACGGCAGCGTGACAAAGGCGGAGGGTGAGGAGACGCGAACCACCACAGTACCCCCCGGCTAGGCCGAAGGCGGAGCGTAGCGATGCCGAAGGAACTGTTGATATCTAAAAAACATGAGTGACCAAACGGTCAGGGAAGTGAACATGGCGTCCGCTACGTGCGATATGTACAGGGGGCACAGGAGTAGAGTGAGTATGGCTCGCGGTTACAGTGTTGTTGGTTGATGAAGGAGTAGTTGCAGTTGTGGGTTGCGGACATGGGGGCAAAGGAAGTATACGGGACGGAGGGATAGAGGGTAAGGGATGGGAAGGGCGAGGTAGTGGGCAGGGTGAATGAGCACGGGATAGGGAAGATGGAGGAACAGGGGTTAGGGGGTCAGCACATTTTTGTCCTTGTGACGGGTCCGGCGGCTTCTCTGCAACAGCAGCCTTGACCCGATCGACACTGACCACGTCCTCCTTGTCAATGCGAAGAATCCGGAAGGTCTTGGCGTTGCGCGCGAGCACGCGGAACGGCCCTTCGTATGGTGATTCCAGCGGCTGGCGCACGCGGTCACACCGGACGAACACATGAGTACAGCTGTCCAAGTCTTTTTCGACATAAGACTCAGTCATTGGAGTTCGAGGTGGAACCGGGGAAAGCGAGCGCATAAATTGCCGCAAACGCTGCACAAGATTGCCGGGAGTCTCGTCGGCGCCACGAGAGGTTGGAGTGATCATCTCGCCTGGCAGTCGGAGGATAGTGCCGAAAACCAATTCAGCTGCGCTACAGCCCAGATCCGACTTCAGAGCTGCGCGGATGCCGAGGAGTGCAAGGGGAAGGTTGTCTGACCAGTTTCCTGGGTCTTCTACGGCACGCAGGGCGGTCTTTAGCTGACGATGGAAACGTTCCACCATAGCGTTGGCAGCTGGGTGGTAGGCTGTCGTCCGAATGCGTGTGAAGCCAAAGAAATTGGGTAATGTCTGGAAGACTGACGATTCAAACTGGGCACCACGATCAGTCGTAACCGTGGATGGGGCACCGAACATGGCGATCCAACGACTGACGAAGACCTTCACGATGGTTTCAGCCTGAACATTCGGCAAAGGAATAGCTTCAGCCCAGCGAGTGTATCGATCGACACAGGTAAGGAGGTGGGTGAAACCATTGGATGGAGGCAAGGGGCCTACGACATCCAAGTGCACATGGCTGAACCGTGCGTCGGGACTGGGGAAAGTGCCTGGTGGGGACTTGTTGTGACGCTGCACCTTGTTGCGCTGGCAGCTCAGACAGGACCGAGTCCAAGCTTTGACGTCCTTGTTCATGCCAGGCCAGACAAACCTTTCCGTGAGGAGCTTTTGAGAGGCTCGGATGCCAGGGTGGGAGAGTCCATGCAGAGTTTGAAATACAGCTCGACGCATCGAGGCGGGCACGAAAGGGCGATGAAAGGGAGTTGAGACGTCACAAAGTATGGTACCAGAGCCGGTGGTCAGATGAACGTCTTTGAGTTGGAGACCACTAACAGACTCGTTACCAGGACAACCGACTCGCTGTTGCTCAGCCGCCATGGCACAAAGATCGATCCCGTGTGAGAGGTGGAGGGAAGACAGTGAGGGTCTAGACAGCATATCAGCCACGTCATTCTTCGTGCCATCAATGTGGCGGATGTCGGTGGTGAATTGGGAGATGTAGTCCAGTTGGCGGATTTCCCTCGGATTATACTTGTCGGAGTGGGAACGAATTGCAAAAGTCAACGGTTTGTGGTCAGTGAAAATTGTGAACTCTCGACCTTCGAGTAAGTGCCAGAAGTTCCTTACGGCAAGATAAGCGGCGAGAAGTTCCCGTCCGAATGTGCTGTAGCGGGTTTCGGCTTTGGATAGTTTCTTGGAGAAGAAAGCCAAAGGCACGGTAGAATCCGGCAGACTTTGTTGAAGAGCCGCGCCAACAGCAACAGTGGAGGCATCGACAATCAAAGATATGGGTGCATCAGCGTGAAAGTGAGTCAGGAGGGTGGCGTCAGCCGCCACAAGCCGTCCGTCCTGCAGTTGTTGCAGTTGTCCGGGCGTTCGTCATTTTAGGCCTCCGATTTCAGTGCAGTGGACATTAGACTAAAAATAATGGGCGCTGTGACGCAGATGTACTTTATCCCTTTGGCCTGTGCGCATGCCTCTGATGCTGGCGTATTTTGCGTGATTCGCGTCGTCATTCCCCCATAGAGCTGACGCATTAGTTATTTACATCGTTCGGGACAGCTTATTATCGTTTATTTCGCACTGTCCTTTGCAACCTACCATGTCGAATTTTCGAGTCATATTCACGAATGTAAAATGGTGATGGGTCGGAATTTCGTGATACTGCTCCTGTTATTGCAAAGCGGAGATGGTCTTGTCGATTTTACATCGGTGACGGCGGAGGCAGCATTGTCTTTGCGGCATGAGTCCTTGTGCCAGTGGTCTGTTAAGAATTTTGAAAAGAATACGAACGAAGGTAATTTCAGTGATGTTGAGTAGAGAGCTGCCGCAATGTTGGGAATTCCCTTTCGCGTATAGAGCTTGATTATTGCGGCGGCCTTGAAATTTTGAGGGGTTTGTCCTTGGCTCGACATCGCCTGTGTGAGCAATGTGAGGTGAATCATAAATTGGGACACCGTGCTAGTATATGTCGGCAAAAATAATAATAATAATTTTTATTAAAGACCCGTCGGGGTCACATCAAAGCAAGTAAATATAAATTAACATGCGAATTTTCGACGAGGTAGGCAAAATCTGTACAAAGTGCAATACATAGTTTTTAAATTAGAAGTCCGTTAAGAAAAATGATAAGTGAGGGGTGAAAAAGATCCACATCAAAATTTAAAAATGACTGGATTAATTTTACAGGTGAAAAAAACCCTCGAACACTTCGAAAGACTCTAGTGTCTTTGCTAGACCCCATCTGGAGTATGGAATACCAGCAGCTTCACCATGGATGAGGAAGGATATCGACACACTCGAACAGGTGCAACGCAGAACGACAAAGATAGTCGACGGTCTTAAGAATTTGTCTTATCAGGAGAGGCGGAATTTGCTTGGCTTATTCGCTCTCTCTTATAGACTAATAAACTGCAGTCTGCTTTGGACGTTCCGGATTGCCCGCGGCCAGGGTTGCTCATTAAGAGCAGAGGACTTCCTTGAGTTTGTCCGTACAAACCAACTACGCGGCCATGCCTACAAAGTCGGGAATGAGCGCACGCGCTTAGACCGTCAAAGATGTTCATTTAGCCAGCGGGTTGTCAGACCGTGGAACTCGCTCCCAAACGGGATGCTGACGACTGACATAATCTGTGTGTTTAAAAGAAAACGTGCTCGTCTAGTTTTCGACAGAAATCGGCTTTTACAGCATGACTTTGCACAGCCAGTTTTGTAAAAACTGTCCTATACAATCCTTCCGCACTAATTTGCAGCGCCCTTATGCACTACTTTATGATTACGATTGAACTGTGACCCGATCACATTGTAAATGCCTGTAATTTAACTTTTGAGTACGAATCTGCGAAAGCACTGTACAAAAATAGAGTCAGCAAGGGCTCTGCCTCTAACCCTCCAAATATATATACACACATATTGTGTGTATCGGTCAAGTGAAATCAGACCTTGTTTTGGTTGAGAGTGGTATTTCCCGGGCTCAGTACTGGGACCCATTTAGTTCCTTATATATGTGAACGATGCCGCAAGAGCTCTGGACGGTGAATTAGCAATGGCTGCCAAAGGACCAAGAATGCCTCGAACGGGTACAACGGCGTGCAACAAAGCTGGTAAACGGTCTAAAAAGCCATTACTACACAGACAAACTGAATTGCCTTAATTTATTCCCTCTGTGTTACAGGCAGCAAAGAGGTGATCTTATCCTTGTCTACAAGATAATACATGGCCTTGATTATGGACTTAAATTTGAGGACATGTTTAAGTGGCATCTTTCACCCAATCTTCGTGGTCACTCGATGAAGTTACGGACAACAATGTCCAGGCTGAATCTTCGTTCTGAGTTTTTCACGCAGAGGGTAGTGGAGAAATGGAACGATCTCCCTCAGTCAGTCGTGGAGGCTACATCCCTGCAACTCTTCAAGAAACGCTTGGATGATTATTTGTGTCCCCTGTTTTCCCTCGACGGTCTGAATCTGAACTAATACCCCTGGTCCCCACAAATATTTCCTCTGAGACAATGCTACTCAAATGAACCAAGTACTGTTTTTATAGTGAATATTTTTTGTATGTGTACAGTTTTTTCTAACGAGCTGAATGTCATCAATAGGGTTTTCAAAGGCTTTGCCTATTATCCTTACCAAATAAACTGAATAAACTGAATATTTGCAATGACGTGGAAATATGGAGTGTAATTCGAGACCCTGCCGACAAAGACAGACTGCAGGTGAACCAACATTGGTTGGAAGATTGGTCAAACCCTTGTGTCTTGCAGTTCAACGTTTGTAAGTGTAGCATACTTCACCAAGGCGACACAGCCAGATCCGCCAACACAAAAGACCACTTTATGGGTGGTGCAGTCCTACAAGAAGTCGAAACCCAAAAAGAACCTCGGTGTGCTGACGACGAGTCACCTAAAACCCTCCGCTGATTGTTCGAGAGTGGCAAAAAGTGCAAATTCCGTACTGTACGCCATTAAGCGTGCATTTATAGATTTGGACGGAGATGCTTTCTAAAAGATTTTCTTAACATATGTGTGGCCGCACTTGGAGTACAGCATATAAGGTTGGAGACTGTGGGCGGTTCAAGATCAAAGCTGCCTCGAAAAAGTTCAGAGAAGAACAACAAATATGGTGAGGGGGCAAAGCTCCTTTTATTATGCAACCCACCAAATAAATCTGAACCTCTTCCCCTTGATTTATAGGCAACTTCGTGGAGATCTCTTGCAAGCATCTCGCATAGTGAAGGGTATGGACTACAGCCTAGCCTTTAGGGACCTTGACATACTTATGTACCGAAATAGATGAGAGCGATGAGAGATCAAGCTCATGCTCTGAAACACTCCACTTTTGTCATGCCATTATGAGCTCGTTTGAATTATTCCAGGCCATATAATTTCTCCACGTACTACACCCAATTATGCGTTGCTAATAGGCCTATTAGCACCAGCCGCACTTGGCCGCACTTGGCCGAGGCAAATATGGTGTGGCCAAGTGCGGCTATGGTGCGGCCAGATGTGGCCAAATGGTGTGGCTACGGTCTGGCCATCAACACATTGGCCACACCTCGGAAAAAATTTTGCGCTCGGGCTTTTTCTCGTTTTTTTTCCATTCATCGCGGCCTCGATTTTTTCGGCCGTAAACGCCAACCATGACGAACGGTCGCCTAACGTAAAACCCCGAAACGAGTCACAGTGAACCTCCACGTCCCAAACAAGATAGGCTACGGCGGTAAGTTGCCCATTACAGGGCAAATGCGGATAACGAAGATGGTAAAGTCGGAAGGCGGTATTGTGGAAGGACGATTTATTGAATACGTAAGTCAAAAAATGTAAATGTACAAAATCTGTCTTGGATCATGGGGGTTTCAGCGACCTCCTTAGCCAGGATGAGAAGTCACTTCCACTGGCCATTGGTAGTTCCTGCATAAAAAAAACTTTCGTAAGACATATGTAATGCAGGCGCAACGGAAGTAATGATACACTGTATCTAATACGTACGATTGTAATAGTAAAAATCACATGAATTAAATAGCATGCTGTGTAGGATTCGCAATTCGATAAATTTGCTTACCGGTTCTTTGGCGGGGATAATTGTGGGCATGTGGCGGCAGGTATGGTGATTTCTGTAGTCTAAATAAATGTGGATGAAAATCCCGAAAGTTTGTACCTGACGAATGTTCCGCCGACGTGTCGATCTTCCTCCGTACCGGTCCTGTGATCCATGAAACCACCTGATTGCTGTCCGTCGAAATA
>CACRXP010000507.1:393423-424192 GCA_902702965.1 Spirometra erinaceieuropaei
TAGTTCTCAATGTGAAAATGGCGTGAGATTGCTGAACCATGCTGATCAGAACTGACTTTTTGTCACCAATACGTGTTTCCATCACCAAGATAAATATCTACTGACAACGGTCATACGGGCAGTCAGACTGGCTACATTCTAGTCA
Source organism: Spirometra erinaceieuropaei (assembly GCA_902702965.1). Lineage (NCBI taxonomy): Eukaryota > Metazoa > Platyhelminthes > Cestoda > Diphyllobothriidea > Diphyllobothriidae > Spirometra > Spirometra erinaceieuropaei. The sequence goes on from CACRXP010000507.1 coordinate 393,569, forward strand.
GCTCAGGGTTCACAATAGCAGATCAACGCGTTGTGCCAGGACTGGTAAGGCCCATGGGTTGGATCTTGTTTTCGTTTGTACACACTTGAAAGTTCACATCTCGTCCGCGTCTTAAAAAGGGCGTATGGATCCGATGCGAAATCCCCATCGCCACTAAGTTTCCCGTTTCCCTTGCATCCGTCCGGTTTTGTGCTTTTGTGAATCCTAGGCTGGGCGCGTTGAGGACGAGCGAAAACTACAGTTATTTGACCACCACTGCTTGAGATTCATCTTTCGAGTGAATTACACCGACTTCGTCTCAAATGAGACAGTCCGCACTCGCTGTGACAACATCGCAGTGATGACCCAGGCCATCCAAGAGAGACGACTGAGGTGGTTTAGGCATGTTCTTCGTCGTCCATCTCAGAAGCTCAGTGTTACTGCACTCGATCCGCTACCGTTGCCCCATTTGAGGCGCCGAAGAGGGGGCTAAATGAAAACCTGGCTCAGCACCGTTCGTCTAGCTATGAAGGGGTTCTTGGAGCTTCCATACTCTGTCTTCGTCTTGGGTGAAAAAAAATGAGTTAAACTGTCTAGATCTGCTGCTGCGGATTGCCGCGCGTGAAGAGGTGCATTCCGGAACACCATCGTGTCCGGCTAGATCAGGCATGTTCGCATGCGTAAGTATCCTTGTCCAGACGATAACAAACCTGTCAGCCATATAATGACGCAGAAAGATCGGCACCCAGTGGGTGAAGGTAATCTTTTCCAGCTTTTGTATGAGTAGTTCTGCCACAAAACCGGAGATTCGGGAGTCCATTCTATTTTCACTGGTCTGCTCGTATGTTTTTTCGCAAAGGTGAAGTAGATCATTTAGAAAAATTCGAACAGTCTGATAAATTGTTCAACTTTGAGTGCGCTGAATTTTGTTGTATGTTTCCTCAAGTTTTCTGTGCAAGCCTTTGTACGCCAAGTTCGGTGGGACGGATGTGAATAACGACGTCGTATCAAGAGACACAATGATTTAGTTCGATTTATTCTTTCGATCTCAAACGCCTGCGAGGAATTGGGTGATTGAACAAACTGAGGTAGTCAAACTGCGTAGGAGGGAGTTCAGTTTCGAGTTCGTCCATTTGGCCAAGTTATAGGTTGGACTGCCTGTTGGGACAACAATCGGTCGAAGTGGAACATTTGGCTTGCGGATCTTTGGCAGACCGAGGATTTAAGTCAGAGCAATACCTGTCGCCATCATTTGGCGTCATTGATTCTTTATGATCACAGTTTGTGCCGGTATTCTCTATTCAGGTTACTTGGCCCATCTTTTACTGCCATGGCTTGTTAAATCTGTGCTGGTCCGTTAAGTTCTCTATCATCAAGAAGGACCTTAGCTTTATCACTATAATCTTCTCTGTTCATCACGACACTTGTTTATTCCTTATCGGTGGGTAGAATGATAATTTTTTCGTTCATCATTAATTCCTTCATAGTTTTCGACATTATCAGAGAAATACACGGTTGGTGCGTGCGTCACGAACAAGGAGGTGGCACTTTGTTGGGCGGAGTGCATCTTGTCGTCGACTGTTTTTAGTTCTCACAAGCACGACTTCCGAGGCTAAAATGAGGTCGACCGAGTCAACATCTGTGGTGAAAAAACTAGCGTCATGCCGTAGCACCCGTAGTTGCCGGGTCGTTACTTGTTCATAAGGGAGGTTGTATTAAAATTTCGAACCCCCAGGGCCTGCCGGTATAGAGTTATTTAGTTTCTTTTCCAAAACTTTCCTTTTCTTCGTTTGTCTGTGATGTGCGAAGATGGAGAGTGTCTTCCCAAGGTCCGCAATGATGTAATCACTTTGAACGCGGATACACTGTGTTCTTCTCTGCTTGATCTATAGAAAAACCGTAAGATGCGCTAAGCTGCAAAATTAATTGGTTCGTTTGCAACAGTCGTGTGATGGGTGATTCCTCTCACCCCGAATCAAAAAAATGTCCAGTTATTCGATTACGATCCGGCAATAGGAGGATGACAAGACCTGAACATCATTACTTCATAGCAGGCCACCAATTCAAATTAATTAACGAACTTATTGATCTTAGTGTGTGAGTTACGTTTACCCTCAAACCATCATCTCACAGCGGTGGAAGCACTAGCAACACCAAAATTGGTACATGAGGCTGACTTATTGGGGTGAACGAATGAGGCTCGATATAAGGCACTTTCACGCGGTCGACTGCCATCATATCGGTGTGATTGCCGCTGGTGAATGTGGAACGCTTGTCCGTGGGCGCTAAGACTGGAAGTGGAACTCATAAGGCCTTGAAGAAGGCGACACGACCGCCGGGATAAGAGCTGTATTAGCCTGACTTTTCGGATTCCTGCTCGAATACATCATCTGAGACAACAGCAGATACGGGTGATTCATGCACAAGGGGCTGCAGTATTTATAGGGTGCAGTCGCCACAGTACCATCACCTATCACAAGTACTTAATTGCCACCTCCCACGTAAGTGGGAAGCGTGCTTCTCGGCTCCCTCTCCATGCGGCTTCTCCGCTGCATATGTGATCTGAGTCTGAGACTGTTACGATCAGCCGAACGTCGCGGCTTTTAAGGCTGCCTTCTGACGTCCCAACTCAGTCCACGCAGTCAGCGCAGGTGTGTGTTTGTGTGGAGTGGCGGACTGGCGGGCTGAGGGCCAGGCTCTCACAGCTCCTTCTTACAGTGACCTCTGACACTCACGCGCGTATGGAGAATGTGTATATGAGTAATACCTCTCAGTCGATGAGTGACTCGTTACTTGGCCTTTAAAGTTTGAGCTCTCAGACTAAATTCAAAGCTGCGTCTTACGTTTCTTGACTTAAACGATTGTGTGCGCCTGCTATGCTATGATTTTGCAAACCGTGGCGCTCGCAACCTGGTATGTGCTGGCAGTCCTCTGGCATCTGGTTCCCAGCCGGGGAATGCGGCTGTGCTTCCGCCGGCATATGGGTTGTGTACATGGTCGCTCAGTGACCTGAATCATCCAGCTCTTTCTGACCCTTTTTGTTGCTGGTCAAAATCCGGGTCAAATGTTTGTTGTGGACTAGGGGGTTTGACAGCAGGCCCTGGGGCGGCTCCGGCCGCGCCAGCTATCCGCGCCCCCTCCCACCTCCGGTTTTCTTGACTATGTCTTGACATGGGGTCCAGATGGGAGATAATGAGAGAGTAAGCTAGTGTTCTGCGGGGTGTTGGTTGGGGAAGATGCGATGCTGTGGTGTAAGTGACGGCTGTCTACTGCAGGTTTTCTTGAATTCGCATATGTTCTTATAGGGTCATGTGATGAGTGAATGTGCGGGGACAGTGTAGACAACGGAGGCGTATGTGGCGAGTGCAGGTTGGTGCTCCAGACACTGGGTCGCCAGTCTCCGTGCGATTGATTCACAAGTGGCCGACGAAGCCGATGTGTGAGACGAATGTCCGATCGCAATGAGAGCAGTTTGAGACCGAGTCCGCATGATGGGTGTTGGCGATGGTGAGGTTGATTTTTGACAGGGCGTCAGGATTGTTTGTATTCATGGTGGGGACAGAAGGTGTCGTAGCAGATATTGAGGTGTGGTTGATGGTGTAGAAGGGTAACGGTTGGTTTAAAAAGACCGTTAGGGTTGGTTCTCGACACTGGGGTGGTGTAGAAGTGGAGGGGCAGGCATCATTTGGTGCCGTCCGGGTGCTACAGTTGGTCTGAATATGTTCAATAAGGTCGATTTCTGCCTTGAATGTTTGCTGAAAACGTAGGCAGGTTGGTGAGATTGAGTGTTGGCGTTGCGAAGCGGGAGCAGTTGGGATATTTGTGCTTCGCGTTTGGCCTTGGTGGTAGTTGTGCAGTTGGCTTAGTAGATCCCTTCACCTGTCTTCATTATCCTCTTCCAGGCCGGTCAGTCATGGGCTAGGTCTTCTCAGCTGGCCAGGTTGATCTACGGACGCTTCGAGGAAGTCCTCAGAGTGTCCTTTTTGCACCGGAGTGGACCCCTCTATCGACGAGAACCCGTGCAACGTATCCATAGATAGGTCATTTGGATAGTTGCTCGTCGTCCATGCTCACGAGTGGCCGCACCAGCGTAGTTGCGGCGGTCTCAGCATGGCGTGGATGTCAAGGATTCCTGTCCGTTCCAGTACTTCCGTATCTAGGGTTCGGTCCTGCCACCTCAATTTTAGTATTTACCAAGAACATTTGAAGTGGAAGTGGTTGAGTTTCTGCGCCTGCCTCTTGTACGCCGTCCAGATTTCCGCTCCATACTGCAACGTCCGCAAAATGATCGCTTTGTAAATTTTGGGCTTGGTGCTGAAGTGTAGACCGTGACGATTCCAGACGGTGCTCTGCAAGCGACCAAGGGCTTGACTGGCCTTTGAAATCCAGTGGGCCACTTCTTCGTCGATTTTGGTGCTGCACGAGAGGGTGCTGCTCAGGTAGGTGAAGGTGTCTTCGGTTTGCAGTTGGGCGCCGTTCGTGTTGATGTTGTGTGCGTTGTAGGCAGCGTTAGCGGGCGGTTGGTGCATAACCATTGTTTTCTCCGTGTTGACGATGAAGTTGGCGTTGTTACAGACGGCGGTGAAGAGGTCCATGCCTGTTAGGGGGCGCTCACCGATCGTTCATACGGAACTCACTCGTTCCGTTGTGCCTTATGGACTCCCTCTCGAGCCCAACCAGCAGCCGCACAGCGGCGCATGATATATAGGCAGAATGATATTACCGACAAAGACAAGGGAGACTGGAATGGCCATTTCTGGCTTATTAGCCGTCGTCAGCCAGCCATACCCAAGCCCGAAGTGTGGAACACCCGAGCCTCGAACTCGCGACCTGTTGGTTTAGAAGTCAACGCCTCTACTCACCGGGCCACGAGCCCGTTGCCCTGTCGGTTTTCGATCGGGAATATACAATGTTAGGGGGCGCTCACCGATCGTTCATACGGAACTCACTAGTTCCGTTGTGCCTTATGGACTCCCTCTCGAGCCCAACCAGCAGCCGCACAGCGGCGCATGATATATCGGCAGAATGATATTACCGACAAAGACAAGGGAGACTGGAATGGCCAGTTCTGGCTTATTAGCCGTCGTCAGCCAGCCATACCCAAGCCAGAAGTGTGGAACACACGAGCCTCGAACTCGCGACCTGTTGGTTTAGAAGTCAACGCCTCTACTCACCGGGCCACGAGCCCGTTGCCCTGTCGGTTTTCGATCGGGAATATACAATGTTAGGGGGCGCTCACCGATCGTTCATACGGAACTCACTCGTTCCGTTGTGCCTTATGGACTCTCTCTCGAGCCCAACCAGCAGCCGCACAGCGGCGCATGATATATAGGCAGAATGATATTACCGACAAAGACAAGGGAGACTGGAATGGCCATTTCTGGCTTATTAGCCTTCAGTACTGGGACCCTTTGATTTCCTTATATATGTGAACGATGCCGCAAGAGTTCTGGACGGTGAATTATCAATGTTTGCAGTGACATGGAAATATGGAGTGTAATTCGAGACCCTGTCGACAAAGACAGACTGCAGGTGAACCTACATTGTTTGGAAGATTGGTCAAACCCTTTTGTCTTACAGTTCAACGTTTGTAACTGTAGCATACTTCACCTAGGCGACACAGCCAGATCCGCCAACAGAAATGGCCATTCCAGACTCCCTTGTCTTTGTCGGTAATATCATTCTGCCTATATATCATGCGCCGCTGTGCGGCTGCTGGTTGGGCTCGCGAGAGAGTCCATAAGGCACAGCGGAACGAGTGATTTCCGTATGAACGGTCGGTGAGCGCCCCCTAACATTGTATATTCCCGATCGAAAACCGACAGGGCAACGGGCTTGTGGCCCGGTGAGTAGAGGCGTTGAATTCTAAACCAACCGGTCGCGAGTTCGAGGCTCGGGTGTTCCACATTTCGGGCTTGGGTATGGCTGGCTGACGACGGCTAATAAGCCAGAAATGGCCATTCCAGTCTCCCTTGTCTTTGTCGGTAATATCAGGTCCATGCTTCTTTGCATGTTCCCTCCTGAGGTAGCGTTTAGAGTGCAGTCGTCGGCGGAGAGACGCTCGTGGACTTTACTTGTGTATATACGCGACTGGAATTGCATCCGCCGCTGACTGTGGGGTTAGCCGTCCGTCCTGCAGTTGTTGCTGTTGTCCGGGCGTTTGTCATTTTAGGCCTCCGATTTCAGTGCAGTGGACATTAGACTAGAAATAATGGGCGCTGTGACGCAGATGTACTTTATTCCTTTGGCCTGTGCGCATGCCTCTGATGCTGGCGTATTTTGCGTGATCCGCGTCGTCATTCCCCCATAGAGCTGACGCGTTAGTTAGTTACATCGTTCGGGGCACCTTATTATCGTTTATTTCGCACTGTCCTTTGCAACCTACCATGCCGAATGTCCTAGTCATATTCACGAATGTAAAATGGTGATGGGTCGGAATTTCGTGATACTGATCCTGTTATTGCAAAGTGGAGATGGCCTTGTCGATTTTACATCGGTGACGGCGGAAGCAGCATTGTCTTTGCGGCATGAGTCGTTGTGCCAGTGGTCTGTTAAGAATTTTGAAAAGAATACGAACGAAGGTAATTTCAGTGATGTTGAGTAGATAGCTGCCTCTATGGTTGCCTCAGTGTTGGGAATTCCCTTTCGCGTGTAGAGCTCGATGATTGCGGTGGCCTTGAAATTTTGAGGGATTTATCCTTGGCTCGACATCGCCTGGGTGAGCAATGTGAGGTGAATCATAAATTGGGACGCCGTGCTAGTATATGTCGGCAAAAATAATAATAATAATTTTTATTAAAGACCAGTCGGGGTCCCATCAAAGCAAGTAAAAATAAATTTACATGCGAATTTTAGACGAGGTAGGCAAAATCTGTACAAAGTGCAATACATAGCTTTTGAATTAGAAGTCCGTTTAGAAAAATGATAAGCGAGGGGTGAAAAAAATCCACATCAAAATTTAAAAATGACTGGATTAATTTTACAGGTGAAAAAAAACCCTCGAACACTTCTAAAGACTCAGGTGTCTTTGCAAGACCCTATCTGGAGTATGGAATACCAGCAGCTTCACCACGGATGAGGAAGAATATCGACTCACTCGAACAGGTGCAACGCAGATCGACAAAGATAGTCCACGGTCTTAAGGATTTGTCTTATCAGGAGAGGCGGAATTTGTTAGCTTATTCCCTCTCTCTTATAGACTAATAAACTGCAGTCTGCTCTGGACGTTCCGGATTGTCCGCGGCCAGGGTTGCTCATTAAGAGCAGAGGACTTCCTTGAGTTTGCCCGTACAAACCAACTACGCGGCCATGCCTACAAAGTCGGGAATGAGCGTACGCGCGTAGACCGTCGAAGATGTTCATTCAGCCAGTGGGTTGTCAGACCGTGGAACTCGCTTCCAAGCGGGATGCTGACGACTGACACAATCTGTGTGTTTAAAAGAAAACGTGCTCGTCTAGTTTTCGACAGAAATCGGCTTTTACAGCATGACTCTGCACAGCCAGTTTTGTAAAAACTGTCTTATACAATCCTTCCGCACTAATTTGCAGCGCCCTTATGCACTACTTTATGATTACGATTGAACTGTGATCCGATCACATTGTAAATGCCTGTAATTTAACTTCTGAGTACGAATATGCGAAAGCACTGTACATAAATAGAGTCATCAAGGGCTCTGACTCTAACCCTCCAAATATATATACATACATATTGCGTGTATTGGTCAAGTGAAATCAGACCATGTTTTGGTTGAGATTGGTATTTCCCGGGCTCAGTACTGGGACCCATTTAGTTCCTTATATATGTGAATGATACCGCAAGAGCTCTGGACGGTGAATTAGCAGTGTTTGCAATGACATGGAAATATGGGGTGTAATTCGAGACCCTGCCGACGAAGACAGACTGCAGGTGAACCTACATTGGTTGGAAGATTGGTCAAACCCTTGTGTCTTGCAGTTCAATGTTTGTAAGTGTAGCATACTTCACCTAGGCAACACAGCCAGATCCGCCAACACAAAAGACCACTTTCTGGGCGGTGCAGTCCTACAAGAAGTCGAAGTCAAAAAAGAACCTCGGTGTGCTGACGACGCGTCACCTAAAACCATCCGCTCATTGTTCGAGAGTGGCAAAAAGTGCAAAGTTCGTACTGTACGCCATTAAGCGTGCATTTATAAATTTGAATGGAGACGCTTTCTAAAAGATTTTCTTAACATTTGTGTGGCCGCACTTGGAGTACCGCATATAAGGTTGGAGACTGTGGGCGGTTCAAGATCAAAACTGCCTCGAAAAAGTTCAGAGAAGAACCACAAATATGGTGAGGGGGCAAAGCTCCTTTTATTATGCAACCCACCAAATAAATCTTAACCTCTTCCCCTTGATTTATAGGCAACTTCGTGGAGATCTCTTGCAAGCATCTCGCATAGTGAAGGGTATGGACTACAGCCTAGCCTTTAGGGACCTTGACATACTTAAGTACCGAAATAGATGAGAGCGATTAGAGATCAAGCTCATCCTCTGAAACACTCCACTTTTGTCATGCCATTATGAGCTCGTTTGAATTTTTCTAGGCCTTATAATTTCTCCACGTACTACACCCAATTATGCGTTGATAATAGGGCAATCAAAGACACGCCTATTTCCGTAAATGAAGTGAAGTTAAGCCTATTTTCTTATTTTGCAGATTTGTTAGCCCTTCTTGGTATTGCCAGGCCTGTGGTCTTGTTTAGACTTTCGACCATTGCTCATTTTTCTTAAGCTTTAAAAAACATGCATATTATCGGATTTCCTCTATTTTCGGTAGTCTATGTCGCTGCGCCTCGCTTGACTTGCTCCTACATCTTCGACCACACCCCCTTTACAATCGTTGCTTAATGGTCCATTATTTTGCTCGAATTTTACGGTCTTAAATATCCTTTCAAACGAATATCATAGTATTTAGAAGATTGCAGAAAAGTACGAGGTCCGGAGAGTTGATAATTTTGTCGTTGAATATTCTGAGCACTGGAATAATAAGTTGGCATATTAATGACGTCCCCGTGACTTTCTAATGCGAGCAATGGAGCGAGTGGCCTAATATTCAGAATATTCGGAGAATGTTGACAAGAATGTGTGAACTAACAATAATAAAGCATTCTGTACGTGATGCGTGTTTCTTGGGACCGTTAGGCCAAGTACGGTCAACTTTGTTTTAATGACCTTATTGCTCCATTGCCGTTCTAGCCATTGTGACTTTTCGGCGAAGGTATGTTGTCTGGGTGGGGTCGCGTCGTTTTCGCGCAACCATGTCTGTCCTACTCTATGTACTGCGATTAATGTGTCCGACGTCATTTTGCCTCATTATGTAAAATAGTCAACTTTACCGACTTAAACTTGTGGTAAAATCGCACTGTTGCGCGCGCATGTCCCCTTCCCCCCCGTCACATAAGTCACTGAAATTCCAGCTATCGGTCAACCGACTATTTTGCATCCTCAGTGGTAAGTTTCCAGTACGATACCCATTCCAGATGGCTCGGTATACTATTTCTAAGACAGTTTAAGTCCAGTAATAACGTCTATTTAGATCCAGATGGCGGACTCGGATGATGATTCAGAGCGCAGGAGGAGTCGAGACAAATTCAGGCGAGAAAGAAGTGATGCGGACAGTCGGCGTCGTCCAGGTGACAAGAGGGAACCGTTTGAGGATCGTGTAGGCGGCGTGGCAGGCGGTCTTTCAAATAGTGGCAGGTCACGCCAGGAAAGACGGGACTCGGGGGATTATCGCAGCTTCGCCGCTGCCAGAGACCGCCCACCGACATCAGGCGAACTGCCGGCCAAACGTCCTCGCCGGGAATGGAATGACGACTACCGTCCCTCCTATCGACACCGGGATTCCCGTCCAGGCCCAGTCGAGGAAGAAGTCAATTATAGACCTCCCTTGATGCCCTTCAAACGCTTTCTGGACCCTCTTGATGACTTAATTACAGACGAGGAGGCAATGGAAAAATACAAAGAGTACAAGGAGTCCTTTAATAAGCGCTACATAGAGGAATTCTTCGAAGCGCATAAAAATGAGGAGTGGTAATGTCATATTCCGATCTTTGATTGCAGAATGCATGGAACTTTTCTTAAATATTTTCTAATGCCTTAAGGCATTAGATTACAATTTTAATCTTGATGGCAATTATATATGCCTGCCAAATCGACTCCATCAGAATGGGCTCCTACTTCACATTCGAGCATCAACAACTAGTGTATCTATGTGCATCGTGGATATTAACTGCTTCGTATTTCGTAAACTTGACAGGCGTTGACTTGCCAGGTCCTAGGCTGATGCCATTTATTGCAAAGAGCTCTTTTTTTTGCTCCGGCAGGCTTCGAGAAAAATACCATCCGGACTATGTTGATCTACAACGTGAGCAAGTGGCTAGAAACATTCGCCATCGCCTGGACGTATTTCTTGATCTCTTTGACAAAGGCATGATCGACAACCAGACGGTACAAATGGACAATAGCGATCAACTCATTAAATTGATGGATGCCGTCGTCATTAAATTGAGTGGCGGCACAGACGAAGACTTGGCTGTCCTCGACCATTTGGATGAAGATTCCGGGGACGAAGCTTTATCTTTCCAAGAACCGGAAAGGAGTCCAGAGCATAAGGTTGGTTCGGTACATTTCCTTAATCCCCTTTCGATAAATCACCTCAATGGTCGATTTTGCAATTCTCCCTACTTAATCACACCGAATAACACTTAGGTCACAGCTAGCTCTCTTTACTTCTTTCATTCGACTTGTGCGCCTTCATTTCTAGTTTACAGGCATATTCCATGCCCATAAAGGTCATCAAAGTTGACTCCGCCGACGCGTTCGGAGCATCGCAGTCTTACCTAACGATACATTGTGTTCCAACGAGTCTCACATGCAACTTGTGCCTCTGTTTTCAGACCAGTCACGCCGAAAGGAGTGGCGCCAAAAGTGAGGAAGGAGAAGAGGATTCTGACTTCGAATCTGACGATGGAGAGGAACGGAAGTTGAAACAGGACCTACAAAAAGCCAAGGATTTGCTCGCATCAAAAGATGCCGCTATGAAAGCCGACGAGCCCGAACAACTGTCCGCCTCTCAGGAGTGGGTGGGGGTGAGCGATAATGAAACGGAAGTTCCGGATGTAAAGAAAAGTAGTGGTACCCCCGTCGCTGAATCTCCAAAGGTTGTCAAACCAAAGTCGGAGGACAGGCCGGAAGCCACTCTGAATTCCGAGAAAACCGAAGGTAGGACAGTTTGTCTCGATCTAAGGCGAGGAAACTTGACCATACAGTTTGTCCCCATAACCACGAAACCTCAATTTTAGTTAAGATCCCCTTATTTTTGCTTATATAGATCCGACTTCCTGCATTGGAGTAGGAGATAGAGACCCCCATTGCAAATTGATTAGTATACCATCAGATTACAAGTATGGCCAAAAGATAACTGTCATTCAATTATACGACCAGGCAAAGTTTGAAATATAATTGTCGGAACCTTGACGTCGAATTCTATTCGAGATAAAGTGACTTATCGGACAGTTCGACCGTCTTTTCCGACGGTGTCCACCGTGCGATCCACGGCAATGCGGGACAGGGACGGTGACTTGCGCGTAAGTTAGTTTGTAATGACAGTGGACTTGCGAAGCACCTACCGTACTCTCTCTTCCCCACCTGGACCGGTGTCGGCTAGATCGCAGTTGGTAGCCAGGACCCGTATTACCGGTGACGGGGGGTTTGTTTATTGGGGCTATTTTGTGAGACTCCATAATCACATCTGACCCTTTTGGCTTCCGTTTTACGTTTGAGGTTGGGATTAGGGTACCGGTTATTTTTTTCTGATTTTCGGGTTAGGGTTATGCGCTTAGGCTTAGGTTTTCGGGTTACGGTTAGGGTTTGAGCGTATGATTAGCTTTCAGTATTAATGTTAGGTCTTTCATTTGTGCCTATGTTTAAGGGCTACGGTTACGTTTATGATTTCGGTCCTGTCCTCGAGTCACAACCCCTCTGAAACCGTCTAAGGATGATAGTGAAAAAGACACTCGCACCGCCTTTGGTGAGCCCGGCGTCGCAGTAGTTCCCGTACTTTTTTGGAGATGAGTACGATGACTGCCCCAGTCATCAGAGACGGGTTAGTCTTCAAACCCTCGCCCAAATCCCTTGTGCCAGTCTGCTGGGACGATACTAGACTTCCACAGAGATGCCGTGTTCTGTTTGTCTTCTTATTGTGCAACCTCTATATCATAAAAAAATATTTCGAAAGACAGCGCTCTCACCATCCAATTTTCTTTACTGACTGTTATGATTGGAACTTCTGCCTCGTGTATTAGGTAGATAGATCACACTCGAATTTTTGTAATTTACCCTTCACGGCGATCCTTCCTCAGGACGGAGGGTTGTTTATGTCAATAGTCTCAGAAGAGTGCGCTTCCAAAAAATCGGTTCTACCTGTTAACTTAATTTTCATTTCATTCTCTTGTAGATGTGACACCCTCAGATGCCGAGGTGAAGGAAGAGCAGCCGGAGAGTCAGTTAAATGTCGAGTCGATGGAGGCGTTTGGGACCACTGAGGACGATGACGACATTCCTACTCCTACTACCGCTGAGGCACCTGAGGGCAGTTCTGCTAGTGCCGCTGACAGAGTCTCCAACGTGGAATCAACTCTAGCTTCTGTGGCCGAGATTCTGGGTTCGCCTGCAGATGACAGACCCTCAACCTTTTCAAGACAAGATTCGTTAAAAGTGGGCCCAGCTTGTCAGGAGAATCAGGTCCAGAATAAGAAACATGTCCGACGAAATTTACACAAGACGGCGTCCGTGTTTTTCCGCTGTCTGCCGCCAACAGTCACAAAGAAGGAGCTGGAGGAGGTGAGCTCAGACCCTTCGTATTCCACCCTTTTGTACACGCACATAATGTATGCTTATGAGTATTCCCCGCCCTTCTACACTTGCTACCGGACATTTTCCTTTTAGCTTTGCTCATCTCAACCCGGCTTTCTTCGCTTGGCTATCTACGATCCGATGCCTGAACGCGGTTTCACACGCCACGCCTGGGCGACTTACAATCCCGATGTGAACATAAAAAAAATTTGCTGGGCCCTCAACACTTGTCCACTGCTTCGAGACAAGTGGCAATCCTCTTCACGCGCTTCAGGCGAACTCTGCGCCACCGTGAACCGTGATCTGGCCCAACGCGTGCGACCCGTCACTCCGATAACTCGCCACAAACCAGTAATGCGCAACGACCTCATGCTTGCTTCTCGTTTGATTGCCGAACTAGACGCCAAACACAACCTCTGGCCCTTACCAGAGTCGGAGAAACCTGAAGACGAGGGTGGAGAAAACGCATCACCCGTGGACGTTGAGAAGCCACAGGCTGTTACGAACGCATGCCCTGTTCCCGGCCTTCCAGGACTCTACAGCGCCAACCCCCTCATGCGCAATCTCACAGACTACCTTATTGATGAAACTGGCTCAGAAGAGGCAATGCTGAGTGAGTTTTTTCTCTTCCAACCTGCGGACGGTGCATGTGTGCTAAGTTTAGACGGTGCTGTGCACCCTAAAATCGACTAAGTGGCGATCGTCACCTTGGCGTCTCACCCTCACCGAGATGCCGCTCGTTTGTCACAGTTGCACATTATTTGGGATTTTTTCAATCTCATAATTAACTCTTAGGCATTTTTCCGGCCATCTTAGCCCCGTCGTCGCCGTGTGTGCATAGACTGACAGGATAAGCTTGCCGGTTTGTCCAATCTTATTGAATGCGCCAGGAGTGCGCTGCCACATGCCAAGTGTTGACTATAAATTACATAGTTTGACCGTCCAGCGCGACCCTTGCTCCGTCTGCCGCGTCAGCGCATTCATTTCACCCATTTTGTCATGGGATCCATTTTTAGCACCCATTTTAAGAACCACGAGTTATCGCAGCTTTTTTCAGTTTGTTGACCTACAAAGGTCCTTAATGATCGGGTTCTTGAGGCGACCTTGCTTATGGGGATCTGCTTCAGTTTCGTTTAAGTATTTAGTGGATTTTGCCCCGCCTGCCCTCTGTTCTTCATTATCTTTGGGTTGTTATTGACCGAGATTTCGTTAATGGTCCAATTGCCAAACTGCCTGACCCGGCAAGTGCTTCCCACTCGAAGCCTAAATTTAGCGACCAAAACTAAAGTGTTGGTACAAATCAGGCTTATGTTGTCGTCCGGCGCATTTCTATGCCCAGAACCGGTTGGCAATACGGACAGCGCATACTGAATTCTGCGCTTGTGCGTAGTGAAGGTGCAACCGGCCAATTTTTCAAGCATTTCAACCCATATATTCATCGGTTCTCTCCTGTAACTGCTATCTAGTGTTGTAGTGAGATTACAGTGAGTTCGGAAAAGTTTGGAGGTGTTATTGAAACGTACCGGCTTTGTCCAATCAGGAGATGTTTTTTTTGCCTGTCGCAAGGTCATTAAGCTACCGATTTTGTGTTCATTTACTACTGCCCAACTTTGTTCTTCTAGTGGCTGGCGCTGCCACCAACGAGAACAATTCTGGAGCTGCCGGCGACAATGAAGGGACCGCCGAGTCGGCAGACACGGTCGCTGCCGTCCCAATAGAGACTGATTCCTCTCTAGCGCGGGCACTCGATCGTTTATTGATATATCTCCGGATTGTCTACTCGGTAGACTACTACTCTGCCACGGTTTATCAGTTTGAAGACTCCATGCCACACCGTTGTGGTATATTCCACGCCCGCGGTGACAGGGGCTTAACTCTTGGATCTCAGGCTCGTGGTCACGGCTTTACGGTCACTCCGCGTGAGGTTACAGAATACATCCAGGTTTGCCACCGTTCCGTTTGACCTCTTGCAAAGCAAGAACATTTCCTCTCAACCCATTGAAATCACCCGTTTGTAAATGTTCTAAATCCCCTACAGCTGATGAACTAAGGTTTCCGGTCCCTTAGGAGTTATTTTAATTGCATGCCCGTTGCAGCAAACTAGAATATGATAGCGAGTGTCTTTGCCCGCGAACGATGCGGCGGCACGTATAAAGGTTACTTATTGGATCATCAGCTTTTGCTAATGAGGTTTTCAAGCTAGCATTACCCAGTTGATAAACTTCTGATCCGTATAGTGGTACTGACTGAACGTCGCCACTGCCCCTCCCCCCATTATTCAGTTAATTTGTCACACGCCAAAATTAATAAGACGACGTTGACGAGGTAGTCCAACAAAGGTTCTTGTATAGTCTCGTCAGCCTCTTAAATAGGTACTACCCTCCTAATTCCACAGTCATGTCTGCCACGGCAGACAATGTGAACCCAAACTAACCCCGAGTTTATGGGGAATCCAAACCGCGAAGGGGATCTCACTTTGTGAGATCCACCGGACTATACTCGTTCTCAGCGTTACCTCTGTACCAACGGTTGGGCTTATGAGTATCATGGTTGGTGAATTCCGCCTTATTTCGTAGTAGAAGCAGCATGCGCGATCGACAGTAAAATGCCTGGCCAAACAACACGCCAGAACTAATTTATAGTACTCCTGACCCAGTATTGACACTGCAAATATGTTGCACGGGAAAGGGCGTGACGCTGATACTTAGTCAGTCTTCTTTAGGACTCAATTCACTAATCGGAAGGTGGTAGTTTTCCTTGTCCAACAAGACCAATAACTAGAGCATTTACGTCTGAAGTCTAGACCCCAATCTTTCGGGCGACGGTTTGCCGCAGTACTGTCTGGAAGGTGGTATCCGACTTCCTAATTCAACGTAGATTTCCATTAACAGACATTCAGCGCCAAAATGAAGCCCTTGTTGGAATCACCACCAGATCTTACGGACGAGGAGATTGCTGCCCTCGGTGCTCGAGACCCCGATAAGGCCGCCGAGGACTTTATTGAAGCAAATATTCAGAAACGGACAAGTAAAAAGAAACCGTAAGTGTTTCCCCATAGGCTTCGAAATATTATCCCGGTTCCGTTCTTACAACCAAGCTCAAGCTGATTTTTTGTATCGAAGACACAGCAACTGATCAGCCAATTCTCATGTTCAGTCGTCTTAACTAAACTTCACTGGGACAAGATGTGGGTGAGAGGAGTTGGTGAGGCTGGTGTTGCCTAAGTCCTCATTAAAATCCAATTCACGCACATCGCCATCGTCTCGGCGGTGGTAGTACCCTTCTAGAGCATGTCTTAGGTCCGCTTGACTTGATAGGTATCGCGTCTTGTCTTCCTGCATCCAAATTTCGACGGTCAAGGCAGTTGTATTTGGTCTGTTTGTCGAAGCATTGTTTGCCAGCCATCACAGAAACGAGACATGGCTCCTACGAGACATTCACTCGACGGAAATTCGTATTGACCTAGGGTCAAACAGACTGCATCGTGATGATGTCCGCAGAAAGCACCGCATTGGATGAATGAGTTGTGATTTTGCGTTCTAGATGCGGGGTAGGATATGCGGAATGCCGCGTCCAATCTTTAAGAGGTTCCGTCCACCTGACAATAGTGGTGACGCGCCCAGCTATGGTGACCACTTACCCAGAACCACGGTTTATTACATCCACCGTCCCCTCCTGCTGCCTGTACAGGAGCAGCCTGCCAGCCGCTCGATATTTTCCGACAAACGACACTCCACTTTGATTTTTGTCCCCGCTTCGATCATTCGCAACTATAATTTCGTACATCAGCAAGTGGAAGGATATATCATTGACCAGCATGTATAGCCGCTGGGTACTGTGGATAGATAGTTCAATGTTCCAGTTGCGAATCCCGGGTCCGTGCACTTCGCTCCTTATTGTCGATTTGATCACTGCCATCTATCTGGACCAGATTATTCAATTTATATCGACTGCGCGGCATCATCTGCGAGTTGGACCATGCATAGTTAGGGCTTTCCACCATACCACAATAACAGAAAAAGAATTTTCATAAGGGATTTTTCTTTACCATGCCGCAGTTGATTAGACTCCAAAGACAGTAAGGACCACTTACTGTTATGGAAAATTGTTCTTTATACACGACTTCATTTTTGCAGGTTCAAGGTTGTGTGGGTCTGCCCACTATCGGACAAGAAATTCCGCGAGCCCATCTTTGTTCGAAAGCACATATTGAACAAACATATGGAGAAAGTGGAGGCTGCAAGAAAAGATAACGTGAGTCGCCAACACTAAAGTTATCGGCTAAACTATGCTTGGAGCTATTGCTCAGACCGGGTCGGTGTTTTACCGCACATGCCTCCATGTCTATTATGGCATCCAAGGAGAATGATTGGGTCCCCTTAGTCTGCTAGCTATTCTTGCGAAGTTCACTTAATGAAAACAAAGACATCCTTTCACCTCGTTGCTTATCAAACTCTTTTGGCATTTGAAGGCCGTGTTTTTCAATAACTTTCTGCGCGATCCGCGGCGTCCCTCTTTGCCTGAGGCCCCGAGGCACCTCATCCACCAATATTACCCGCCTCCCCAAAGTCAGTCGTCCAGCGATCGTCAGATTACTGGCGCCGGCTATGGCGGCGGTGGTCACGTACGTGGTCGCAGTAGTGGTGGTGGAGGCTACCGCACGGGTGGTGGTGTCTATCGAGGGGGTGGCTACCGTAACAACATGGGGAATGCGGCCCTCCTACTTCCCAACCAGTACGGTTCCCGAGGTCGCGGTCCGGTGAATGTAAGTTCTTTTTTATTCACTGTAAACTCCAGTAGCTGTCATGCCTTTCCACTATCGGCCGGTATTGTATTTGCTTTCAAGAAAACCAAATGTTTTTTGCTGTTCTTCGACGACTTGACTGGTCCCGATATGTCCTCATCACATGCAATCTGTTTCTATGAAACCCACTTTTTGCCCCCGGCCTGTTTATATCCGAGCATACTTACTGCTTTTCGTTAGAATGAAATAAAAGGAGGAACGCCGCTGCTGCGAAGCGAAGGAAGCACACGGTCGTCCTAAACCGGGAACAGTGATTTTGTTCTTTTTTTTATCGTAGTTCCACCATGCCGACGCGCATCCAGACGGCCAAAAGCGGTTCATGAGGTTACTAGCATCGATGTCCCATCAGCTTTTTTAAACATGGGGATATAACGCTACTGTCTCAATCCTGGACAACAGTCTTACCACGTTTGCTGAAATATCTCCCCAAACCGCTTGGGCATGGCAGTGTAACAAATATTTTCAACATCGCCCACGTCTGTATTGTTTAAGAAGTGCTGAATTGTCAAATCTAAACTGCAGAGGCGTCACAGTCGCATTTAGAGGTGGACGCCACAGGGGCAGCTGCGGTATGTCATCAGACGCATTCGTGGGTAGGAGTTGAACAGCCGAGTCTTCTTTCCTGCACCGCAGTCTCTTCTGGTTTTTAATAGATGAGCTAGTCCGTAGTTTGATGGTTACCTAACCATCGATTTGTCCTAGAATGAATTCCGAAATGGCAGGTAGGCAAAAGGAACCCTCACGTTTCAAGGCAGTACTCTACCACTATCAATTTCTGTTTTCCGTGAAGATGTGCCGCTTCTAGGTTGAGGTCTCCGACCTCCTGGTCGTCCGATATATCCATTTATGCATTGTTAACCTATAGGCAGTCTGGCCTTACGCCTGCCGCGAACTCTAAGCGATGTCGCTCCTAAATGGAGACTGATTTTTCAGCGAGACAGAGCGCTTTTGACGTCCTGGTGGAGGCGGCTGACCGCATCACAACGTCAAAGTTTGCCTAGTTTCTGCTGTTAGAACGGAACATTTTTTGCAAACGTCCTGAAGCGCAAGCGATTGGCGATCTCGAGGTTATTACCGGAACTGCGCGCATTGTCCATTTTGTCTCCATGTCTTGTGGGACGGGTAAGAATCGCCATTACTAACAGGAACATGGCCAACCGCTGTGGCGGTCCTCCACTAACTTGTACACTAGGTTATCGAACATTCCTGATTGTGTCCAAACCTGGTGTTAGCCGCAACACAATACTTATCTAGTGGACTTTGAGTAGTCCTCGGCCTTTCGCCATCGTTCAGGGGGTTTGCTGTTACTTTTGCTCTATTAATATTCCCACATGCTCGCTTTCTCGGCAGATAGCCACCCCTTACGGTCTCCCTTGTCCAGTCAACCTGGTCGAGACCCTGGAAGCAGCGTCACCTTGTGTGTTTGGTAGTTGAACTTCCTGCTGTATGATGGTAACCTGCTTTTAATACATGACCTTTCAGGACTACTACGAAGCCTCTGCCGCTAGTCAGCAAATGGCAGCGGCAGCAGCCGCCGCGGCTGCAGCTCTTTACCCGAACAGCGCCACAGCTGATCTCTACGCTCTTGCTGGAGCACTCGGCGGCGGTGCTGGGGTCACCGGAGGCGGCGTTCGTGGTGGCAGCAGTGGTCGCGGAGGTTCGCCGAGGGACTACAGTGGCGGAGGCGGTAGGAGTTATCACGGTGGAGGTGGGGAGTACCGAAATGGGAACCCCAATAACAGAAAACGCCCTTACGGAGCTAGTGATAGGTGCGTGTTGTAGGGGTTAACTTCGTTTTCTCAGGTGCTATTGAACAATCCTTGTTTACTACCCGTTTTCTTCACACTGTATGATAACAGGTAATGTTCCTCTGCGTCTAAACCGAAATCTCTCGGTCATTGCGAGAGTGAGAAGCATAGTTTTCACTCTTTTGCAGCCAGTTCCTTTGTTTTAATAGAAAACCTGGCGTGGACGACACGGCAACGTGCGTTGACGGCCATATGTTTTCTGAGAATAATAGGCTGATGAGTCAAATTCTACCACCACATTTTGCCTAAAGTACTGGCCAAAAACGGATTAACGTTTCCGTTGCTGGTCTGCCACATGGAGCCCCCTTTGCCGAAACGTGCGGATGAGGCTAAAAAGCACGTGGTGAGACGGATGGAGATCCCGCATGAATAATTTACTGGAGGCCTATACGGATTCGACTAGCCGGCTAGGGAAAGGGGTGATTTCTATCATCATTGTCAGACACGACATGCAGTCATGCAGTATTTCGCTATGCCCTCTTGTCACCAGCCCCACTAGCGCTCACATTTCCAATTCCCGACCGCTGTGGCCTTATGTTAAAAGGTTAATTGTCCGCAACTTGGGTCGTGGTAACTGTCGAAGTCGCAGGTGAGGGTGGCTGTTTTTGTAAGGTCTGCATAAGTGGCGACAAACTGCTTTGATCATGTAACAAGAACCTTGCCACGAACTCTATTTCCAAACCTGCAAGGACCATATAAAGGGCTACTTACTAGTCTTCCGTAAAGCATTTGCACTGTTTGAGTTATCTTAGAACTGTTTGCTGCCATTAATGACGAATTTCGAGACGTTGGTTTTGAGCATACCTTTTAAGGGATTACTACAAGTATCTTCCCAGTGAAGTTTCGTTTCACTGAAATGAGCGAGGTGATGCTACTCTGTGGGATCCAGACTCTCCAGATTCCGTGCTTTCGGATTTTCCTGTAGAGTTGTGTAAGAAATCGCGTGTGCAAAGAAGTTTAATGAGTCACACGATTGAGAAAACCAGCCGGATTAGCTTCTTACTGCTTGAATTTGAAGTCATTTTTAGTCACTGGTCTGTGTGCTATCGACGGAACTCGCGTGGTGGCTAATTGAATCCTGGCTTACTGTGTCAGTGTGCCTTAGTTAAAATAACATGCATTTACTTGGTGTCATCCGCAACATGACTACGATTGCATCCAAAATAAAAGATTTGTTGGAGCTTACATTTGGATGAATAGCCTGTGGAAATCTTGTAGACGGGAATCTAACCGTTGGTGGATCCACTTACTGGAAATAAGACGAGTGTTGTTCGTTCCTACATCTCATAAAATTATACATTACCTCTATTAGAGATCCTGGACAGAGGCCACAATGCAATTATTTACGGTGTGGTGAGCCTGTTTCTTTTGTTTTATTGGCCCGTCGAAGCTTTAGTTGCACTTGGATTTAAAGTCTGTGTTTGGAGTTCTTGTAGTTAGTTACTTGACGCGTATCCGTTTGAGTGACAAGCTTATATGACCCACCTACGTAGAGTTTTGGAACCTTTATCGGAGTCAAGGTCTTTTTTCACTCATAATTTACTGATGTTGAAAATTAACTAGTTTTCACAAAAAGTATTTGATACCGGAGAACCGTAAGTGGGTAGTGGACATTCCCTCATCGTACTGTTATGCGCCGTGGACTTTCACGATCGCTGACTGGTGCCACGAGTTTTGCAGCACTGCTTGTGAGAACTGGTGTAAGAAGTCGTCCACTGTCAAACTAGTGGCTTCGTGAGGTTCGTCGTAAAAAGGAAGCTAGTGAGATCTTGAGCGACTATCCTTATTAGCCCCGGGCTACGATCCATTTCTTCTTTTTCTTCTGACTCATCGTTGCTTTACTGGTTAACCATCCCAGTCCGCTTGACTATAGTCTACATGGAGCTGTCTTTCTCAATTTCTTCAAAGGATACTGCCATATTTATGCCTAATTATATTTTTGCTTGGCGTGTTTCACCGTATGGTGCTATTTTTGATCTTTCGTGATTTCGCAGATACCGACCCGGTGGTGGTGGTAATCGTGGTGTAATTTCTTACAACGACCTGGATGATCCCGGCAACGACGGATATTAGGTAAGCTCAGGAGAGCGTCGCCTTCGGTCCGTCTATGAATTTACCACCTGTTGAACAAATTCGACATTGTTGTAAAGCAGTTCTGAACCTTCTCATATTCTACCCGTTTGCCCATCGTGCAGCCGTGCGCGCGTGTACACGATTCTTAGGCGCATTTCAATTTTTGCATTGTTTCACTGGCCCAAATAAAAAATTCTTTCGTGAGACCTGCCTTTAGGCAGATTTTGGTATTTTTGCGAGTTCGGTTTTGGGACACCGTGAAAGGATAGTTGGGAATGAATTGGCAGTCGCACCAGGTTGCCAGCTACAAGAAATGGACAGTCAATCCGAAAAGCTGATAGCCGCTTTGCCTGTGCTTCACAAAGCTCAACCCCTGTGGAGCCTGATTAATGGCTTCGCCCGAGTGAACCTTGGGTCATCCTGGAGTTCGGATACAACTGGGTGTACCAAGTGGGAGTTGAGCCAATGTAGAGTAGGTCTCTGGCACTACAGTCTCGTAAATCACTGCTGTTCGTCCAGGCCGGCGGCGCCTACTGTTTCAGACGAATTACCACAAAGTTCGGCACACTTTACCCATTCTTGGATCTCCGGTGCCTTCGTACCATACTGGGTGCACGGTGGTCTTCCTTCTCTCCAGTACTGCACAGGACCGAAATGTGTCTCGGTTGTAAACTTGGCTGATTTTTCTTGACGACGGCAGCCCGGCCACCGTTACTGACGATGTCCACATGCCCCAAAGCGTGGTAGGCGCGGGGACGATGACTGCGCCAGAATTGGTTTACAGTAGATGTGCTGCACCTATCGCGCTCTCCTCCTCACCCACCTGGACCCGGCGTCAAGAGGACCGGACGCACCGGCTGAAAAAGTCAAACAAATCCTCTGCGCCTGCCTCTTCCGTGCTTAAAGGACCTATTCGCGCAAATAAATAGTGGACGGCTCGGATCCCAACAAAGCGGGAACGCCATAGAGGCCATATTAAGAAGTCATTGAAGTCTGGTGCTCCGTCCCGATTTATCCCGTCATTTGGCAGCCCGAAAACCACTTACTCCGGCTCACTGTCACGAATCCAAGTTGGTAAGATTGTCGACCTCACTCCCCCTTCCAGACACGAGTCCACTGTCTGGGCCAGTTAGTCAACTGATGCGGGGTGGGGAAATTAAACTACTCGTCTCGGACCTTATGCGCGTTCTCCCATATCAAAGTAACGCCGCATCAGAGAAATGGTTTTGTACAACAAATGTCCATCTGTTGTGAAGTCGTTACGCTAGTCACATCGCAAGCCCTACCATTGGCAATTGAAAGTATACGCTAAAAACGGCGAAACCTGAGACAGGCTGCGTGGGCCCCATTTGCATCGGAACCCACCCAGGCAGTGGCCGCGATGGCGCATCTTAGGTACAAGGAGCCCCGCTCTCCGCGTTCCCCACCCACCCATAGAGCTACAGACAGTACAGCGGGAGGAATGCTGTTTTGATACTCCCTAGCCGCCGAGTCTTGACCACTGTAGTCCAAGCCCGGCCATCTCCGTGTGTCCGCTAGTCAAAGTAACTGACAGCTTGCCGGCCACTTCCTGAATCGACAACTTACGTCCGGAAGTGGTCCGGACCATCAGACAGCAAACGCGCCAGCGCAGCGCTGAACTCTCAAAATGTTTAAAAAAATTTACTCAAAAAGAGAGTTACAAGTAGGTAACTTCACACGGAGGCGAGAATACGCCGTGTAAATTGACAGGGACAAAGAGGAATAGGAGGAATGACATCACGAGGTTTTCGGCTGCGGTGCCAAAAAAGAGGTCTGAAGCACCGATGAGGGGCAGCGCAGAGGGGGAGAAAGGAGAAAAGGACTAGAGGCAAATATTTCCTACAACGCGCATTAAACGGTAGGTACTCGGGTGAACAGTCGCCTAGGTGTCAGCGAGAAAAAGGAGGCGGCCTAAGGTCAGCAGGAGGTAATAGCTTAAAGTTAAAAAATGTACACACGCCTAGCGGCAACTGAACCAATATGAAGGTTGATTTGGGGACGGAGTTAGAGGGGAGGAAGTCACAGAAGACTCACAACGAAATATTACTATTGAAGATAAGCATAAGAATACAGCCAGATACCGTGTGCACGAGCGTGCATATATACAGAGACATATGTGTGCGCCTAAAGCCAAGAAGCCAGCTGAGGAACAGATGCTGGGCTACTTGAATGCTGCCGGTTGGCGGAAGAACCTAGGAGGGCCATGAGGCGTGAGGTCGAGGGAGGGGGGAGGCAAGGTGAACGGCGGCGACTCGTAAGATTCCTACAGCAACAGTGGGGGAGAAGAGCAGGGCACGGGAGAGGCCTCAACTTCTTCGTAGGTGGTCCGAGAAACAATCTCCTGATGGCGGCAGAGAACCTTAGACAGACGCTAAAAAGGAAGGATAAGGACGCTTGTTTCACTGTACTCCCAACATAGGCAGGACTAGCCAAACACCTCAGACATGCGGATCTTTCGATTCTCCCCTAAAACTTGCGTATCGCCTGAATAAAGTAGCATGTTGGTTTCGGGACAAAAAATTGTGGAAGATAGGAGCCACCAGCGGAACATTGCGCGGCTGAGCACGGTTTTCAGGCAATAACTACCCTCAACTATGCTGACCTATATGTTTGCATCACATAAATCCACTGTGTTTTGCTTACCGTGACGAGAGCGGGCAGATCAAGACTGGTGGTAGGTTGAACGCCAGCAAGGACATGGAAGAGGTCACAGTAAAGGGAGATGAGCTGGTCGACCGACCAGCCCCGTGTGGCGAAACAGGTCTTCTCCCACTGGGACTGCATGGCTGCTGTGGCCGCGGCGACGACGACGGCCTCTGCCCCGGTTGTTTCACTGCTAGCCTCCGGGAGGCCGGCGACTTCGTGGTCTGCGGAGCGACTAGCCCGGCGTGAGCGGGCACCCGGGGTTGTTTTCTGCTGCGACGGTGCAACTGCAGGAGGCAGACAGAGAGAGAGAAAGACAATTAGAGACGGCGCCCGAAAAGGACTGGCTGGGTATAAACGGAGGACCCGACAGAGGCGACATATCCAGCCCGATCTGTCAATGCGAAGGATTTTATGGCGGGCCCTGTGTTCGTGATGCCTGCTATCACAACATCGCATAGTGGGGCCTTCCGCATGCTTTTCTGGAGTCTGTCTCAAGCGAAGACATTGGAGGCCCTTGTGAGATTAGCAGAGGCGATGTGGAGGCAAGTCATCATTTTGTGGCATCCATCCCGCAATCACCACACAGCGAAGTTGATGCTGGCAGTTTTACGGTGCTCCTAGAATCCACACCCCTGGTGAAGATGCAGTCTACTGCGAATAAGGCTGGTAAAGATTTTGCGGGCATTAACGAAGAAGATGTGCGGTGATTATGGCCAACCTGAAGACTGTAAACTGCTGCCGATATCGAGACGACAGTGGAGGATTTTCCAAGAAACATGTTATGTAGACTTGATAGGCTACTACTGGGAAGGATGACAGTCAGGGGCGGCCGCGCGTCCCAATTGTGAAGTCTGTTGATGGCTTCTTCGGAGATTAAAAACGTCTTATTGAAGACGCACCCAAAGCTCTTAAAGTCTCCATGAGCTGCAACCTTTCGGAACAACCGGATTTATCCGTTTGGGTCAAACCGAGGCTACAGCCCGGTGCGTTGAGGGCACCTACACTATTCTGGTGGCGTCAAAGAAGTTCTGCATTTCACCACGGTCAGTATATGCTTGGATTTCCTCGGCTTTGTCAATCAGACGGGCGTCTTTTATCTCGTGCGCAGCCTCCGTAACACTTGACTCCGGCTTAGTTTGGGTGCGGTCATGCTGTTCACAGGCGTCCTTTGAAACCGGTTCTTCTCAACTCCGGTGCTTCCTGAATGCGGGTACAGGGATTCGCGTGGCAGTGGCGTGGATGGCATTCGTCGGTCTGCATCACCGTTCAGCAATTGGCGCCAGGAATATCACCTTTATCAATAGGACATCTTGTCGGTCACGTCTTCTGACGAGCACAGAGCCCACAAGTTGCCAGTGACAGGGGTGCGACTGCCCGTGCGGATGAGAAGGCAAAACACGATGTTGGTGGTGGATGGGGAGGGGACGGATGTTCTAAGTGGGATTCCGTTGCTGTTGCAAGTACCTGTGACGCAACAGTCAAACACTCCATCTCAGACGACGTAGTATATGCCTGCTCGTACATTAAAATGATCGTTCTCGGCACAGGGCAGACGGGGGCGTGTAGACCCTCCTCGTAGAAGTCATTCTCTACATCGCTGCTGCCGCAAGCCACAGCGATATTACAGTGTGGCAATCGTTGCCCGCCACTGAAGAGGCCTAGCTTGTCGTCGGAGAGAGGTGGTGGAATGGAGACGTGCAATATCACAGCCAGGAATGACAGGTCACCATCCCCCTCCGGTCAATAAACTAACCTGCCTGACGGGCCACGAGTTAATCGGGTCGACCGGGGGGTTGTGCTTTACGGCTGAACCCGCGGAAGGCGGGTTACACCGGGAGAGGGAGGAGCAAGAAGGGCGGCACATAAAGAACGGCGCACAGCCGTGGGGCGTAGTGGTTTAAAAAGACCGCCTGTGGAGCAAACAAGAAATTAAGACAAGGCCAATGACGAAGAAGAATACTGATAGCGAGTCAAAGAGCCTAACCTACCTTCGGTGACTTTTGAGGATTGAAGAGCGCCGACAGTATGTCCAACGCAGGCAGTATCTCCACCGCCCTAAAATATTGTACGAAACAGGAGGTAGAGATTTGACCAGGGCGTCAGTAACAAGGCAGTAAAAGGCGACCCCTCGCAAGACGGGGTTGATTTATGAAAAAGTTAAGGTCACCATACGGTAACGTCGCTTAACCTTATGCTAGGCTTACAAATGAATAGACCTCATCAAAATTAAGGGGAGGGGGGGGGGAGGCGAGACGAGAAATTCCGGACAGCTATGCACGGAGGTCTTGTTCCAAGTTGGCTACCGTCTGATTCAAAGAGGGGTGGGTGAGAAAGGTTGTTGCACGTAGGATCTAGCGCTCAGGTCTTCTTACTACCAACAACCACGTTACACGGCAAAAGTCGTGGTTAAGAGGGTCACCTATTGACGGCACAACTTGATCCTGGTCAGAAATGAAGATCAAGCTCTAACGGCTCCTGTTTAAGGTTGCCTTTATGAGAACTGTCACTTCTGTGAGATTGGAAAACTCGCTCATAGAAGCCCATGATATGTGGTGCCAGTTCACATGGCGTCAGCAGACGGTCATTTTCGTTCGTCTTGACTGAGTATTACCAATGAAGCATGATGACCGTGGTATGAAGGAGGTAGATGGGGTGCAGGTCTGCTTCAATTAAAACAACTCAAAGTCCGCAAAATGTCCTTACCGGCCCGGTGACAGAACCCTCACTCGAGACGGATCAACTTGTCACTAATAGTAAGTGCTTTAACATTTACGCTGCGTATCCTAGTTTCTAAAAACGGCGCAACCCCAATCTAACTTTTAAATCGTTTCTTCAACCGCTGAGGCCGTGGTAACTTCTTGTCTTCAGGATGCCTTTGGTGTGGAAGATGTGGGTATAATGGGGAGGCAATTATATAATGAAGTAGGTAGGAGGAAGAAATGACCTCAATGCTTTCCTCCGCAGGATCTGGTTTCAAGGTCGAATCTGTGGCGACAGGGGAGGAGGCAGGACGAGTAGGCTTTGTAGGCGACATGTGCCGCTGACGGGGGTTCAGCAACTGGTAGACGTCGTCATCGTCCAGGATCGGCTGTTCGCCCTGCGTTGGAGGGAAGGGGTGGAAGGACAGTTCGATGTGAGGCCCGGAAGACCATGGAGGGGCGGGAGTATGCGGTTTATGCCACAAAATGTGTGTGTTGAGGGACGAGGCAAAATTCGGAGAGGTAGCTTCTAGTGATCAACTGTTATGCAACTAAAAGGCGCTACAGGAGACGCTTTTAACATTCAAGAGAAAGCAAAGCGTGAGACTGGCGGCAGGCTTACAAAGGCAATACACAAAGCAGACAGATAGAAGAGCGGCATAAAAAAACATGTGTTTTGCAAACGACCGATAAATGTTACGGCTTAATGCGAGAGAATTGGCAGAATCGAGTTTCAATAGGGGGTCGTCCTTTAAAACTGACACTGCAGACTAACTGGAAGACAGGTTTGGCCGGCAGAGGGGGGGGCGGCTTCACGAGGCGCCTCCGCCTGTACCTGTAGTTGAAAAAACCAACACGTCTTCGACCCCCAATGGGTGGCCCAATCAGGAGGCCAACTTCCGCAGCGAAGACTGCGGACTGAAACGTTGTCAGCTGGTGCCTTTCCTGACGAAGCATCAAGCTTTCCTGTCGTGCAGCACAAGTGGCAGGTGAAGGAAACTTCAGCCACCAAGAAGGTGACATGTCAGCGCCGTCGAAACAGGATGGCTTGCAGGTAATTATGGGTCCAGGGTGGGGAAGGGAGACATTCAAAGACCGTAAAGACTCAAGCGGCGGATTGGTGAGAACCGTGATTTGATTGCTGTGGAAAAAGACCATTTACCAACAGACTGTGTCCTGGTTTCACTACCATGCTAACCAAATCTAGATGGTGTTGGATGGCGCTGTGCCCCGTGAAGTAAAAACGAATGGCTGTGAAGGAACGATTAGCCTGTCAGCCTCCACAGGGCGTAAACAAGTGCAGATAGGCCAGCCTTCACCAGAGTACGGATCTCGGTACAGTGAGTAGACCCTGCCCAACTGGCCTTAGGAAATGGTGCTTAGTTCTGAGATTTGGTGGGGAATGAGAATGTTCACCGCAGCAGAAGGGAATAAAGATGTCTCGTTTTGCTCTGGAGATCCCGTCTGGAGATTACGCAGGCAGTAACATGACGACGAGCGAACACTTATTCGTAAGTATTCCCAACGAAACAGTGACGACCAGTCGTCGCTGTTGTCAATCAGCCGAGCTGAGACAGAAACCCGAGAAAAGTCCAAATATAAGGCCGGATCCTGGTGGCCTTTCAGACTAGAGCACTGTTCTGTCGGAGACAAATGAAAGCCGTTCGCCGTTCTGGTGTGATAGCAGGAGGGGATACGAGCGCTTCGTACGGCTGGAGTAGATCTAACCATTGACGATCAACGCGGTTCCCTTGTGTTCTGTTGGCGATACTTCCTAAACACCGAAACTTGTTCCTGGTGCAGTTAGATGTTAAAATATCGCAACAGGTAAGTAGGTACGACAAATCGTATGATAATATGGTGAGATGTAATAAGGAAAGAAAAAAGGCATGCGCGCAGAGAAATAAATGGGAGGGGGTAGGACGGGCTGTTAGACAAGGTAAGTAAAAGCGGTCAACGGCGTGAGAGCGCAGCTGACGACGATTCGGGCGGCCACATTTGTTGTAGTCCGGGTTAATAAATCCCTTGAACTAATGAATGTGAATACTAGCTTACCTCTGAAAATTTAGCAAACTGAAGAAGAGCGCGCGCAAACGTGAGCAAGTGCAATAACTTTGGCAAAATAAAAGCTTTATTTTCATGGACAGACTAAAGAAACTTAGACGCTAGCAAGAACATAGTCAGAGGTATACAGGTCCCCAAGGCCTCGCCAATAGCGCTCAATGGTGGGTACAGATGTTTGCTCAGATCAGGGTTTTGAGAGACATCGCCACTTATTTCAGCGTGCAACTTAAAAGTACTAGGCGGCAATGATACTTCACAGAGATATCCAAGCATAGGGCGGTGGCTGGGTAGGATGTCTATTTACATCCGCATGCCTCGTAGCGCTGTTTTCACTGTCGATGAACGAGTTCAAACGTCCGACCCGTTTCCATACTCCCTAATTCAAAAACCTGATCCTCCTCACCGATGTGGCCGCTGGGGGATACTCACAAAATAAGGGCCAGATCGTAAACTTCGTTCCAGTGTCAGCCAGGATATATCATGGACGCACAGTTTTAATTGTATTCCTCCTTGATGTCAGGTTATAGCTAGTATGCAAGAAATATCTGGATCTTTTCAATCATATGTAAACGGAAAAATGGACCATCCAGTTCAAAACAATGCAATCAAACGCACAAAAAAGTTAAGAGTATTAAACTGGTCGTCGTAGAGGTGGCTTAGAAAGAACGCTCAAAATACTTAATGAATAGTAGCAGCCATCGAAGGGAATATATAGCAATGTCTTCAACGAAAAACACGTAAGATTGAGGAAAACCCGCTTAAAGGACGCAAAAATGGCATTCGGCTGACCTGCTTTCGTGTAGATAGAGAGGGCAAACGATCGGCTATTTGAATGCGGCAACACTTCAACAACAGAGGGGTGTAGAAAGATAGCAGCCGGATATCTTATGCCAAAGAGCGACTATCTCGGCAGCCACCCATTTTTGCACGTCACTGGTGCTCAGATACACAAACCCTCTAGAACGTGCAATATAGTGGAAATAGCCCACCAGTAAAGGCTAATAAGTACAAACAACAAGAAGGGAAATCCACTCCAGTGGATGCCCAATCCCATTTGCATCGAAATGACGAGTCTGTCGGTAAGGCAGGCCGCTCGTCAAGCGCTCTGGAGTCAAAAACGTGAAAGACACAACAACGCTATAAACATCAAGACAGTAGCGTGTGCATGTGTTTGTTGTAGTAATATTATTAACCAGATTAAGGGCTGCGGTCTGCACTGCCTGGTTTGACTCGGCGAAGGCCAATTAGGCTGGAGGGAGAAATTTTCCCACCTAACAGCAGCAACTGCCATCTGGACAAACGCCAAGCGCAGATCTGGTTTCCAGTCCATAAAAAAACAACTGCAACCAACTTCGCCGAGTAGCAACAATGGTTAGATGGCAGGAAAGTATGAGGCTATACACCAGTGTTGATTATCACATCAGGCTGATAAGGGATCCGAGGTCCGTCCTGCACCACCTTGAGACGCGTCCCCTAAAGTGAGTAATTGCAATGGAAGTAACTTCAACTGTTGCGATCTCCTTCAACCATACGGACAGAAATGAGGGCGAGGTTTGGTCCTGCAGTCCCACCTTGGTGATACCATATAGTTAACTTTCTAAAAAAACTAGGTAGATGGGAATAAGCTGCATCTTCCTAATCATTTTAATCCGG
>CACRXP010000507.1:424937-457928 GCA_902702965.1 Spirometra erinaceieuropaei
AAAGAACGCTCAAAATACTTAATGAATAGTAGCAGCCATCGAAGAGAATTTTGGAGCAATGTCTTCAACGAAAAACACGTAAGATTGAGGAAAACCTGCTTATAGGACGCAAAGATGTGATTTGGCTGACCTGTTTTCGTGTAGTTAGAGAGGGCAAACGATCGAGTATTTAAATGCGGCAACATTTCAACAACAGAAAGGTGTAGAGAGATAGCAGTCGGATATCTTATGCCAAAGGACGGAGAGAATGGTGCGACTATCTCGGCAGCCAGCCACATTTTGCACGTCACTGGTGCTCAAATATCCAAATCCCCTAAAACGTGCAATATAGTGGAAATAGCCCACCAGTTAAGGTTAATAAGTACAAACAAAAAGAAAGGAGATGTACTCCGGTGGATGTCCAATCCCACTTGCATCGAAATGACAAGTCTGCCGGTAAGGCAGGCCACTCGTCAAGCGCTCTGGAGTCAAAAACGTGAAAGACACAACGCTATAAACATCAAGACAGGAGTGTGTGTATGTGTTTGTTGGAGTAATATTATTAACCAGATTAAGGGCTGTGGTCTGCACTGCCTGGTTTGACTCGGCGAAGGCCAATTAGGCTGGAGGGAGAAATCTTCCCACCTAACAGCAGCAACTGCCATCTGGACAAACGCCAAGCGCAGATCTGGTTTCCAGTCCATAAAAAACAACTGCAACCAACTTCGCCGAGTATCAACATGCTTAGATGGCAGGAAAGTATGAGGCTACACAGCAGTGTTGATTATCACATCAGGCTGAGAAGGGATCCGAGGTCAGTCCTGCAACACCTTGAGACGTGTCCCCTAATTGCAATGGAAGTAACGTCAACTGTTGCGATCTCCTTCAACCATACGGACAGAAATGAGGGCGACGTTTGGTCCTGCAGTCCCACCTTGGTGATACCATATAGTTAACTTTCTAAAAAAACTAGGTAGATGGGAATAAGCTGCATTTTCCTAATCATTTTAATCCGGTGAGTGACTGTGCCACGGGGGGGGGGGACAGGAGTGCTTATACGCCAGCCTCGATTACTTCAGAATTCAGTTTACACGCGCTTCCCTGCGCATGCGTTAGGCCTCCTTGCGTCCTCTTTTTATCCCAATCCAACAAGTGGCCAAGTAGACTTGCCAGTGGAAATGTTTCGACGGTGTGGAACTCCGTCGGTGCCATCACAGTGGCCATGCACTGCGAATTGCCACGCGGTTCCCCCAGTGGCCTTCCAGTTGTGATTGCGTCCTCCTTATCCTTTTAATCCAGCGAGTGGCTGTGCTGGGAGTGTGTACACGCCGTCTTCAATCGCTTCCCTGCGCATGCCTTGAGCCCTGCTAGCGCTAGCAGTTATTTAGAGATTATTTGGCTTCCTTATGCAATTTTATAGAGGTTCCGGCTAGAAGGGGGCTCGAGATGGGGCGGAGGTCGAGGTTTTGGTACAAGAAGGTGCCCGCGGGTGCCAACAAAGATAGGGTGACAGGAAAGACCTTTAAAGTGGCCATAACCCTGTCTACATCAAAGCAGATAGACTTCAAGATGAGACGGACTTACGTGAAGACGTCGGCTGTACCGCGGACCCAGTGGAAGGGGAGGTGGAGAGGGTCTGTTTTGTGCAGCCAAAGCTGTGGATGTACAAAGGGTTCCCGACCGAGTTTCGGGGGTGGGCTGTTGAGATGCATGCAGTTCACAGGCCCTCGCTGCCTGCAGGCATACAGAGAAAGCAAAGAAAGATATAGAAAGACCCAAGATTAAAAAGTGCTTAATGTGGTCGTCTGCGTGTCAGAATCATCGTTGAATAGGATATCACGTGACGGCTGATGACGCATAACTACTCGTAGGACACCATTAGCGTCTACCAGGAATGCTGCTCAAAAACGCGCTGAGTAAGCAGCTGAGAGTATAGTCTCAAACACAAGGCATTTAATTTTCCCAATCTTATTTAAAGACCAAAGCAGGCTTTTAAATAAGCCTCAAGTGCCGTATCCCATTGGGAATGACGGTGAAGGTTTTGATCAGATTACGAGAGGTGAAAATAGCCTTTTGCTTCGCCTTGTAGTTTCGGGCTAGAGCCCCCACAGGCAAATACATTGCGTCGAGAGTGTAATCGCATTTCGGTCTATGGTGTCTTCAAAAGTCCGAAATTTTCCCATCCCAGACCTGAAAAGTCTAAGATTTGAACGCTGACCCAGCTGGTTAGACATTGGCTTATGCTCTGAACTGTGCGATTGGCAATGTGTAGGATCAAATGGGCAAAAAACAGAATACTCGTACTCCGTTCTACAATCAGTCCAGGTCAGTGAATGCTATTCTAACGTGACGTACTGAATATCCCCTGATTGCATCCCACAGAACGCGAGCCCTTGACCCAACTGATACACCGTTATGTCAAATGATTACCCGCTTCAGGTTCAGACCTCTAGACTTTGAGGGTTGGTGTTAGAGAACAGCAGGTCGACGGCTACAAGTAATCCACAAACTGATATTGCCAAACGGCTAGCAGAGCTGAAGCGTCAAGCTGGCGCCCTTGGTAACTGTGAAATATTTACAATAATTCATTGGAAGAGAAAAATGCCAACTGTCAGACAGGTCGAGGGGTCACATGAACCCGAAACTTTAATAATAAACGCTACTAAAATCGAAAAAGTAGTGTACGTAAGTGCGTTCATCAGAGTACTATTCAGCATTAGATCTTGGAAACATCCTGGCAGACTCGAACTTGGTCGGCGACGCAGTCCA
This sequence comes from Spirometra erinaceieuropaei, assembly GCA_902702965.1. NCBI lineage: Eukaryota > Metazoa > Platyhelminthes > Cestoda > Diphyllobothriidea > Diphyllobothriidae > Spirometra > Spirometra erinaceieuropaei. Next base: position 427,686 of record CACRXP010000507.1, read on the forward strand.
GCCGTTACAGCATAGACCGAAAGCAGGTAACTTCCTATTTTGCTTGTAACTTACAGGAAACACATTTGGCACAGCCAGCCGCTGTGGGCCTTCAAGGCACTACAATTCGGTGACCATTCTGTCGCACGCGTCTGGACGCCATTAGGCGCTCGCTGGTGCCTTTAGCCACGGTCCTCAAGCATGCACGGCGTACTTAAAAAGTGACCAAACGAAGGCTCTGGGCATTCGAGAAAAGTATTTACGTCTAGGTTAACAAGCACACGTCACTAATGGGCGTGTTGTTGCTGGGATGCTTAAGTTTTCTTATGACAATGTGGGTTTCTAAAGGAGCTCTGTTGTGGAAATTAGGCCAGACCTCACCGTTTGAAATACATGGTTGCGCCTTTCAAAATGTTAAACTGTACGTACCACCGTCGGATACGGTTAGGTAGGGCCATATATATCCTTTGCCAGAGCAACGACATAAGTCCCATCCTTTCATATCTTACAGTCGTCCACCAAAAAGCATCACAACAGATTCGACTTCGCAGGGCAGACAGAATGAAGTGGATAGGCCCAAGAACAGGTCCTCTACTTCTCACCCCTCCCGCATTTTGTATATGAAATAAACGTATTGGAACCCAAAGCAAAACTAATCACCGACAGACATTTCCGTAAAGATTTATGCAAAAGTTTACTTCTCGGTTGGCGACCTTTCCGGTCAGGACCTTCAAAGACAATTTAAATGCGCGTCATTCTAAAAAGGGACTGAGTCCTAGATGAAAGCACTCACAGCTGCACACAAGTCCTCCAGATCCGGGGGATTAAGTTCCTCAGCAAGAACAATTTCGAGAGCATCCCAGAATTCGAAAGCTCGTGCACGAATCTCCCGACTGCGAGGAACGTTTGGAGGGTTGTACTCCAGTGCATTGCTGTAGATCAACTTCAGGTCCTGGGCGATGATGCATGTAGGGGGAAGGAAAAAACAGAAAAGCCACCTCAGCAAAGGACCGGGAGGGGTGGTCAGAGGGAAAACGCAGAGCCCAGCACACTGTTGAACACATGCCAACACACAGAATCAGTACTCACCGCTTTAAAGGCCTCTACAGTGGAGTACTCGCGAGCGTCAATCTTGTCGCGCACAATGCCCAGGTCCATGGGTGTGCTGATGACTTCAAGGTAGTCGGGTGCTTCGTCCGCCTGGACAGGTCGTGTAAATACGGTGAAACGGCGATCACGTGCAAGCTGGGCGACCACACGGCGCATCACCACTCGCAACTGACGTTGCAGCGTTTCATGCTGACGTCTCAGTTCTGCGATCTCCGCTTGACTTAAACTGCGACTGGCCAGCGCATCGGCTGAGGCGGAGTCACTAGCACTACAGATGGGCTGAGGTGTCGGACTGTGAAGGCAGGGGCGAGGGGTAATGACAATGCATTACAGTATAGAATAAACCACCGGACAAATACAAAAACTAAACAACAGATGTAAAGCTCGGGTAAGCATCCCAATCACTCCATTCTAACAATATTTACTACTGCAACAGTTTATTGGCTGTGTAACAGGTCGATCTGCTAATAAAATATGACAAACTTTTATTGGACGAACAGTAGATGGCATGACGCATGAAATGTGATAACCGAAATCTGGATGCTTGGTTCGACACACCGCGAACGTTGTTCAGTTTTCTTCTTAGCCCAATGCGTCCTGGAATGCCTTTTTCCCAATTACAGAATATGTTTATAAATGATCTCAATAATAAAATGCACAACTTTGGGCGGAACTCAATGTTACCTTATATCTACGGAGTGTTCTGAGTTAGTTACTGGCCTAAACCAAGTCAATACATTAGTCGAGACTGAATCTCCGTTCTGAATCCTTTACGAAACGGGAGTGGACCAATGGAATGTTCTCCCCCAACCAGTCGTAGAGGCAAGTTTCTCCAGCTATTCAAGAAATGCCTGGATAATTAGATGTGTAACTTGCTTCCCCTCGACAATCGGAACCCGAAGAAAATACCACGTCAGCTGCAGACTGGAGTTTGATTTAAAAACAATGCTACTAACATTTGTGAATACTATTTTGATAGGTATTTTTTAAAGATTTTGAATAATTTATTTGACCCATCTGTGAAGAACTCGGCGACCTCGGTGGAATTCGAACACGGCTAAATAAACTGAATTAACGCAAACAGGGATGATTTACCAAAACAACAATCGCCAACTTGAAACTTATCTTTCCGGTAAAAAAAAGTCAGCACGACAAGATTGGAACAGGCAAGCTATTTTCAGGAAAACGGAAATTTTCTTCAAATAAAACTATTTAATGGAGGAAAATTAACTCCGAGGAGCATTCAAAGCGTTTTTAGACGTTATCGTGCCAAGACTGTGTTATTTACTCTGCTACTTGCACGAACAGACCCTACGTATGTCTAAAAATGAACTTCACCCATTTGACATCAATATAAGAGCTTTTCACATTTTAATTTTCCTAAAAAAATTGTCCCTTCTCACTAGAGCAATCATAGTCTAAATTCCCCTTTTTGCTTTCAGTCTACTGAATGTTGTTCACTAATAATTTGGAGTGTTGGTCGACACACTTAGGCCGCTTCCCGACTGATTAGAGACTTTTCGTGAGTGTATGTATATTCCACGAATGACGTCACCTACTGTTTATCAAGGGCGTCAGCCCGGTACCCAAATAGGCTGGCAAAGGCACGGAAGCCACTAATCCGGAAGAGAAGAGACCTGGAATCCAAACCAAAAATTGCTATCGTGACCTTCTTAATCTCATTCAGTACTGTCACTATATTTATGCAACCAAAAAAACTTGGCAGAAAATACTCGGAGTGGTCAGACAACCGGAGCTGCGGAGTGGTTGAAAAAGATGGTCAATTAATACAGGCCATCCTGCAAGTCCATTCACGTGACCACAGCCCTGAAAATAGCATCCGAGTCTAGACATGTATTCTGCCGACGGCTGGAGGCCAGCTATTGGGGCAGAAAGTGTGGCAACTGTGAACCTAGATCAACGTTCTAAGGGGAGCAGCGGGGAAGGGGGGGGGTGTAGAATAAAGGTTTTCCGGGGCAGCTGCCTTTTGATGGTGAAGGGCACGACTGTGGAGCGAGCGGTCGAAAATAACTGACCGTGGTTCACTACCAATTCCACGACACAGCAGTTAAAGAGTTGCATACGCGGATGTGTAGATGATCTAAACTGACTTTGCGCAATCGACAGCGACTGTTTGCCAGCGGTATTCAGCTAAATAACGTTAGTGAGGGTTCTTGCGGAGGGCGAATTAAAGGGAAGAATATTGTCGGCAGACCACTGAGGAGATAGTGCAAGCTCTCAATTGGGATTTGGCAGCAGTGCGGTCTTCCCTCCCCCTCTCCCACTCAAGCACATCTTTGCTTCCTGACGCAGCGAATCACATAGTTCAGTTCAGTACGTCAGGCAGGAGTCAGTGCAAGCGCGACTGCCACAGCACAGGCACGCATTTCAAAGCAATTTGGGAACGTTGCGGTGGAAGCACACCACACAGTACAAGCATGTAGGCAGAAAGGAGTAGCCCTTGTTAGAGGGGCGCACTTAAAGAACTTACGGTCTCCTCTGGCCAACTTTCTTCTCCTCGGTAGACGCTCTGGGAGTCGTCTCCAACCAATCAAAGAAGACTGGACGGAAGTAGAGGCTCCTCTGATAATCTGGGGGCGGCTCAAAGGATAGGAGTTCCAGATAGGGAAAGCGGAAAAGACGCCTCATAAAGGCAGCCGAGGCGTCGGCAGTGCCGCAGCCGCGTCGAGGAGATTCCGGCTCCTCTTCCAATGTCATCTCTGCAGTGACCGCAGAGGAGAAGGAGTGGGGTGGGGGACGGATACTGACACCACCTCGGTGCAGGGGGCGCATAAAGGTGGGTAGGCTGCGATGGAACGAGTGAGGGGAGATAAGGGAGGGTGCGGGGATGAGCTGTGGACTCGAATCCAGCAGTGGGGAAAGCAAGTCTGAAGGTGGCGGTGGTGGTGGTTGCAGCGGCGGCGGAGACTTGAGCTGGGGCGGTTTGCGATGTCGACCTCCGGCAGAAGGCAGTTCTGTATTTTGTTGTTGCTGACGTATACGGGCAATAACTCGTGGAGATGCATGTCCATTGCACATAGCAGAGCCGCCTGCGGAAAAGAAAAGACATAAGGTGATAAAAATTAAACTGGTAAACAGCAGCCGAAGGATTCGCACGGATAAACAGGACGGGCAACAGGGAGACGACCCTTCTTGACAGCACTAATCAGTCCTACCTTAAAGGAAAGATGCGAGGTCTGAACTACCGACAGTGAATTGGTTAATACAACGAATGTGCCCTAACTACGACAATGCCAGGGGGAGATTGGGGATGGAGATATTCTGTACAGAACCTAGAGCTGTTGGGGGGGACGAAGTGTGTGCTTAGAGTTAAAAGTCATACCGAAGTGTGCGTGTGCGTTTATGTTGCCAAATTCTCTTATACATGTGCGGAAGCGAGTCACAGAACCTTGTGTCCGAGTACGTTGTGCAAAACGAGGAATGAATGACTGTGATTGTCTTGACGCACGTGGGTTCGTGGCGAGGTCAGTCGAAACAATCAGTCGGACAGCCGAGTTAAGGAAACAGGTCCCTACTAGTAAGTGTTAAGTCCACCACTAGAGGGGAAACAATTAAAGGGGACCCACTGGAAGCATCAGAATGAACAGACGATGAACCACCGTAACCCGAAAAATGGACTAACCTGAGGGAGGACGGCCCCGAGGCGAGACAGTCGGCTGAGGGAGCCGGATAGTGAGTGGGGAAGTTTTTGACACGGAATTGAGCAAGGTCTCAGATGTGGGGTTTCTGGGCCATCTGAAAGTGGCTACCAGAACCAGTCGGCGACTCGGAGTGCTGCCTCCGAAATCGCAAACGACCTGAGAGTCGGAGTTGCTGGCGGTCAGCTCGGCAAGTCTGTCAATGAGATAGAACGCAGCGAGATTGGGCAGTCGAGTGAAGAGACGATCGATGCGCGGGATGAAGAGAACAACACCAAGGACGGCGCTGGCAGCACAGTGTCCTTCACTGTTGTTCCCCTCCTCCATTTCAGCTGGGTCAATTTCACGCTGATTGGCTAGGGCGCGCTGCGCTGCGCAGAGGATATGTGAAATGGAAGTGACCACACAGGAGTCGCCCGAAGCCGAGGCAGCGAGTAGACTGGCCAGATTGATCGTAAAGACCTACATATATAATATTGCAACAAAGTCATGACCACCGAGGCAGACTGTAAAAATGCACTAACTAATTGTTGCGTCGTTAAAATGACAGAGACATTTGTATGAGCCGAATTAGGTAAGTGACACGTGGGAGGGTAGGGGCGAATATACAGTCATCCAGTGAAGCCAACATCATGTGCAGTCAAATAGGCTAAGCATTGCTGCTGAAACGCGTAGTACCACTGACACGCACGTAAACTACCACGGCGTGCTACCGGTCGTGGCTTGGAGGCATACCAACTGAGAAAATGATTCGGCCTAACTCAGGACTGAGAGTTAATTTGGCCTTTACGGCAACTTCAATTTCTGAAAGGTCCGAGGACTCCCTTTCTTGACACCTGATATAAGGTGGAGTTGAGACCAGGTCGTGTGTGACATGAATAGAGGGACCGTTTAGCTCTACCATCCACTGCGTCCACGCCCATCTCCGGTAGTCTGAGTTGTGTCTTTTCACAGGAACACGGCGTGCATTGAAGAGCGTGGGCCGGCTCCGCTGGAAACAAAATAACACACCCACACAGGACACCATTGCTGTTGATGAAGTCTGACGCGTGCGACTAAAGCCGCTGCTTCAACAACAACAACAACAACAACAACTACTACTACTACTACTGGTAGGGGACACCAAAGGCACGTGCGAGCATGGATAAAAATGAAGACCAGTAGTGCAAAAGTTGTGTCTAATTAGGCAGTACGGCCGGCGTAACCATGCTAGTTGCTAGGTGTACCTAAAGAGGAAACAGCAGAAAGGCCTAGCGGCCAATAAGTGCCCAGTCATGTCCTTTGTCCACCTCGTCGCATATCCTCCTTCCTTATAACCTGCCGAGCCGCCGTACACCCACAAACATACCCCACACAAATAAGAAGAGTAGGAGGGATAGACGTCACCCACCTCGACGGACTCCAAACGTCGCCACACCGCCGGAAAGACAGAGGGATGCAGACTGTCATCTACCAACAACTGCTTAATTAGAATAGGTGAGGTAGCCAGGGAGAGGGTGTAGATAGGGGCTGAGTGAGTGCGATGGCAGACCACACCATCTTCCCAGGTGTGCTGGCCGACCGTCCTCGCCTCCAGCTCTTCGCCATCATCTTCCGTTTCCGGTGCCTGCCGTGCGGTCCTCTCGTTACGGCCGAGCCGGCCGCCGGCGCTGTCGAGGTCCGCTGTTGCGCTGGGTGTTGCGGCCTGTAGTCTCTGGGGGCACAATGAGGGGGGCGTTGGAGAGACGTTTCGGCCGAGGAGGGCGCGTGTGATACGAGCCGCAAGTTGATCTACCAGGGGCGCCAGTAGTACCTGCAGTGGTCCCTGAGGGGCATCACCCAAGGCACCGACACAGTCGGTAGGGGCAGAGGGCAGGGCGCGACGTGAGGTGGAGGCAAGCGCCACCGCGGCGGGTGAGGCGGCCGAACCAACGTCCAACTCGGCGCGTAGACTGGCCGGTCGGATATGGCGAAGGGCAAGCAGCCAGTCGGAGCGATCCACCTGTTTTGTTGAATGGGAAGGAGAGGGGCGGGTGAACCAGAAAGCAAGTTTAACCTGACAAGCATAACGTGGGCGTGATTTTCCGTAGTGAAGGCGGATGCTGCAAAGGTTGTGCGGATCAGCTGAAAATAGATCTTTTAAGGTAAGCGGTCTAACATTAGAGCCACAGGTTTGAGGTCCTGTCGGCTGCCATCGGTAATACTCAAGGTTCACGGATCTATCTTGGACGGAGGACGTAAAATGGAGTATTTATGGCCTGCCTTAGAGTTCATGTTTGGAACTCTCGCAGGTAGCCTGAGAAACCGACTAATTAATCGGCCAGGTGAGTCACAACTGGCAAAATAACAGTGTTCATTCTACAGGAGCCTTGGTAAGGATGTTGAAAAGTCACACAAAGTACCAGAAAGCATTAAAATTAGCGGGCGTCCATTCCCTGCCTGTGCGTGTCAAATTCGACGATCTGTGTAGTCAATGTCGGCCGCCCGTGAAGGCGGACTCAGGTGAGTCATTAAGCAAACCTTCAATATTTACACAACAGTAGTTTAGGGCGTTGAAAATGGTAAAACTACGGAGATTTGCAAGATGGGGACGATAATAGTAAGGGAATAAGTGGCGAAAGGACAGCAGTAACCCTACGCTAAACATTACCGCCACTTAGACATCTAATGATTATCTGCATACGTTCAGCCCCGATGAAGTCAGTGGCAGAATGAGAGCGGTCACGTTACAATTCCAGATTTTAGGGTGCGCAGAAGCCTTAGCGAAAATGTTTAGTCGTCGGGAGCAAATTATATGCCGTCCTCGTTTCTAGAATCACTTCATCTACTGAGTTCTTTATCCCACAATGAAAAGAAAGTCCGCGAGGAAAGTTGGTTGTAGCCAGACACAAACCAAGCTAAGGGTCGAAGCGATCAAAAAGACATGTTATATAGATGACAATCAAGCCTGACTGAAGTTCAATCTAGAGGTCAATCTAGGGTAATACTGACAGCACCGTTCTCCACAAGAACAACTTCCACCTCAGGCGCGAAAAAGGTGTTTCAATATCACCGAAGAATCGTCTCGTCTAAAGTCAATGGATGCAGGCGATCTGCTTCTAACAGCAGCCTCAAACCTTGTTCTCCCGTAGGTAACCGTCGCGTTGGGGTCGTCCGAGACCTTAGTTTCCGATCGTAACCAATAAAACAAGGCGCCCGTGGCCCAGGGAAAAAGCACTGGCCGACTTCAGACTTAGTGACTAAAAAAGCTAAGTTCGAACGCCAGGCCATCCCGACCTGGGGTTGGGTGTGGTTGGCTGAGGACGGCTAATATGCCAGAAATGGTCACCCCGCCTCCTTTATCTTTGACGGTACTCCGCCGCTGTATATACTACTAGCCGCTATTCAACTGTCTTCAAGAGCTCTAGATTGAGCTGCGAGGTGAAACAAAACGGGCATGTCCCATCATAGACCTTAGTTCTGTCTAGAATGTGTTTGACCTACGAAAACTGGATGGGTAAACGACAAGGGGTGGGTGTGTGTGTACAAGCGAAATTACGCTGTTTTGGACGCCTGTGTGTTGTCCGATGTCACAGATAGCTCACCAACACACTGCATTGAAACACCGGTCGGCAGTCGTGACGCTTTAGGGTGCGTAAGACTTCTGATCTACTGCGACCTCTTCACCGTCCTATGTCTGTTCCGAGCACGGCGAGTTCACTTTGAGTCTGAGGGACAGGCTACTTTATCGGTACCGTCAGGTGGACCCCCTGCGTGCAAAAGACTGACGGCGATGTCATTGGCACAGTCCGTAGTTTCGGCAAGTAGGAAGCTAGTTGAGTCAGACTGTTAATGATAAGCAAAAGGGCGGTAGATAACTCACCACCAGGTAGCTGCTGTCCAGCTTTAACTTCAGCCTGCTCTGGTAAACCTGCGGATACTGCCGTCGAAGACAACAAAGACACGCCTCGGTGGCCAGGCCTTTCAGATCGGCACCGCAGTATCCCACTGTGAGACGCGCCAGTTCTCTCAACAGCTGAAGCAGCGGCAGAAAGTGGAAAAAAAAACAGGAGTGATCAGACTCCAGAGACTGTAGGGTATGTGGAGGGAGAACACTATACACAGCATTGCACCACATGTTGTGGTAGATTACAGTAGACTCTGTGCGCATTCCTACCTCGGCACTGGGTGGTGGTTTCCACTTGGCGGTATGGATCTCCAGGATACGCCGGCGAACCAGCTCGTTGGGCAGGCTAAAGGCGAACTCACGATCAAAGCGACCCGGCCGACGGAGGGCGGGATCGATGGCGTCAGGTCGGTTGGTGGCCCCGATCACGACCACCTCCGCACGTCTATCTAGACCATCCATCAGGCTCAAGAGTGTGGATACAATGCTGGAGTGGATTTGATCCTGAAAGAAAAGGAGCAGACGAATATTAGGCATCTAAAAATGACTGCAAGGTCACGACATGGCGAGGGGGGAAGTGGAATGAGAAAGCGATTACTTGCGCAGCTTATATAGGAAGGGGAAAAAGGGATGTCGAGTAACAGGGTTTGCGCACCACTGCAAACTCCCCCTACCTGTCGGGAAGAGCGCACGGGGGCAAGACCGTCAATCTCATCGAAGAAGATGATGGATGGTCGCATTCGGTAGGCCTGGTCAAAGAGAAGACGCAGCTGACGCTCTGACTCGCCAACCCACTTGGAGAGACAATCGGCGCCCTTGCGCATGAAAAAGGCGACCGGTCGGGCGGCCTGACGAGCACCGGTCAGCTGAGTGGGACCAGTCGCTGCAGACGCCATCCGAGTGCATTCGTTAGCCAGGGCTCTGGCCAAGAGCGTTTTGCCCGTGCCTTGGGGTAGAAAAGGGGGGACAGTTTAGAAGAGCTTGCGAAACTGACAGAGGGAAATTTCACAAAACAAAGCACTTGGCGGGCAGGCGGCCGAATGGAAGAATTAATGAGAAGGGAAGAAGGAGGCTAAAAGTGCACAACGAACTCCTCGGACCTGTAGACCCACACGGGGGGTGTACGTGGAGGAACAGGTTGACCGCGGGGGGTGGGGGGGGGAGGAGAATACCAATACTGACGATCAAGGCTCGACAAGCCAGAACCTCCAGAGCTATCAACAGTTCAAGTAGCAAATCAACTTATGATGAATCTTCCGAGATCGGTGATCGCCGCAAGGTCTCCCAAGAAACAGCCAAGTGCCTGCGTGACCAGGGCATGCTACAAATATTAAGATCCCCGAGCGTCGTCACCTGCCAGGACGTCATAGTAGCCCTGGGTTGAAAGGCTACCAGCTGCTGCGACCAGCCGGTCATCTGGATTGAGAGGCAGGCTAAAACAACTCTGTTTTAATATGACCCAATGACAATTCGAGGTAATGTGATGTATCTGAGCGAGTGATGTCTGGTCGAGTGAGAGGAGTGACCATGGCGTGTCAGTGGTCCGCGAGAGCATGGGGAAGGGGGGGGGGAAACGGAAGTCCTTTCAGCCCTAGTGTCCACACTCATCTCAAGTAGTTGGGCAATGAGTACGGTGAAAAAAGGATGGGGTAGATGCACAGCAAGTCTCCCCTATATAGCCGGAACGGCTATTCCCATTGTACCCATTATGGTCACACATTCCAATCACACACCAGTCGGGTCAGAAGGGCTGAAGACCCAGTGAGAGGAGCCTCCTCCGCCTAGCCAAGGTTCAATGAGTCTTCCCTACCAGACCATCGTTTGTCCGCAACTGCGATTTAACGTTGGGCAGCGTGGGCGGGGAGTTCGATGCGGCAACACTTACATCTGGATCAATGTACGAGACGTTCCGGACCGGCACAAGTAATTCGCTTCACAATCCACACTTCCAGACCTGTTTGATTTTAATTGATGCTTAACTAAAATGCGTCCAATCGCGGCGATTATTTTCTGCAAAATAGCAGCTTCACAGTTGGACCGAGTTTGCCCGTCAGTTGGCAACCTGTCAAGTGCATCAGGATAACTTACAAGCGCATCTGGTAGCCTATGTTGAGGAATTATGTGCTGAGTCGTCGACCAGTCGGCCAAGTAGGACTTCCTCTCCTGGCCATCTGCAAGGCACCAATTTATGGCCCCGACCACCCGTCTTCCTTGCACGACGATCCGGACAGTCAAGCAGGAAGTTTCGGGTTCGACGCAACCCCACTTGAAGCCGACACTGTCAGAAAACTTCTGAACACTGGCTCCGTTGTTTCAGGAGATGTTAAGACCAAGTACCACAAGATTTCAAGGACGTCATCAGTGTCCACCTTTACCGACAAACCCGCCATGACTGTGACAATAATCACGAAATCTGCCTCTGTAGCGTCGTGAGCATGGTATTACCCGGGTTACTCAATGGTTGACCGTGGCAGGCAACGGGCTCCAGTGCCGACCAACGAGGCGGATGCAGCGCGTGTGACATGCTCGCGAATTTGATTGTAGTGAAGGTGTCCTGTGCTGTATCTGCCTCACCCTCTCTTCCCACACACACACACACTGAGTTACAACTGCAAAACAAATTGAGAACGACAAGGAGGTGAGCGTGGGCGCGATGGCGGGCAAAGCCCAGCAGTTCGTTTACGCGCGCGCGCCGGGTAGGACATAATCCCTCACTTTATATACGCAGAAGCGGAGCGAACTGGACTGACCAGATGCAAACCGCGATGGTACAGTTAGCAAACTTTCATTCTGTTGGTGGTTGACTCGATCATGAGGTTAAAATATCAGACTGATCTCTTCTTCATCTGTCAAATAGAACTAAATACAATAGTAGAAGGGAGCTCACCGATCATTTCTACGGAACTCACTCGTTTCGTTGTGCCTTACGGGCTCTCTCTCTCGAGTCCAACCAGCAGCCGCACAGCGGCGCCTGATATAGGCGGAATAGTATTACAGACAAAGACTAGGGAGACTGGACTGGCCATTTCTGGCTTATTAGCCGTCGTCAATCATTCATACTAAATATTTGTAGAACGGCGGTGCATTTTCTTATTACTCAATTAGGTGACGTATCTCGTGAAATGTTTGCCGAAATTCTGGAATATGGTTACGGTTAGAATGGCTTGCCTCGGTGGCGTTACAATATTGATTATCATGAGGGATAACCCCAAGACATTTAAGTCTCGCCACGGTAAGGGATTTTGGATGTGCGTTTTTTCGACTGCTTGCAAACATGATTCTCAATAAAAGCTACGAATGTGCAGTGAATTTTTGTTCCGCTGACTCTCCATAATCTTATAAATTCAAAGGTGCATAAAACACCCTTTCTTGCACTCTGTGCAAGACAGTAAAATGTCTGTTTAAAAACATCGTGGTTGTGCGATTATTAATGCTCCTTGAGAGGTATACAACGTGGCCCTGCATGATATCGCCTTCATAGTTAGTGCATTATTTCTTAAAAGTTTTTAACTCGTACTTTGAAAACTCTAAACGCCGGTTGAACGGCAGGTCGCGTTCAAAATTAATTGGGAACAGAAAAACATTCCTAAGACCAAAAGGTGTCGCTCCCGCGAGTAGGAAATTTGAAGAAGCTTGTTTATTTATGCATTTTTACCGCTTACCGGCCAGAGTCCCTATCAGCTAAACAACCTCCATCAGACGGAAGTTGGCGCATTTGATGTATAAGTCCAAAAGAACAAAGTCGGTGTGCGGAAAATTCGGAAACGCCCCCAAAAAGGCGTTACCTGGAGGACCATAGAAGAGAACTCCCCGAGGCGGTTCGATGCCGAAGCCCTCAAAGACCTCTGGGTAGACCAAGGGCAGGAGTACACTTTCTTGTAGTGATCGTATTTGTGCCTGAAGTCCACCAACGTCCTCAAAGGTGACGTTAGTGTCCATTGTCATTGGTTCAATGTCCGTGAGGGTGGTGCCCGCGACAAGGCGGTCACGTAGGGGACCTGACTGCAGGGGGGAAACAGTGTGTGGTGGAGGCTTGAGCGGACGAGAAATAAGTATGATTGGCAAAAGATCAGAGGCAGGCAAAGGCCAAGGACTGGCTTCCTACCCACTATCAGGAATTTTCAGAAATAAACAATGCAAATTCAGGACTCTGGCTATCAAGCAGAACTCGTCTTCGGTTCATCAATGCCGGTGGAGCTCTGCAGAAAAAAACATGGACCGGGTGCATCCACGTCTTTTTTTTTCAAGTCGCCAGACCACAAATTTGGTCGGAATTGCGCATTGTTTTCGCGGTTCGGCAAAATGCATTAAAAATTGCTGCGGATGATGCTGGGCTAGGATCACAGAAGCACAAAATGATACCAACTTTGGAAAACGGTTCGGTTGGGATCGCAGTAGCCGTGGGATAGCATTCCCGGTCTACTTAAACGCCGGCACAAATGCGACCTCAATGATCTATCATTGTGTGTGTTTACCTCCAGATCCTTTGGTTTGATATTGATGGGCATCAGTTCACTGCGTGAGTGAAGCAGACTCTTCGAGCGCCGACGCTCAAAACGCAGTTCGTCCATGTCCACGACCGCCGGACTGAAGCGTCCTTTGCGTAGGTCGTGACTGCTGTTCTCGCCGTAAGAGGAGCTGTCCGAGGAACAGGAGGAGGACGTACTGGATGCGTCATGTGCACGAGGCCAACTACAGGTGTAGAAGATGAAGGACGATTACATCACTATCACCTCCATCGTCATCATTACCAACAACAGGTGGAGTGGTAATCGGATATATAAGGTCAGTCAATAACACCTGATTGTTTAGAAGGGGCCCGATGAACAAATTAAGAAGTATCAGGAATTATCGTAGAGGGGGGGGGACACCGGTCGACTTCCGGGATATGTCCGTCTCAATCTAGGGTCGTCAATGACCGTCGCATAGCGACCAGTACCGGATATGACAACAGTGACTAGGATGGGCAATTTTGACTTATTTTCCGAAGACAGGCAGTCATGCCCAACCCCAAGTTTGGAGAATCTGCGACTCGAACCCCGGAATCTCCCATCACAACCAACAACAAAGGCGGAGGTGGGATTTGCGAAATTGATCAATCAGAGCTGATTGCCAGGAGAAGACTCGATGGACAATAGAGGAAATAGTGCGAATGGCTGAATAGAGAGCTACCACAGCACAAGGTGAATGGCAGTGCGTCAGTGGTCTGCTTGCATAACAGAATGTGAGCAGGTCACAAAAGGCGGATGACAACCTTTCCCACTGCCGTCTAATATATTGAATACATCCGTAGGTCTGAGTGAAAATAGGCCTCAAAGGCTAGTAAATTTTTAGAAAACGACTAAGAGTTGTGGAGAGAGCCAACACTATTGTTGAGCGGTCCAAGTCACCTCGGCGGCAGGGGTACCGGTTGAGCAAGTAAAAAAGGCTAAGTTCGAAAGACGGTTCCAAAGTCTTCCCAATGTTCTTGCAAAAAGGTTTTGCGGTGGGCAATGGCTTCGCATGGTGTGTGGTTTGGCCGGGAACAACAAGGAGAAGAAAAAAACAAAACTTCATGTGTTAAAGGCGTTTAGGACTAACATGCTTCGTGAATCACGGCGACGACGGCGCCGGCGTCGACGACTTCTTCTTCGCTCCTTGTATCCAGTCCCGGCGAACCAGTCTCTCGCATGTCCATTCGGATGGCATTCAACTGTGTGGAAGGCAAATAAAAGTACAGAATCGTCAGCTTTCAGCGTAAGGGCGACCAAGAAAGTGCAGACCCAGATATTCCTAGGACAGGATTTGACCCACGCAGCGCGATAAAGATCTTAAAGCAGTTCCTGTCGGACGTTCATTTTGATCTAATACGCAAAACGAAAGCCGAAGGGCTGACGCGTGAGTCGCAAGCTAATATTTTCAATATCAGCCAGGTCGCCCTCTGAGGAATTATTAGTGATTGAACAGTACTTAGGATAGGGCCAAGGTGGACCAAAACGGTTCACAAGCAAGCAAGACGATGATTTTATTAGTCGTACACTAAATAAGTACCATCATATGCCCCTTGAGACTATTTAAAAAGGGCATTTGTCAGTGTTGCCTCTGCGTATAATTAGAAAATGGATGAAGGGACTCGGTGTCCATCAGAAAAACGTCATGAAAAAGTCATTTTTATGCAGGGAAATGATTAGGGGACGCTCTTTTATTTGTTCAACAGTATATTGATCGCAGGCTTTCATTTTCTTTCGTGGTGAGGTCTTATTCTTAAACAAGCCCTCAGAATCAGCCCACATGGTTGTGTGAAGAACTTCCCCAAGAACACACTGTGACGGCTTGTATTGTCATCAAATTCGGACAGCAACAAATCTGGCAGTCGGTAACGGAGACCATCAATAACAAGGTTTTCGACGACATCGTAAAGTATGCGTCCAGTAAAAACGGCATTTACTGGCGCTGAAAAGACGCTGTAATATTGCAGGCCAATGTTCCTGTTCACTGCTCAATGTAAGTATCATTATGATCCAGCTCGCGACTATAATCTAATTTTCTGGGTCACGGCCACGAGCTCCGCCTGCAGCCCGCGAAGCATTTTTACCCCCGCTAACAGCCCGGACCTGAATTAGAGGGCACTGGTCAATGCAGGAAAGGCCGCATTTTGTGCTCAATAATTTTGTAGACCATTCCACACAAGACGACTTCACAGTTTCTACGTCCTTTTGACCTACAGCCGTTGCACACATAACAGGGCAATCACAAGTACAAGTACGCCGTATCTGTTATGTCCTTTTTTTAGTTTTCTCGTATTATATTCTCCTCAGCTACTGCCAGACTTTAAGTAACTACATGAAAAAAACAGACAGCAGTATGCGCCAGGGTACGAACCACTCCCTCTCTAGCCGCCCCTGCCAACAACACACTTAATTTACAAGTACGACAGTACTGGTAGGACTGGAAATAGGACGGGTGGACACGATCTGACAGATCCTGGGGGGTCCGCAATTTATCCTCTCTAGTTGTCCAAATTTGGTATTTCGATGATTTGTGCAACAAAATAGATGCTAAGGTACTGCTTCCACTTTATACATACCTTGATAAACGTCGGTATGCCGACGATTACGCATGGGATATCGTCTTTGACCGGTATTGTCATCGTCTTCGTCACCTTCCTCGTCCTCCCTCTTGGTTCCATTACTGGAGTATGATGGCTCTTCTAATCGAACACGCTTGCGCAGCTGTACGTACAGAAGATACCAGAAAATTTGTACAAGGTAAAACATTTGACGCTTCAGTAAGTATAGGATGTGATTATATGCAATAAATTAAGCTGGTCTGCTCACACGGCGCGGTGACTCAGAACGCGGGGAAGGAACGGAAACTCGCCGTGGTCGCAAACTGTAGACGACGTGGTCATCGTTGCCGAGACTGTTCTTTGGAGCGGGAGACTGTTCGCGTTCTGCATCCGCATCATCAGTTGCGTCGTCGGGCGACTGTCGAACTCGACCCTGCCTCGACGCAGGTGCGACGGAGCTGCGAGTGATCCGTCGCATGTGGGCTGCAAGTGGAAAAGGAACGGAAGACGTCCGTCTGAGGATAAGCGTACACGCTCTCCCTCAAGGCAAGACAAGGAGCACAAAAGAAGCAGGCACTTTCGGTAATTCATCAACGACAGTGACACCGAAGGCTATACACTGACTATGATCCTCAGAACTGCTGTGGCAAGACTGGTGTAAGAGGTAGCCGAGTTCTGCCACAGAACCTCCATAAGCTTTGTGCAGATATAACAACGCCTTTGGTCGACGCACCGAGGGGTCACAACTAATCTGATCGAGAAATACCGTTCGACGTGAGATTTTTACACACAAATGGGAGAGTAAGCGGCAAAATGCCAGACGATAACACAACTACATCAACGACTACTAGAATCTTGAATAAAAACGAGACCAAAAAGTGCATTACTTGACTTAGAGTCTTGAACAGCGCGAAAGAGGTAGCCGTCAGTCGGTTCTGGTTACTGTTGACACCGTTTTTTTGCCACTGAGAATTGTCGAAGTTAAGAAAAAAACCTACCGTCGTTAGAGGCATTAATTACCCCTCAAAATGGGAAATACTCCAAATATCCCTCGGTCCAACAGCCGATGCCAGAGAAACCTCACGAGAACAATGCATGGAGGTCATATGGGCAATGGCTAAGTTGGTGTGCTTTACAGTGTGCTCCCAAAACGGGCCACGTGGTATATATGCTGGACCAGCATGGGGATCAGGTCGGAGTTTGGCAGGCTTTATCGAAAACGCGCACCCAAAAATGCCAACATTGGGGGGTATGGCGGCAGTCCCAGGTGTTGGATTACGCTGCGCCGATTGCGGTCCCTGACACCCTCCATTTTCTTGGTGTGTAAGATCCTCGTCAATGTGAATTGCGGATCAGTGGTGTGGTGGTATGCCTAGGTGCAGGTTTTCGCGAGGAATACTTGAAGCTGTCACAGGAAGGATATTCGAGATTCTTTATTCCCTCGGTCTTCCATATCATGGCGATCTACGAAAAGGTTATGTGTAGTGATTAACGAGACTTAAAACCCAAATGCGCTTGTGTCAGGGACTTCTTTAGTTCCCATATTAAGGTCCGACATAGCAGAACAGTCCGATTTTATGGTGTGTGTATATACGAGATAGATGGTTAGATCATGTGAAGCAGATGTCAGACGACCGTCAACCGGGTCAGACTGCGTTCTCAAACTTGTGTGATATGTAAAAAGACCAGACGAAAAAAGTGAAAATGTTCGTAAGATCGCAAGGAGGGCTTAAACAGTTTGACTATTAGTTCGTTATTGTTACCCTCTTTTTAATTTCGGAAAGGGACACGCTCAATCGGCCAAACGGTAGTCCTGCTTTAGTCTCATTCGTGGGTTAATCTTTTAATCCATCGCAGCTCGTAGTCTCAAGCATCATTCTCCTACATTGGGGGGGGGGGGCGGACTACTATGTCGGACTCAAAATACTGTCAATCGCTTGGCTATCGAACAGGCGATTAGGTGAAGTCTGGTGTATGTTGGCTGAGAGATGAGCATCTAGGCGACGCGTGATAGACTGCTGCCACTGTGGGAGAGACAGGCATAAGGCCGGGTCGACGTAACCTTTACTATAAGGCCTGTGGCTCACCAGAGGGGTTTTATTGCTGTTGAACTAGGCCAAAACATAGGCGATATTGACCCGTGTTATGCGTTAGTAGAGTAGCATTTCGTGTGTAGGGTCGCACATGCGTGTGGCACACGTTAGATGGGGACTCACGCCAAGCTGACGATGAAAACTATCCAGGTGTTTATTTAGTTCTTGCTTCTGTCGATAGTGGTGAGAACCCCCCCCCCCGCGAGCATATAAACCTGAGTGCAGAAAAAGAGCGAGTGTAACACATGGGAGGCTGTCAGCTGACCTGCCATTCGAACAGAGCGAGAACGCTTGCGCACCAGTTTTCGGTTTAGCCTACGAACACGGCCACCATAGCCGTGCTGTCTGGAGTCTTGGCTTTCACTGGAGTCACCGTTGTCCGCCTCCTCGTTGTCCTCATCCTCATCAGCGGCACTTAGGTCTTCGGCTTTGGATAGTGGCGGCGGCGGCGGTGGTGGGGGCACGGAGGCGGTCCTAGAGCGGGTCTGAGTGAAGCCGAGCAGGGAAGGAGGCGAAGTTGAAGTCGCGTTCGTCCGTACAGCATCCTGAGCACACTGGGAGAGTTCGAGGGAGGGGGACTGTTTGGAAAGAAGAGAGCGGTGAGCGTCCAATGGAAAGCTTTACTACACATGTGTGCATAATACAACGCGGCCGCAGCGGCTGGTCCGTTAGTCATCGACTGTCAGAGCCAACAAGCTCGGCCTTTAAAGGTTCAACCCCGCTGTAGTTTTGGACCGCCAAAACATGCTCAGCGCCAAGGTACTCATCCCCGTCTTCGAGCCTTAGTAAAATATTGCTTTTGGGGCTTTTTCATTTGTTCTTACATAGCAAGCAGTGCATAAAATGGATTCGGCTGGCTGCAAACAGAGACGGCGACAGCCACAAGAGGGGCGAAACGTCAGTGCATCGGAGTCTGTTTACTACCAGGCCAGAACATGCGACTAGGTCAACTCTGAGCATATATAAAACGATGACAGGAAAAACAACGTGGAAAAGTGGAGAGACAAAGTTGACTCACCAAGAAAACCGTGTGGTTGCTGTTGTCCTGCTCAGTGAGTGAGGTTTCCTTGCTCCCAGGAGTATCTTCCTGGCGCCTTGAGACCGAACGGGATTGGTAGCGCGGTCGTTTTTGAGGTCGCCCCTTCCTCCGTGGACGCCAATCAGATGGCGATGATGACGTCAAGGGCGGAGATTTGGGAGGACTACTTGAATTCAGTGGGGGTGACTGTTGCGAATTCAAGGGGAGAAAAAGTGGGCTAAACGGTTATTTGCGGGTAGTAGTCGTAAGAGACGCGCTGCAAAGTAACCGGATATAGATCTAGGGTTGCTTATGAAAGCTGCTGAGAGTGAGACATCTCAAATACCACCTATTCTTAAGTGATAATGAAGGCCGAAGTAAATTTTTTGAGTTCTTGAGAAGCTACCGTATTCGATGGTCCACTTTTTATTCGACCTATGATATTCCCTTTCGATAAGCAAACTTAGCTACTGTACAGTGCACTATGGGAATAGGAAATCACACAGTATTCCAGTGAAGAATTTAGGTAAAATCAGCAAAAGTAGCTTATCTAGTTGGAGTAGGAGAACGGTGAATAAAATGCCTGTATAGACGGAAAGCAGCCTACCGCTTACACATTACTTTTTCGACATCTTTCATTACTCCTTAAGACCTGACATCAACTGCTAACCAGCGCCCGACTTAACTATCGTTAAGCATGATCAACTAGCCACTCACTAAGACGAACTGTTGGAAATAGGATTGACAGTTCCGCCGTCGTACCAGACGATGTGTGCTCCACAGCATGGTGAGGCAGGCACGATGACTTGCGCGTGAATTAGTTTATAGTGAGAGTTGACTTGCGCGGCATCTATCGCACTCCCTCCTCCCCACCTAGACCCGGTATCAGGACATGGTCAAGAAGACCGGAAGCGAGGTGGCTGGCACGGCCGGACCCGCACCCAGGCGTACTGCCACACCCTCTCATCAACAACAAACACTTGACCAGGATTGTACCAACAACAACAGCACCACAAAGGGTCAGGAAGACGACGAGGATGACTGGGCAGCAATGCCCACGACCTGTATACCCAGCGGGAGCGCAAGCGCATCTAACGGCAGGGAACCAGGTGCCACGGAACTGCCAGCGCACACAAGGCTGCGAGGCCCATGGTTTTTTTGATCTTGGGACAGCAGACACAATCCTTGGGGCGGAAATTGAACCATTGAAGCTAGGATACACATCCTATCAGGTACGCTCGAAAAATCTACTGAGTCCGTGCCGAAACTTCTAGTACGTAGCCTCAAATGTTTACATATGTTTTCAAACAGAGGGCACTGAATAACTGGGTATGCAGTACTGACAGACATGAGGAGTGGTTCCAGCTTCACTCATAAACGGAAACATGCAGGCTTTTTTGAAGACGTCTCCAGCTATCTGTGTTTATCACACGCGGGAAGATGGGCTTACTTGTTTTCCTAACTGTTGGTTACCCGGCATTGCCAGGAGTGACGGATAGTGGAAAGGCCTTTAACAAAGGTCAGCTATCAAATAAACAGGCTCTCAGGTTTGACAAACCAGTTTTCGAGGGTCAACATCCAAAGTGATACCAGCGCGTGATGGGCTGAGGTTTTGAACGTCGACTGCCTTATAAAACATAAAGCCTGGTGGCGGCACTGCGACATGCCAACTGTGAACTACCACCAGATAAATGTGTTTGCACTTAGATACTTGAGCTAAACGGTAAGGGAGACGACCTCTAACGGGCAGTCCAGTCGGTCGTTAGGGGCTCACCTATACTTAAAACCCCCACCGGGCGTCAAGAAATAATCTGACTCAATTACTACGATTCCTGCTATGGTGTCCGCGGAAACCCTGATCTAGGGATGTGAGTGAAAAGTAGGCGGGCTGGACTATTCAGCCAAGGACGGACCTTAGAAGTGGATGCTAGAATGTGCGAACGTTCCTCGATTCTAGTACTCAGTCTGACGGTGCGGTCTTCAGGAAAACGCTCACTGTCTGTCTGAAGACTGAAATGGTCGGTTAGAACCAGGAAGCTCTTCAAAAAAACAAGCTATGGAAGTTTTTTGGTGAGGCTCTCGGTGGCATATTAGTGAAAGGGCGTCGGGAATAGCTGATCAGAAGCGGACGTTTGTCATTATTGTTAATATGGTACCTAATGAATAGCCGTACGAAGGGGTCCTTGTTTTAGTCAATAAGCATTGTACCCACACTGATAAGCTGGTTCCTTAAAAGTAGTAGACAAACCTGGGGATATGAACTCGTTCCCCATGACTGGAGTACTGCCACTCTCGTGTTTGTCGACAATAAATTGAGAAAACGGCTGCAGCACCAGTGTTAAAAATACTGCTGCAAGCGCCTTCGCTATAGGCAGTCTCTTAAAGCGCGCTTTACTCGAGGACAGAGCCCAACCAGGTTGATTTCCAAACCAGAAGTAGATGCACTGACCGAACATCTATACCGCTGGTCACTCTTGGACTTCACCGCCGCAACCAACAACCGGCATCCGTATGCTTTACTGGCATCGCTGTAGTGCACGATGTTGTTCATCGTGAGTCTATGACGGATAATGGAGCTGGATGGCTTGCCGCCGACAACCACTGCTGTGATCAAGGTCATAAATATAAGTGCCGGTTGAGAGCAGGTACTGGCTCGCGGGTAATGGCAACGGGCCTATCACTTGCTTCAGCCTAATGGAAATATGATGAAGTAGTAAAACATGATTAACAACTGTCATATTCTACACATAGGATGGGTGGAGGTATCGCGGTTTTCATACGGAGGCAAGATTGAAGAATACTCTTTATAGTAGTCAGTGGTTTGTGACCCTTGCATTGAAAGTGACGTCATCGTGAAAACGGCGTACTAAGATTGCCCGCCAGTACACTTTGCTTCTGCTTATCAGTTTCTATTTCACAGACGAAGTGACAAAACTAGACATATTAGAGAGCGATTCCACGGTCTAAATTAAATTACCAACCGCGTAAAAGAAACAATTGCGGCAGACGTAACTTATCTTTAATTCTTACTAATGCCTGATAGACACAGTGGGCGACGAGTTGCTAGATGCTATGATAGGACAAAAAGCCTAATAGCTGAGAAATTCGACTCGAGCCTCGAATTTCATGCCCTAATCAGTGCGGAATATTGACTGATTACCTAGGCGCTGGCATCCACGTCAATAATAAAACGCCAACTCTATACCGGCATATTCTTGGCGTTTTCATGCCAGGAAAATGCCCATGCGCTGATTGGCCAAGATACTCCGGTGGTGGTGTGATTACGATGGCGGTCACCGGGTACCTTGACTACGATTGTCTATGATTGTCAAGTTTTGAATAGCAGGATTGACACTGCCGGTGCGTACGTACGCTTAGGCGGCATCGATGTGTCAAGGACAACTGATGCGCACGAAGCTCAAGTAACAGGCGTTATCGGGATTTTCAACCAATGCCGCACCATGCGATACAGACGGTCTGAAGGCAAACGGGCAAAGGCTTATAAAGTACGGGTTTGATGGTTCAAGTGTCTCACGCGCTTTGCCTTTACAACCATTGTTACCTATATACCCATTTACTCTTTGTATTTGTGTTTATCGGCTTCTGTGTTAGCAATGATAAATGAGTAGGCAGAATGGATAATTTGAAAACTACAATAAGTTCTGCGTGGTATCTTGCCTACGCAGCCCCGTCGTCCACGTGCTCTCTCCTAACTACTGTGGATATGCCTTCCATACTAGGTAATATGGTGGGTTTTGCTCGCGAGCCCTACAACCAGTCTATAGACAGGAGGTTAACGAACCTCAGGGAGTTACCAGGGATGCGTTTATAGTTAGAACTGACAACTCTTCACAACAAAATCTTGTTTTATTTCAAACTAACAGTGGCGCACAACAAACCGTAATACGACCATTGATTACGTTGGCTTCCGCGAAGGCCAAAACATCTATCGTTGGAGTATGACCTTACGGTTCCCGCCTCGATCAACGCAGTCAGCCACCCGTATTAGGACAATGGTATACTAACCTTGGTTTTAGTCATAAAAAGCCTCCATCAGTGTCCGCAGTACTCGGTCAACCCTACTACTGCCATTCCCGGTGTATTCCTGAATGCGGCGTGGAGGCAATTGTAGGGATGCATTAAACACGGGCCGTCTTCAACTCACAGACACCGTACACTCACAGTCGCACCATCACCACCGACAACGACGTCTCGCTCACGCTGCAAGCTTTCCCCAATGCATTTGGTAGATTGACAGGTTCTGTCTAACTTCTACAGATATCCTAGAAGTCATTGACAGGCGGTTGACTGCCGTCGAAGAAAATGACTGGAAAATCCCTAATATGGCATTAACTGTGTCCAGATACACCCGGGGGTTCTGAAAGATGACCTGTTTTCCTTTGTTATCGAGTTAATTGCGGACTTTGGCCATTTCAACGCTTCACCGGGAGAAAAATTTCGTTAGCAGACGGTAATCGCGCAGTTTCTTACTCGCCCACTACTGTAGGTCCATTTCTTACATCAATTTGGCGACACACGTCACGTCAAAGCTGTGGGAAGAATGATACGGAGTGTTGACCAAATGTGATGAGTCAGTTCGACTTCACCGGCGACAAACGGAAAATGAATTACTATGCGACGGGCACGTACAAGGTAATAGATAGTTAGACCTTAACGTCCGCCTAACAGCACGATATCTACAAACGTTTCTAAAATATGTAACGTTAAAGGAGACCACAGATCGGTGTATCTCGATTGTTGGTGCGGACGGCCTTCAAGTACCGGCGACGCCATTGTTAACCGGCGTAGACAGGAAGAAGGGCTTTAGTGTACCAAAATCAAATTAGAAACAGGGAAAACATGTTCATCAAATTGTCCTTTCTTCCCAAAAGTGGTGGGAGTACAAGAGCACTGGGGAGCGTGGTTTAGGCAATATGCTGTGTGCGTCCCACAAGACGAGCTTAGGATTTTTCTAACGAGGATTGTAGTGTTATGGAGAAGCCAGTATAGTGCTGGCATGAATGTCGGAATTATGCCATTATTTGGCTTTCAGGGTTTGGAAATATGGATCCCTGATATCATTCTACTCGCCCAGGGCTAGCCCCGTCACCCGGTCGTCGGCTAGTGTTGCGATTCACTGAATTTTTTCAGCAATCCTAGCGGACACTGTCCACATGGGGACAGTAGGTTGACGCGCTTTCTTGGGACAGTTGAGAGCGCTGTAGCCCGGGGCGATTTAAGTCGCCAGACAGGGGCCTAAATTCCGGGCAAAGTGCGTGCATGCACCCTGAATGCGTGCGTGCGCGCAAAAGGACCTCCCAGGTGTGACGTTTGAAATGCACTCGGGTGAGCATCGAGGAGAGGGTTATCAGAAAAGCTCCTTTCCTCACAGAGATCGAGCACTGTCAGCTAGTCAGGTTACTAGCACGCAAGTCAAACGGGCCAGCAAATGTCTCGGCCCGGGCGACTAAATGACATCAGGGATTTCCGAACAAATATTCACACCAATATAAGTTCTACAGATCTAGCAACTGAGTTGTATTAATCGTAAAAAAGGCTGAAAAACTGGCATATATTTTCCCAAAAGTCCTAAACTACTGTAAGAAACCATAGTACACAGTAATTACTGTGCAATCTTTAAAGATTGCGTTGTGGCAGTTATACTTTGTAGGCAGGATAAAATGAGCGAAAACCACAAATATCACGGAACAAATTTCAAAAATAAAGACGTACCAATGATGCTCTTGTCTTCCAGTGCTTTTTAGAGAGCCCCATAAGAGTAAGATAAAATCCTAAATAAAAGGACCCCCCACCGGTAGAATTTTGAAGACATCCGAGATTTCAGACAAAATGGTGCAGTTAAACAAATCAAGGTGACCTTGAACTACCTCAGGCAACTTTCTCGCTTTTTCGACGATTAATCAGAACTTTAAACGCCTGAGGGATGGGTATATGTGCTCACCAATGGGGCTACTATAAAATAGCATGCATAAAATGCAAATGAGTTTGTTGTGAAATGTCGGAGTGGACAGGCCACTGAAGAAGATATGATGCATATGACAAAAGAACTGAAAGATTGCTTCAAATTATACTGCACAAAACTTACAAACCTCCAGTTTAGTTAACACATTTTCGATCAGTGTACTTTTGTGGAGAGCTATCTTATTCCTTTATCAGTCATGGTGACCCTGACTAACAGCGGTAGACGTGAATGCTGAAGAAGTTTTAGGGACACAATTGGAGTAAGATAAAAAATCTTCATTATGCCTGCGTTTTGGTTATTATTAAATGCCAGCTCCAAGGCATGTTCACTGTTAGTGTGGGTGTCAACTACTTCACAGAACGCAGGCTTGTGGATCACAACTTCCTGTAATTCATGGATATACGACGTCAGTCGTGTTCTTCGACACGCAGGAATTCTCTGCCTTGAATGAAAAGTGCTTCGACTACTTCTTTCGAACGTCCGTGCGGCCAAAATTTGAGTTCAATATTTAAGCTTTGAGACCCTGAACGGCAAAGACCTCAACGTCATCGAAAGATCTCAAATGCATGCACCCAGACTTGTAACTGGTCCGGATTAACCATTTTGCGAAACACACTTATTTGATCTCGATCTCTGCCCTGTAAGCTTTAAACAATCACAAGACGACGTGATATAATAGTTCCACATCAAGTGTGGTCGAGTCTGTCTACTCGCACTTGAAGGCTTTAGGGACTACGAAACTACGAGGACATTAAGTTAAAGTACTTGTGTCTGATACTCAGCAAAATGTCCCACCTGTGAATGTCTTTACGTCCATATTCGCAAAGATTTTGGAGGGTAAATTCAATGAGTGTAGTATTAGGCAACATAATGTTACCCGGCCGACTTTGTCTCGACGCCGTATGTTAGCACTGCTACTGTATGTATGTGGTAGCCCATTATCACATTTTGAAACTCTACTTTTTATAATTATTCTAGTTGTTAAGCGTTTCCTAAAACTCACATTTATTCACCTTTCTCTAACTTAGTGTTTATGTAATCGTTACGTTGACACGCCAACCGGTGCGAGTTTCGGTTTCACTAATTTAATTTTCATCCACTGCCTTAGTTCTTCTCTGGGCGGCGTTGATAGTCAAGTCCGTTCTGACGTGGCCGTTTCGCTTGGCTTTTCTCTACTTGGTCTTGGGGCAGATCGCATTATCGGTTGACTAGGTCCTCTTAAGTGGTTACCCCTGAACGAGGACGCACGCTACCTTTTCACGTGTTTCCGCTCGTTGACAATAGTCAGCCAAACATTGTGCAGCGCCGTATTGGTTCTTTCCTCACAAGCACTCTCACTCAAATCTTGCCACAGCCACAGTTATGACGGACGCTCGTGCTAGTTGGTGCAATCTCAGAAGCTTAGTAACACTGTCTTTACCAGACCTCTGGACGAATGCACCTGAATTCTACATCCTTTGTTTTGTGTCAACTTTTTACTCTTCGAACATTACCAATGAAGTTTTCAAATTCCACAAACTGGTTCATGCTTTGCCGTTACAGGTCCTTGCTCGGGTACAATTATTGTGACAGAGTCCTCAGTCGATCAGCCACACGTGCGAGTTAAGAAAACATTCCTTGGAATTCATCCTGCATCCGATCGCCAGCGGTATTACCAACTAATTTGCAAGGAGTGTTTAGGTGACCGAAAACCCATCGAACATTTTAAAAGGAATTAAGGACTTCCTGATGGACTCCATATCGACAATAACATTTTCAAAGTAATGTTCCTGGAGCCTCTCATAGCCCACGTTCAAACCATTCAGCATTTGGCTCAGAGGATCTCTAAGTTTCACGGCCGGCCGAGATGGCGAACTGGATGTTGGAGGAGCAGCGGCTCCGACCGCCCTCAACCGCCGTCACCCAGTCACCTATTTCCTCGTCACTTCCGATAAGTTAACAGATAATAAATAATAATTGAATTGAGATTGCGACGCAGATAGCGGTCATCGCAGAAGAGATGGCGTCCCTGAAACTCCAGTTTGCATGTCTTAATTCTAATCGTTGAACTAGCCGGCGTCGTTCCCGTTCGTGACCTTGAACAGCCGATATTTATTGAGTTATACCAATTTCGGTGAGAAGGCTCGTCGATGTTTCTCCCTCTGCTCGTTAAAGTCCAAGCAGAGAAACCAGTCAGCGAGAGGATAGAGAGGACCGTTTTCTCTGGTCCTTCCGGCTCTGGTCGCACCATCTATGTTTCGGGCAGTGCGACTCGCAGGCATTTCCCTGTGGACACTGGGTCCAAAAGCAGCGTTTTCTCCCGAAATCCGGCCGATCGCCCTTTTCCCAGTTCTGGTCTTCACCCCTAAATTGGCTAACTGTTCCCCCATTCCCACCTTTAACTCTCTGTCCTTCACTTTTAATATTTTCTTTCGTCAGTATTTCTCTTGGGTCTTTGTGATTTCCGTACAATTGGTCTCTCTGTGCATGGTTTAACCCCCTTTACTAGATCTTTCAATTAATCGGTCTTGGATACAGCCACTGATAGCCCCCTTTCAGGAACTGCTTCTTAAACGCCGTTCCGTTTCCGTTCTGCCCTTGATTTGTCATATTTTTGAGTGGGCTAAGAGATTGTCCAAAGAAAAACAGCTAGCCGAAGAGGTCCAATCAACTGAAAACTGTTCGTTAAATATCTCGAAGTTTTTCGCCCGGAAAGTACGAGCTCCTAGAAAAACGCAGCACCCCACCCTCCGAGACGCTTTCGGGAATCCTATAGCTGATGCCCAACTGAACGCTTATAGTCATAATGCTTTCCTGTTCAAAACATAATTAAATACTCCGACCATCCAGGAGTTGACCGAGGCAGTTCACGAAACTCTAACTCTCGCCCTCTGGGATGTTACTGTTGCGATTCAGCGTCTTCTTCAGTCTCATAGCCCTGGACCTGATGGTGTCCCAGTTATCCTTTTAAGAGAGCATGCAAATGATATTTTCCTTCCCCCTGTTGGAGATATTTAATTTCGCTTTTGAACGTGAAAGCTATCCTACTTTATGGGAGGAATCACACATTTTTGCTATCCCCGAGCACGGCCAATCTACGTCATTTGATGACTTTCAACCGATAAACACTCTCAATGCAGCTTCTAAAATATTAGGTCAAGGTCAAAGCGCGCAGCTCGATTTCAAAGATAAGTGAAACTTTACCTATACTTTGATATTCTTAAGCAATTAATGTCTGTCTTTTTACTGAAGTCTTTTTTAAAAGTCGCCATTCTTTAAGATGTATAAATTTTTCCAGTTTTGTTAGACAGTCTGGCAAAGTAGTCGTATTTTGTGACATGCTTTTTCAGTGACTCCGTGACTGACTACAACTTTTTAGTTTTTGTAGTAAAATAACTGTAGTATTTGCTATACAGTGCGTTCTTATGTACGCTAGCAAAGTTTTGTTCCTTGTACTTATCTAGTCTATAATGCCCCGCAGAGTACGTGCTAAAAGACGAAATCATGAGGCCTCTCCACCCTCTCTGGGTGCTAGAATCGTGACCGGAGACACAGCAGGTGCCAGCATATGTTTTTCGCCCTCTACAGATGTGGTTAACTCAAAAATCCCGTTAGTCCAAGTAAAACCTCTTGACCCCTTAATAGTTCAAAATTACGCCTCCGCAAGTCGTAACAGAACACCAGCCGACGAAATACTCGATCAGTTTATATATGGCGACATAAGCAGCATTTCTGAAAAAGTCATTGAAAAGGCGTTTAAAGTTATTGGACTGATAAGATCTGAAACTGAGGAGGGAAAAATAATAATTTTTATTTAATGCCAGGTTACGGGCATTGTCAGGGAAGCGTTAAACACAAATCCGGCCAGCAGTGAAAAAGAATCCTGTAGGAAAGGAATAAGACAAGGACCAGACTGTCGGCACGATTGAGCTGTGGAAAAAACCCGGTGAATAAGACCCTGTCGATTTCACTGCCACACGA
The DNA here is from genome assembly GCA_902702965.1 of Spirometra erinaceieuropaei. NCBI lineage: Eukaryota > Metazoa > Platyhelminthes > Cestoda > Diphyllobothriidea > Diphyllobothriidae > Spirometra > Spirometra erinaceieuropaei. Next base: position 456,401 of record CACRXP010000507.1, read on the forward strand.
TACAAACGGCGGACGCTTGTTCAGCGTTCACAAAGGAGATTTATAAAACAGCCATACAAATGAGCACCGAAGATCAAATTATCCTACATAAATAACAAAATGTATATTTAAACACGGATTCACAAAGATAAGAATTAGCACGTCTTTAAACAAACATACAAAGACATTCTAAGAATTTTTAATTATGTAAGGAAACATAGGGACGAAATTGCGTGTCTAAAGGATAGCCTCGGAAACTTAGTAGTTGAAGGGCCACAGAAATTGCGATTACTGTCTCAGTTTTTTCAATCGGTTTTTACGGAGGAGTCCCTAGAAGACAATCAGCAGTTTGAAATGGACCGAGACAGCCGGGAGCTTCAAATGCGCCAAGATGTTGCCGTCATTGAAACCGCCGCCCTTTCCGTCGAAGAAGTCAGACGCGTCCTCAGTCAAATAAAACCTGATAAGTCTCCTGGACCCGACGGAATTCCCGGGCTGATACTTAAGGAGCTATCAGCGGAGCTGTCAAAGCCTCTTTCGACTCTCTTTGAGCTGTCAATGAGAACAGGAAGGCCGCCCTCACAGTGGAAGACAGCTAACCTCGTTCCATTGCATAAGGGAGGTAGCAGGATAACAGCAAGCAGCTTTAGGCCTGTTAACTTAACTTGCCTCCCTTGCAAAACGATGGAAGCTATAGAGGACGCTCCTGCCTCTAAAATCTGCTAGCTTGTCTGGAGATCTGGACCAGGGCTCTAGAAGAGGGTTTTGAGGTCGATGTCGTGTACATCGATTTCCGCAAAGCTTTTGACACTGTCCCGCACCAACGTCTTCTTCACAAATTGAGCGCCAATTGAGAGTCCAACTGAGCACGACGGAATTATTCTGCGCTCCAACTGGGACAATTTCGACTTGGATACCATCCCACAGTTACAGTCTCTGACATTGATCCTGGAACCGTACGTACAGACTAACTTTGTGCATTTTTTGAATATTTTTTCACGCATCGAAATTCGCCTGAGGGCAGACTTATCCGGTCTTGACTGGGGCTCTTTGTTTACGGGAAGTGCCAACGATGACTGGGACCTGTTCAAGAATGTCCTTCTGCAGCTCATCAACAACCACTGCCCACTGACTAGTGTAAGACTGAACAAACGCCCTGGGTGGTTAAATAGCAACCTCAAGAAAAAAATCAACAGGAAGCACAAATTGTGGAGAAAATACTGCGTCACTAGACAAGCTGAAGGCTTCAACACCTACAAGACACAGAGGAACAAACTGAGGAAGCTAATAATTCAGACGCGGCGGGAATTCGAGAAGAACTTGCTACAAAAAGTAACGCAGAACCCAAAATTGCTCTACAACTACCTCCGACGAACTACGAGGAACAGGCATCAAATCCCCTTGATTAAGACTACTGATGGCGTTGAGATCGCTGATAGTAGGGATAAAGCTGCGTATTTTTCACGGTTTTTCCAATCAGTCTATACAAACGAGGCAAGGTTCCTTCCTCCCTCCACAGAAGAACTGCCGACTCCAAGCGTCAGTGATA
>CACRXP010000507.1:461011-483143 GCA_902702965.1 Spirometra erinaceieuropaei
TCAAGAAACGCTTGGATGATTATTTGTGTCCCCTGTTTTCCCTTGACGGTCTGAATCTGAACTAATACCCCTGGTCCAGACAAATATTTTCTCTGAGACAATGCTACTCAAATGAACCAAGTACTGTTTTAATAGTGAACATGTTTTGTTCGTGTACAGTTATTCTAACGAGCTGACATGTAATCAATAGGGTTTTCAAAGGCTTTGCCTATTATCCTTACCAAATAAACTGAAATAAACTGAATCTACTGATCGACTGTACTGTAGCGATGGCGTTTGTGGTCTCTGAACACTATGGCCGGTCTCACCAGCTGTTCCTCAACGCCTCTACTTTGGCTATCCCCAACTTCATGAAAGGAATTTGACGTCCGAAAATCTCCGATACCGTGCAACCTCCCCCCTTCTTGACGGTCGATATTCTACCACCGCCGGCAGTTTTTTCTCCTGAGCCCTCCAAACCATAAAAACCACCATCAACTATCTTTTTATCCCTTTAGCTCAGGAGTTTTTTTCACTGCCGGTCGGATTTTTGTTTAAACGCTTCCCTTGACAATGCCTGTAAACTGGCATTAAATAAAAATTTATTTATTTATTTATTTATTTATTTGACAGCCTTCAGGAACTCGACTGCGGCAAAATAATGTTTGCAGACGACGCTAAGCTCTGGCAATACATTAAGGATCCAAATGATCAGATATCCCTTCAAGATAATCTGCACCGAGAGCGAAATGAATCTAAAAATAGCAAACAATCAAATTGTAATAATAGAGCGTTCCTTCTTGTGGAATCATCCGGTAACGATGAATGTAACAGCACCGGCGCTCGATTCCGACAAACTTCAGTAAATTCACAATCGACTAATGGACATGGTACGCCATGTGAACTAAGCAGTAATAACTATCAGTCAAAAGCACCAGCAAACAATTTCCAGAGATCGAAACAGTCCCAGTACTGAACCCTGCTTGACACCACTCTCGACCATAGCAGGGTCTGATTTTCCCCGACCGATTCAGAAAACCTGGTGTCGACCCACAAGGAAGTTTTCAATTCATTTAAGGAAGTTGCCACTGATCCCTATTTTTTAAGCTTATGTATGAGCCTCTGGCGTGGCACAGTGTCGAACGCCTTCTGGAAGTCGTTGAACGCTATGCGGACCGCTTACCTGTCGTCGAGAGCTTGGGTCCAGCTCTGGAGAGATTGCAGCAAGTTTGTCGTGCAGGATCTTCCCTTCCGGAACCCATGTTGGCATTTCGATAGTAGGCCGTGATCTTCCAGGAATTGCATTAGTTCACACTTTATGATCCTTTCCATAACTTTGCAGAGAATGCATGTCAAGCTTATGGGCCGGTAATTTGTCGTCGCTGCCCTGTTACCTCCTTTGTGTAGCGGAGTAATATGCACCAGGTTTCAATCGATAGGAAGTGTTCCAGTGTCAAATGACGCTTGAAAGAGCATCGACAAATGCACAGAAAGCTCATTGGCAAGTTAGATAGATAGATAGATAATTTTTATTAAAGACCCGTCGGGGTCCCATCAAAGTATGTTAAAATAAATTTACATGCGAGTTTTAGACGAGATAGGCCGAATCTTTACAAAATGAAATTCATAGTTTCCGAATTAGAAGTCCATTGAGAAACATGATGATTGAGGGGTGAAAAAAACTCCTTAGAAAAAGTTAAAATGATTGGATTAATTTTACAGGAGAAAAAAACCCCCCAATAAAAAATAATGACAGAAAAAAGCGAGCAGGACTGGCCTGTAGGTGGCGGCATATAACGGAATGTTGTCGGTCATCGTCAGGGTAGCAATAAAACTCAGCCCTGAGGGGTACGAATGTGTGTCAGACAAGACTGGCTTGCATATGGCATTGTATACGGGATTCACAATTGAGATCGTCTGGGCCGGATTGATACGCCGCGTCAAAGAGGCCAGACGAGAGGAACCCAGATGCTATCGGCCACAGCACGCTTCGAGCTCAGCCGAGCAGTGGGGAAGGGAGGTACGACCGAACTACTAGTAGACAGTGAATACTGAGGGTTGCGCCGTGGGCGTCGACAGACCGCATGAGGTCGGAATGCGGGAGATGACATCAAAAACCGCGAAAATTGTCGCTATGGGGGAGGAGTGATAGCAGTGGATTTAGAAACCAATTCAAAACAGGGGTTTCTAATGATATAATTAAGAGTTACTACTTGATCTACCACTTAATCCCAGGAGGACCCTTCTCGAAGTCAAGAATCTAAGTGTTCGGGAATGAGACCGTTAACAGTGCCTTTATGCTTTCCGGTGTAAGATGTTTGCGTAATTTCGACTTGAATACCCGTTACTTAGGCGATAATCTAATTTCAGGCGGAAGATTATTCCAAAGGAAGGCATATTTGGAAGCAAAGAAGAGGGAGCGCTTAGATGTAGTACAAAGAGGCGGCGAAATCACTATGCAGGAGTTGCGCGTGGCATAAGACCGATCTCTCGGAGTGAAAGTGTCAATGAGCGGAAGACTGGAGCTAGAGTTGATGCGAAAAAGGAAGCAAAGGCCAGCTTCGAGTCTTCTAACCCACAAAAACTTAATGTTCGCCAGCTGACATCTCTGAGTATAAGAAATACCGGACAAAGCTTGAGAGAACAGTTTCCGGGTGAAAACCCTCTGAACATTTTCGATTTTATTACGGTCACAGGCGTTAATTTTTTCAACACAAACGTTTCCGGTGTCCATAGAATATGAGTAAACACACTTGAGGTCATTGGCATAAATAAAAGTTTGCGAATTTCCGAGTTCAGTCGAAATAACATTGATGTTAAGAAGGAACATTAGCGGACTCAGAACCGTGCCTTGAAGTACGCAACACGTGATCGAGTGAGGTGTTGAATAGCTATTACCGACCATGATTTTCTTATATCTGTTGGACTGATAGGACCTGATGAAGTCGATTAGAGGCGGCCGGATGCCGAGAGCTTCCAATTTTACTAAAAGAAGTCTATAGGGCACCTTGCCAAAGGCTTTGCTAAGATCAAAGTAGATAACTACCACTGACTGTCCCGATAGTTATTTACAGCAGATCGAAATTCAGACTTGGATACAGGAATGGTAATTGACGTCTTTTATGCTTCCGAAAAAAAACTTGTTCGGAATATAAACCGAGAACAAATGATTAAGCAGTTTGAGAAGGTCGGATGCCTCTTTCATATTCGGGTTTGTAATCCCTTCCGTTCGCGAGTAGTGTGAGTTTTTCAAACGATTATGTCTTTCTAACTTACATCTGAAGAGATATAGATTGTACTTAATGTCCCATCTGAAAGGGATTGAATAAAAAAGACTGATTCAGTCTAAGCTGTAAGGTGTATTGCAAAGGAAACACTAAACAAATCCGCCTTGTCAGTGTCATCGATAAGGAAGATTTTGCCATTGGGTAACAGGGGTGGAGTTTCATGACCACGCTTAGAGGAGGACTGATGACGGCAGATTGTATCTGTGAGTTTGGCAGGGTTTGAATCACTGAGGACTGGTGATTCTCTTTGCCTGCCACGCGCTTGGCCTATCCTCGTGGTCATTTCAGACATTTTTATGATTCTTAAATGAACGGATAAAGAACTAGTGGATACGTCATGCAGCTGCCGTCTCAACTTTTTTAATTTGTTGCGAATAAAATGAGAAACAAAGGAATCTGAGGAGTGTTACTCGAAATATCTGCGAGGCAAAAATTCTAAGACCGATTTGGAAACATTGGATAAAGCGTCAAAAAATGTTGCATAATTACAGGAGAGAAAACCACGCCAATGAAGTGGTCTAACATAGTTATTTATTAAGTTGTTGTCCACGCAACCGCAGTGAAGGTAGGTCAAAACCGTGCTAGTCTTCTTCGAAAAGGCAAGCGGCACACAATAATGAATTAATGCGTTGTCAATATCTGAAAGGTCCTTTTTGAAAGCAACAAAAGTGGGACAACGTCATTGGCAAAGATAAGATCGAAAATGTGTTTATGTTTTGTTGGAGGGGGGCACAAGCTGAGACCAATTAGAAAAGTTGACAGTATGTCAGAAAGGTTGGAATCTAAGTGGACAGGCATTCGAAACCCAGTCTATTCAAGGAAAGTTAAAATCTCCAGTAACTACTTTAACAACGAAAGCATATCTCGAAAATAGTTTAAAGATTTCCCGAATTCGTGCATCATCAGTGGATGGAGGGCTTAAGAGATTATAGATGCAGCCAATAATTGCCTTTCTTTGCGGGGGAGAATTATAGATTCGAAGCAGGAAATTCCCCGTCAATGAATAGGCAGCAATTAATAAGTAGAATGCTTTAAATCAACGAAACCGTGAACAGAAAGAAGAATTAAACGAAACAGCTGATAGCCGATCTGTATGGCGTAAGAAGTAAAGGCGAAAAATAACGCACAGTAAAAGAAGGAAGTATTATTAAGACAAAAGGATAATTCAATTAACATAGACAGTCATGCTGGCAAATTTTAAGTTTTGCGGCCACAAAAAACCCTGATCTTCCTTGTCAAGGGATCTTCTGCATAAACTGCCAGAGACTCTTTGGTAAATTGTGAGTCAGAAGAAAATACTAGTAATACAATGTTCTTATTTTTAAGCGCACGGAGGTCACTCTCCAGGGAAATTTGACACTGCGTTAATTGGCGAAGTAAAGAAAATATAGACAGTGATGGTCTGCATGAACGGCCACGTGTGCAGTGGAATTTAGACATTGTGTTATGTAATGAAGGCAAAGTTTTTCACGTCCGCTGGCGTCCCGCGCTTCCGCACAGGATACTTTTGGTAGTAATATTCACGACCCCCAACGTGCACGTCTTTCAACAAATAATAATAACCCGCGAATTGAGCTGTGCAAAAAAGTTCCTGAAATCTACGGTAAGGGAAGAGTTCAGGTGAACTTCCCTTTCAAAAAATCTTCAGGCGAAAAAACTACTGCGTGAATGGACATGGAGGGCAGAGTAGGTCCTTCCTGAGTGCAGGATGAAACTATGAAGGTATATCAGCTAGCAAGAACGAAGCATGATTGTAGTGCGTCTGCGGATGCAAGATAGTGGCAGACCCAGAGTGAGATCGACAAATCGGATGATGCCTCGACATTCCAGGTGTCGAATCCGAATCCTGATGAGAATTAGTGGAGGGCGAAGCGGGAGCGGTTTGGAAACTGGGTGTCAATATGACGCCGATTTATTCTCTTAGAGGTTGATCGTAGGAGACATAGCGTTTTGTAAAGTACACGACTTATGTGCTGAACAAATTGAAATTTCTTCCGGGAGATCGTAGAAATTGAAACCTCAGCAGATAGGGAAATACAAACCGATAAGGTACTTTTGCAGCGGCGTCCTAAATATCCGATGTTTCTTTCTCAAACTCGTAAGGAAAATTGCTCAGTTAGTATGAGGAAAATAAAAGACCGTTTGAGTTATGTATATGTATATCCTGAAGGCTTACAGGCAGAGCCCTTTATGACCCTATTTATGTACAGGGCTTTCGCAGATTCATACTCAAAAATAAAATAAATTTGCAGGAATTTAATATGTGATTGGTTCACAGTTCAATCTTAATCATAAGGTAGTGCATAGGGTCGCTGTAAATTAGTGTGGAAGATTGTATATGACAGATTTTACAAAACTGGCTGTGCATAGTCATGCTGTACAAGCCGATTTCTGTCGAAAACTAGACGAGCAAGTCTTCTTTTAAACACACGAACTGTGTCAGCCGTCACCATCTCGATTGGAAGCGAGTTGCACGGCCTGACAACCCGCTGGCTGAATGAAAATTTTCGTCGGTCTAAACGCGTGCGCTCATTCCCAACTTTGTATGCATTGCCGCGTAGTTGGTTTATACGAGCGAACTCAAAGAAATCCTCTGCTCTTAATGAGCAACCCTGGCCGCGAACAATCCGGAACGTCCAGAGTAGACTGCAGTTTATTCGTCTATAAGACAGAGGGAATAAGCCATGCAAATTCAGCCTCTTCTGATAAGACAAATGCTTTAGACCGTCGACCATCTTTGTCGCTCTGCGTTGAACCTGTTCGAGTAAGTTGATATCCTTCCTCATCCATGGTGAAGCTGCTGGCATTCCATACTCTAGATGAGGTCTTACAAAGACACCAAAGAGTCTTTCGAAAAGTTCGGGAGGAAATATTTTAAATGCACGTCTGATTCAGTGTAGAGTACTAGTTGCCTTCTGGACCATCTTTCTACAGTGTTCTGGTGGCGATAGATTTGTGGTCGTCCATATACCCAGATTTCTGTGTCTTTCCACAGTTTCTAACCTCGTCCCGTCAATATAGTACTGGTGTTTGGGAGAGGCATTGCGGCCGGTGTTCAGGTGCAAAACCACGCATTTGGACACGTTAAACTTCAAAAGCCATCTGTTCGACAAAACACACAGTTTCTCGATGTTAGACTGCAAATTCTCTGCGTCATCATCACACTTGACTACACTCCATATTTTTATGTCATCCGCGAACACGAGAGCCACGCAATTCACTTCGCTAATGCAGTCCTTAACATAAATCAGGAAGAGTACTGGGCCTAAGACAGAACCCTGTGGAACACCACTTTCCACCTTTACCCATCCCGAGGCAGAATTACTAACGACGACTCTTTGCAGTCTGGAGGACAGAAAACTCCTGATCCACTTAAACATTCTTCCTTGAATTCCTACATCCCAGATCTTCTGTAAAAGAAGCCTGTGTGAGACACTGTCAAAGGCCTTCTTGAAGTCAAAAAATATGACATCTACTGGAAAACCCTTATCGGTAGTTCGTGTCCATTTCTCGTGCGAGTAAAGAACACTCGTTAGGCAGGAGCGCCCTGGACGAAAGCCGTGTTGGGCATCACACAATATTGTGTTCTGTTCCAGGTATTTCATCAAGTGTCTTTTGATAATGCGTTCCATTATTTTACACGCGATGCAAGTAAGACTGACAGGACGATAATTTCCGCAGTCAAGTCTTGAACCTCCTTTATGGATCGGAGTAATGAGTGCGCACTTCCATTCTTCCGGGAGCTCGCCGTCTTCAAATGACTTTTGAAATATTGCGGATAAGGGTTTGCACAGTTCATTAGCAAGTTCACGAATTGTTAGGGCGGGAATTCTGTCTGGGCCAGGCGATTTGGCAGGTTTCAGCCGGAGTAGCTCGGCCTTAACTATGGTAGATGAAAAGAGTGGTTGCTCAGTTAAGGAGGGTAGGGAGGGGATAGGAGGGGGAAGGGTACTGAGAGGAGAGGTTGGTTGGCGAATGGATGGATGGGCAAATATAGAACTAGGTTCGCGGGTGAAGACGGACTGAAAGAAGTCGGACAGGAGGGACGCTTTAACCTGGTCATCAATCTCCACTTTTCCATCTGCAGACCTAAGGGCAGGGATCAGCTCCTGAGTCCTTTTAGTACTTCGTATGTAACCATATAGAATTTTCGGATGCTCCAACGAATTTCGGAATATGTTCAATTCAACCTTCTTTCGCAGCTTTGAGGCCTCACTTTTACAGACGTTTCGTTACGGCTTATATTCCTGTAAATGTTCTTCGGAGCCAGTTAGTCTGTAACGCCTCCACAGACGATTCCTTTTTCTGTAAGAGGCCTTCAAGTCCAGGTTTATCCATTTTGGGCGGTTTGTGATTGTCTTCCTTCTGAGAGGACAATTGGAATAAACAATCTCTTTCAGTAAGGAACTATCTGTGATGCCTCAGCTCTCATTTGGCGAAAGTCCCCTTTCCATATACTTGGCCTCGTATTGTCTTTTGTACACGGTTCAGAATACAGCAAGTACTCCCATAAAAGCACTACATGATCACTTCGACCGAGCGGGGGTAGGTAGTACACCTTGACAGCATAGACGAGGTGTACTACCTACCCCCTCTCGGTCGAAGTGATCATGTAGTGCTTTTATGTGAGTACTTGCTGTATTCTACACCGTGTACAAAAAACAATACGAGGCCAAATATATGTAAAGGGGACTTTCGCCAAATGAGAGCTGAGGCATCACAGATAGACTGGGATGTTCTCTTCTCCGGAAACGTTAACGAGGACTGGAATTTATTCAAGGATGGTTTACTGCATCTAATGAAGAACCACTGTCCCTTATCAAAGCCTAGGATATCCAACCGCCCTCAGTGGCTAACACGAGAGCTCAAAAAGGAAATCAACAAGAAAGGAAGGTTATGGAAGAAATTTCGCAAGAACAACAACAATGCAGCGTTTACAGAATACAACGTTCAAAGAAATAAGGTGAAAAGTCTGATTTTCAGGAGGCGACGGGATTTCGAGAGTAATTTGCTCCATCAAGCCGTTAAAAATCCGAAATTGCTCTACAGCTATTTGCGGAAAAGCACACGTAACAGGAATCCCATTCCTGTTATGAGGGATGATGACGGCTTGGAGATCTCGGACAGTACAAATAAGGCTGAGCACTTTTCTCAATTTTTCGATCCGTTTTCACAAGATAAGCAGACTTTACCCCATCTAATTCTGAGAACATGAGAGATCCCACTATCGAAAATATTGTGTTTCGAGAAGAAGCGATTTTGGAAGAACTGAAAAGCTTGAAGGAATGTAAATCTCCCGGTCCGGACGAGATCCCAGCAAAGCTGCTCTTTGAGCTTGCCCAACAGCTGGCCAAGCCACTATCCCTTCTCTGCCAGAAATCGTTTGATGCTGGAATCCTTCCCACAGACTGGAAGACGGCCCACATTACACCCCTTTACAAAAGCGGTAGTCGTGCTCTGGCGACAAACTACAGACCCGTCAGTCTGACATCAATCTGCTGCAAAGTGATGGAGAAAACCATCAAAAAGGAGTTGATGGCTTACTTGGAAACCCACAACCTCTTGTCCAATGCACAATATGGTTTCCGTAGGGGAAGATCATGTGTTACGAACTTGCTATACACAATGCAAAGTTGGACACGAGCACTGGACGCAAAACACACCGTGCATTTTGCCTATATTGATTTTCGGAAGGCGTTTGACAGTGTTCCGCACCAGCGTCTCCTACACAAGTTGAGAATTATGGGCATCGGTGGCAAACTTCTCAAATGGATCGAAAATTTCCTTCTCGGCCGCTCCCAAATTGTCTGCGTAGAACAACAGCGATCAAAGTGCACATTCATAGAGAGTGGGGTCCCACAAGGCTCGGTGCTCGGACCAACCAACTTTCTCTTGTTCATCAATGATTGTGTATATGGGTTGGACTGTGATTGTGCCATGTTTGCCGACGACATAAAAATCTGGAAAGTCATCCAGAATGCCCCCGATGAGACCAACTTCCAAGAAAATCTTTGTCGATTGGACGAGCGGTCCCGCAGATGGCTCTTGTCCTTCAATTTGAACAAATGCACCATTCTGCGCCTCGGAAATCAGACCCCTAATACGCGGCAATACCATCTGAACGGAATACCACTTCGAGATGCAGAAACGCAGAAAGATCTCGGAGTCTGGGTTGAAGACAGCTTAAAGCCTTCTACACAATGTTGTAAGGCGGCCAAGGCCGCAACCTCAATGCTATATGCCATCAAGCGGGCATTCGTAGTTTTCGATGAAGACTGCTTCACCAAAGTCTTCGGCACGTTTATAAGGCCCCATCTCGAATATGCAATTCAGGCCTGGAGACCGTGGACGCATCGGGATTACGATCTGCTCGAAAGGGTGCAGAGACGAGCAACAAAATTAATAAGAGGTCAAAGTGCACTGCTATACGAGATCCGCTTAACTAACCTTAATCTCTATCCTCTGAGTTATAGGCAGTTGCGCGGAGACATGATACAAACTTTCCGTATCGTGCGCGGCTTGGATTGTGCCCTTCGGCGCGATGGCTTTTTCCAACTCGCCACTACAACTCACCTCCGGGGACATCCCTTCAAGCTACGTGTGCCACAGGGTAGACTGAATGTGAGAAAATATTTCTGCTCCAACCGTGTCGTGGAACCGTGGAATAACCTGCCCGAGACGGTTGTTATGTCTCAATCTGTGGAGGCATTTAAATGTCGCCTTTATAGATATATGTTGCAGCAACAAGCGGACTATGTGACTTTTTAGCCATGCGACTAGTGACATATGTGAATCAATGTATGCATTCACTTAATGCTGTAATTTCTTCACATTTTTGTTTGTTTATCGATTTTTTATGTACAAATAGGGAGTTCAAAGGCGTAAGCCTATTTCCCTCAAATACACTGACTGACTGACTGAAAGTATTCCAGTTGTCGTTTTCTCGACCATGCAGTTCAGTCTCCCATGATATAGCTGCCGCTTCCCTCCTCATGAGAAAATAGTCCCCTTTCCAAACGTTTCTTTCCCGCCTCTAGGGTTGGACGGGTTTGGAAAACAGTGAGTATTCGAAGTAGAGCGTGATGTGGTCGCTCGACCCTAATGGCTGTCGGTCCTGCAGGTCTAACACATTTTCCTCCCCTCGGGTAAAAATAAGATCAAGGCCGTTCGACTGCTGTCCTTCCTTGACTCGTGTTCCAAAGGTAACCTTCTGGCAGAGAAGTTTGTCCGTTGCCCATTGTAGTAGTTTGTGATTAAAGCTGTCTTGCGGCCCTTGTGCAGCCCACGTTAGCCAATCAATGTCAGGAGCGTTAAAATCCCCAACGATAAGTACATCTTTCTTTTCGTTAGATTGGTACAGTTTGGATATAAGCATGAGATCTTGGTCAGAAGTATGGTTAGGTGAACGGTTAACCACCGAAAGCATCAATGATCGGATATTCTTAGTAGATATGTTAACGCTTAGCAGTTCCACATCCCGTACCGGTCTATGTACATCAGCCATAGCGCTTAGCTTGCAAGTGACATAAATTATGACTCCTCTTCCTCCTTGGCTTAGTCTATCTCTCCTGAATTGCTGATATCCCCTAAGTGATATTTCTGAATTTGCGATATCTTCAGTAAGCCACGTTTCTGTGAATGCCATAATGTCTGGCTTAATTTCACCAAGTAAGTTTCTAAGTTCGTCTAGTTTGTTAAAGAATCTTTGCACATTTGCGGATATAACCTTCAATGAATGATTCGTTGGAGAGGCCCGGCCTTCATTGTGACGGGTTCTGACCGCAGGAAAGACCCCTTTGTTTGGACTATTTGTCCATTTTTGATCTTCAGCCCTTTCTCTCCTCTGCCAGTTCTCTCCTTCAATTCTGATCTCAGTTCTCTCATTTTCAGTCTTTCCCTCGGTTCGTAGTCTGATTGAAAAAAACACTTCCTTGTGCGAATTGCGTAAGGTCGTTCTACTTTCTAACAAAAGCGCTGCTTGGGCTTCGTTTTCCAAAATAACTTTCAGGGGTCTTGGGGATGTTTTTAGGTCACGATTTGGGTCCGTTCTGCCTAGTCGGAAAGCTTTTTTAACGGTGAATATTTCCCCGTCCTGCAGGACGGCACTGGCGTACTGATGAAGAAGGTCTAGGTCGTGCGTCACTCGTTCTTTCGGAATGCAGGACATGGACTCTGGGGCGCCCCCTTATGACAGTATTTTGCTTACGATTTATGGAAGTGCTCACTACTGTCCCGTTCGCGCGAGGACGATATAATGCTACTGTAGTATTCCCGACGGATGTTGGCACTTCGACATTTGAATGATTTTCGGCCGGCGAAGGGAGTTTAGGGCATGGATTTTCATGTGACGTACTTGCTCCGGCAGTGGAGCTCTTACAATCACTACCCTGTTGCAATGTACTGCACGAAGGCTTATCGTGTCCTTTTCCATAAACGGATTGGTTAGGGCACTTTCCAGATGAGTTAGCCTTGTGAAGAAGTGGAGTAACAGCATTGCCTTCCAAGAATAAGGGCGAGACCTTGTAGTTTCTAACAGATCTTCTGAGGGTCACCCTGGCTTTCCCAACTTTAGTGTTCGATGATTTGGCAGGTTTTGTTACTATAGCGGGTAATGGAACCTGACTTATTTTTAATGCATTAGCGTCGACCGCCACGTTATCCACCGGAACTGGTTAGTCTGGAGTTTCCTCTGGAGACATAACTCGCTTCCTCTTCCTGACTGGCTTTGACTTTTCCGCGCTAATGCCTTTATTAGTAGGATGTTCGTCGCTTATCGATCGGAAATTTGGCGGATTATTTGGTAATTCTATCTTACTGTGCTTAAGAATAACCATGATGATGTCCGTCAGTAGGCCTTGCTTCTCTTCTAGCGTCTGGACCCGCTTTTCAAGTTCCTTACAGCCGACACAGCGACCGACAAGCTCAGAATCCGTCCCGTCTGTCATACAGTTTTCGAGGCCTCTTGGCAGTGCATCGGTTATTAATTCCTGTCTTATCTCTTGGAGCCTAGTGTGCGTAATCTCCCTGGAGTCTAATGATTCCAGCGGCATTTTATCGCAAGAGACTGCTAATGAACTGAAGACCGTTTTCAGCTGCTCTTCAGTAGTTAATAAACATATTTGACTAGCGACAAATCGTTCATCGATAGCGCAGTGGCTAGCGCTCTGGCCTCCGGCTCCGCGGGGACGGAGTTCAAATCCCGGTTGCACAACTTCTGTGAACGAGTTTTTCATAACAAATTGGCTCATTGTTTATGGTTTTCAAACTCGTCAATCAGTTCTAGAGTAGTGTAGGATGTTTCCAACAATTGGTAGAATGAAGTAGTTGCCAATTATGAAGTTAAATAGGAAACGACTCAACCGTTTATAGTGTTCGACGTAGATCTCGGAGAAAAGTTGTCAAGTATAGGGAGCCTTGTGCAGATGGTCGGACGAGTGCAAATATCTGTTGATAGAGAATTTGTGGTATACTTCATCGGTTCGAATGAGAAGACTAATCAGTGGTGCTGTTCTTTGAAGAATTCGGGTAGAATCTTCCTCCTGATACCGTGCCCTAATAGCAAGGAAAGCCGATTCTTAATTAGAGCCTCGGCACTCAATCGTATCAGAAAATCGATTGGTTCCCAGGACCCCCGGCCGTCGCGTCGCCAAGGGCGCAAAAGACTGCGTGCATGCTTATTGGCAAATCGATCGGCCGTGTCGTATGCGTTGGCGCAACGGCTTGGGCACGCCACTTTATGCTCTCCCACGCCTCTGCACGCGCACTGATGCTGCTCTGACCGCGTTAACTACTTGACGCGTTTTATAACCCTTTCTGTTCCTTTTCTGGTTCTTTTTCTTGTAAATGTCGCTGAAAATATCAAAGAGGACATTAAGGAGACGTGTTGATGCTGCTGTTAAGAAGCTATTTCAGCAAATTGCGGAGAATATACGAGAAATGTATCCGTCCGACTCAGTATCAACATCCCTGGGATTTTTGTCGTCGCACAGCTCATCCAATGTAGCAGATTCTTCCTCTGCTGACGAGGAAACGGGTTTTCCCAAAACGCCAGTGAACACGGAGCCCGACGAAGCTACAGCTGTAGAGTCCATAGCGACCCTGTCAATGATTCCCCTGTTGAAGAGCCAAGCGTAAGAGATGCTCTTCAGTCGTGGGCGGTACAGTCACACATACTCCTCGTACATCTGACTAGTCTTCTGAAGATTATCAGAAGGCTGTCGCCGGATCTGCCCTCGGACGCGCGAACACTGCTGGGTGTGCCAGGCAATTCCGAAACGTTGACGGCAATGGGCAGTGGTGAGTACGTCCATTTGGGACTTGTAAAGCAGTTAACTGAACAGTTACGGTTCTCTTCCATGCATTTTAAGGGCGATGAAGTAGTTGCATATTTAGCTATTGATGGGTTGCCTATATATAGGAAAACCAAAAAGGAGTTTTGGCCAATCTTAGGTAGGATAATGAAGCCATTTATCAGTGAAATATTTGTTGTGGGGATTTATTGCGGCTTTGGTAAGCCCTCAGATGTGTAATCGTTTTGCAAATCGTTGACTGGCGAGCTATTGTCACTGAATAGGTCAGGTCTGCGTGTCGATGCTCTCGACCGAACAGTGCGTTTTCGTTTGGGCGCTGTAATTTGTGATGCGCCTGCTCGGGCTTTTATAAAGCAAATTAAAAACGTTAATGCTTATTACGGCTGTGAGAGATGCTGTGTTAGAGGTGAATACATAGATAAGGTAGTATATGACAGCGTATCTGAACGTGCCAGGGCGGATGAGGATTTCCTAGACACCGCCGATGACTGTCATCGTATAGGCGTTTCGCCATTGCTTGCATGCAACGTTGGCATGATAAGTTCGTTTCCTCTAGATCCTCTCCATTTAGTTTACCTGGGCGTTATGCGAAGGCTGCTTAAATTGTGGCTCAGAAGTCCTAGGGAAAAAGTCTCCAGGTTGTCAAAAGCAGAAGTTAGCACAATTAATGAGAGGTTAAAATCGCTAAATCGATTCCTGCCGCGGGAATTCTCACAGCTCGCCAGGTCTTTAAACGATTGGGATACATGGAAGGGTACGGAACTTCGTCAGTTCCTGCTATACACTGGAATAGTAGTCCTTAGAGGTTTTCTTCGTAAAAGGTACTGGAAACATTTCTACTGCTGTTCACAGCAATACGTTGTCTAGTTCGCCCTAATTCTTGCAGACATTGGGTGTCCTATAGTCGTAGGCTACTAAAGATGTTCGTTGACAGATTTCCCGATTTATACGGCAAATCGGAAATGGTGTACAATGTTCATGGCACTGTCCACCTACCGGACGATGTTTTAAGACACGGTCCGCTTGATAGCTTCTCTTCATTCCCCTTCGAGAGCTTTCTAGGTAAAATGAAACGTATGCTGGGGAAACCGTCACAACCGCTCCAGCAAATAATACGCAGGTTAGGAGAGCTGCAGGCCGATCGGTGTCCATCACATTGTCCACTGGAATGGACTTTAAACAATGGGCACTGTAACGGTCCACTGCCGACAACGGGTGGGTTGTGTACACAATATGGATCGATTCAGAAACAGAGACGTCTTATAGGTACAACTCCAACGAAGGGATCAGTAGCAATTGACGGTCGTTTAATTTGCATTCGGAACATGGTACGTTATCCGACTGGAGATCTAGGATTTGTATATTTCGAATATGAAAATGTGGAAGATTACTTTGATTATCCTGTTAACTCATCAAACATTAAAATTTTTAAAGCTAGGTTGGGGACCGTACTAAAAACATGCCCATTGCCGCCATCCTTACGGAAGTATGCCTGCTTCCCCTTGGAGGATCACGTTGTTCTGATTGAAATCAATGACCGTTGGGACTCTGATGACTGGACATTTTGGGATGTTCGATAACTGAGTTGGACGGAACCATTTCTTCTTATTCACGCAAGTTGCTCCTGTTCTCACTGTACCTCTCACCGTAACTCGGTCACTACTCACGAAACCTACAACCCATCAGTCCCTCAGCTATTGTTTCGTGGGCAGTGAAGGGAGGCAGTGATTATCCACATATTCTTATCCTACCCACACTCTACTTTTCCTGTTGGGTTGTAAAGTATCATGTCCTCAGACGAAGATAGCACAAAAAAGAAGAGACCAAGGCGGTCAGCTAAGAACCCCTATGATGATGACATGTGGGACAATGAATTGAACCTATCGACGACATCAGCAGGATTGTTAATTACATTGTTTTCCGTTGTCTACAGCACCCCCAATCGGAAAACACAGAATCCAGCTCAACTTTGCCATTGGTGGCGTCACCGAAAACCAAAGGTATTTACCTTTCATTTTATAATGCCGTTTGTAGGGCATAAGAGGAGTAAGACCGAGCGCAAAAGGAGACATCTGTCCTCCCGCGAAATTTGGGGGAAATTAAGAGGCGTTCTACGGTGGTTGATAGATAATTGTAAAGAGAATACTAGATGGCTAGAGCGGGTTGAGCTAAAGTTGGATGCTCAAGCAGAAGGACCAGCGAGTGCAGCCATTTCGTTATCCATTTCAACGTCTGTGGCTGCACCTTTCAGACGAATGGCATGCATGAGCGATTTAGAAATATTTACAAGTAAATTGACAGACACCGATTTTCGGCAGCAAATGGTATGTTTCTTATGACCTACTGATTTCCCGGATAGGTTAGCCACTTAGCTAGTTTTGGAGGGCGGACGTTGGGCGCATTCGTCGACCGCGTTTTCAGCGCCCTATTTGAAGATGAAATAACACATCATTTGACGTTTTAGGGTCGACAACACGGGAAGAGCGCATTCTTCGGCTCCCCAGCCTACTCAGTCGCCCTAGGTATTAAAACATAATTTTACCATTTACCAACCGGCTACATAGATGTGTTTAATAGGTGGAATGCCGATCACCGTTCAAATCAGCATGATTTGGAGAAATGCTTTCGTTTAATGTTCAGAAGGGCCTATGATCGGCTACAAAAGACGACGAATAAGCTACCTACGTCACGCCCACTAGACGGCTAGTTACCCCTTCATAATCAGACCTCATGCATCTATTTTTTACTTTGGCCCAAATTAACTTGAGTGCACTTTTTAAGACACTGCCGAGGATGACGAAGATACTCCTCGTCCGGGACCGCCAGGCTCTTCGTCACAGCCTTATAACGGTCTGTTATGACCGATTTATACAAGACATTAATACTTTTTTACATAATATCTATTTTGTACTAGATTTTGAACACTGTTAACTAGATATCTATTTTGTACATATTATATTTTTTACAAAAAAAATTAATAACCAACAAGCGTCAGCGATATACTCTTCTCAGAAGGCATTGTCCGAAGAGAATTAGGGGCATTGAACGAATCGAAGTCGCCAGGACCAGACGAGATTCCATCCAAGCTTCTGAAGGAACTTGCCCGTGAGCTCTCTGTGCCTTTGTCGATGCTCTTTCAAACGTCATTTGACACTGGAACACTTCCTATCGATTGGAAGCTGGCGCATATTACTCCGCTACACAAAGGAGGTAACAGGGCAGCGACGACAAATTACCGGCCCATAAGCTTGACATGCATTCTCTGCAAAGTTATGGAAAGGATCATAAAGTGTGAACTAATGCAATTCCTGGAAGTTCACGGCCTGCTATCGAAATGCCAACATGGGTTCCGGAAGGGAAGATCCTGCACGACAAACTTGCTGCAATCTCTCCAGAGCTGGACCCAAGCTCTCGACGACAGGCACGCGGTCCACATAGCCTTCATCGACTTCCAGAAGGCTTTCGACACTGTGCCACACCAAAGGCTCTTACACAAGCTGAAAAAAATAGGGATCGGTGGCAACTTCCATAAATGGATCGAAAACTTCCTTGTGGGTCGACAGCAGGTTGTGTGTGTCGGTCGGGGAAAATCAGATCCGACTATGGTCGATAGTGGTGTCCCCCAGGGTTCAGTACTGGGACCCATTTTGTTCCTTATCTACGTGGATGATGCCGCAAGAGATTTGGACTGTGAAGTAGCAATGTTTGCGGACGACATGAAGATATGGAGTGTAATTCGTGGTCCTGCCGATGAAGACAGACTGCAGATGAACCTGAATCGGTTGGAGGAGTGGTCAAACCGTTGGCTCCTGCGGTTCAACGTTGCCAAATGTAGCATACTTCGCCTAGGCAACACAGCCAGATCCGCCAGCACAAGAGGCTACTTTCTGGGCGGTGCAGCCCTACAAGAGATCGAAGCCCAAAAGGACCTCGGTGTGCTTACGACGAGTTCCCTAAAACCATCCGCCCACTGTTCGAGGGTGGCAAAAACCGCAATGTCCGTACTGTACGCCATCAAGCGTGCGTTTATGGACTTCGACGAAGAAGCCTTCTCTAAGACATTCGGAACATTCGTCCGGCCGCATTTAGAGTACGGCATACAAGCTTGGAGGCCGTGGGCTGTTGTGGATCAAAACTGCCTCGAAAGAGTCCAGAGGAGAGCTACGAAGATGGTCAGGGGTCAAAGCTCCTTTCCTTATGCGACCCGCCTAGTAAATCTGAACCTCTTTCCTTCGAGTTAGAGGCAACTTCGCGGAGATCTCTTGCAAGCCTTCCGCATTGTAAAGGGGTTGGATTGCAGTCTGGCCTTCGAGGACTTTTTTGAATTTGCTACCATGACCAACCTCCGAGGTCACCCGTTAAAACTGCGCACTCAGCAGGCACGGCTGGATGTGCGGAAGTTCTCCTTCTCGGTTCGGGTGGTCAAACCGTGGAATGAGCTTCCCGCAGATGTTGTGATGTCACCATCTATACAAAGTTTTAAGAAGAATCTGGACATATTTATGTTCCGAAATGACCAAGAGGGATGGGAAGTCGAGCTCACCCCCTGTAACTCCTTCTCATTTTGTCCCACCATTATGGGCGTGTTCGAACTATTTCAGCCCAGAACATCTATCTGTACACCACACATTTTTTACGTTGCAAATAGGGTACTCAAAGGCTTACGCCTATTTCCCTCAATAAACTGAACTGAACTGAACTGAACTGAACCTAATTACTCGTCTTCATTCACACTACTTACGGGATATTAGATTAGCATTATGGGCATGAAAATAGGACAAACAGCTAAGGAGTGGGACTTTTGAGAAAATAAGGGGGGTTCTGCACTATTACGACGCGACATTAGAAATTTTCGGCGCCGAGTCTGTGCCGAGCCTCTGCGCCGATTCTGAGGAGATTTGCGTGACAAACTAGGCGCAGATTCGGCGTAGATTATGCTAAACCTCAGCTTAGATTCTGCGTAGATTCTGAGCAGAAATGTTATCAGGAGCCTTGTACAGATGGTCGGACGATTGCAAATATCTGTTGATAGAGAATTTGTGGTATACTTCATCGGTTCGAATGAGAAGACTAATCAGTGGTGCTGTTCCATGAAGAATTCGGGTAGAATCTTCCTCCTGATACCGTGGGAAATAACGTCGGGATCCGAAAATTCTTTTAATCCAAATCCAAATGATACGTTGTCAGTTCGCAATTCATTTCCACGTTCAGTCTGCCCTATACTATCAAGTAAATTTGACGAAAATTCGGAGAGCTGGGGATTCGACTCAAAGTAACACTCCTCTCTAAAAAAACATATGGGCTATTTGATGGTTTAATAACGATTGGCGGAGCAAGTTATATCTAGAAATAAAAAGAAGACAGCGTTGTAGGTAGGGACAGTGGAAAAGGGTATAAGTAAGAAAGACTAACGAGGGCCTCGTGGGCGAGTTACAGATGTAAATGTTGAAATCCGAGGGATATAAATGCGAAGAATAAGACAAATGCCATCTTTTAGTCTCCAAATCCATAAAAATTTTAGGTTAATTAGCTGTCATCGATGTATGCAGGGAGCATTTGAATGTATCGAATGTAGGAGTTTTCTAATGAAATACCTTGTGATATTTTCAAATATTCAACGACAAGTCTCGTCCACAAAACCGAAGAGTGGACTTCAATACCTAAGAAGGGGATCGTCAAACGTTCGATAATTTTCCACCTAATTTTAGGAACGCAAGAATTATGAAACATAAAGCCACAAATCTGGACAACTTTGCCTGTAATGCTGTCGGCGTGAAGCGAGAGATCGAGATTATTTGTGTAGCTCAAACCTAAGTTCTTGACAGTGGGTCACGCAGACATGGAGGACCTTGAAAAATTACCGATTTGGGTAGCCTTTAAGATCCAGGACGCATTTGGCGCCATTGCGAAGGAGATAATCCCAGTAGGTATGTCGAGCCGCATGCGGAAAGAACAAGCAAGTCAGAATGAATTTGCCACAGACAAATGCGGAACATAGATTAGGAGAGAAAATATATTCATTTGAGGTCCTTAGCATAAATAAAAGCTGAGTGTTTAACTACTGACGAAATAACACTGATGCAAAGAAAAAACAAAAAGGAACCTAACACGATACTTTGAAGAAAACTGCTTACTATACGGCTCTCACCGGGAAATGAGGATTGTATATGGACCTTTTCTTTCCGATAAAATAAGCATGACATAATAAAGTTAGCATGGAGATTACAAATTCCTCAAGCCTCCAGTCAACCTAAGAGTTTTCATCAAAGGCTTTACAGTAATCGAAGCAGATGACGGCCACACATGATTATTGTGAAAAGAAGTTATTAAATTCAAAAAAGACATCATAAGTTTCCTATGAGTGATCTGGCAAAAGCCAAACTGGGAAAATCAAAGAACTTGATCTGTTAAGAAACGCTCAGTAGTTTGGTTGACAGTATTATTTCAAACATTTTAACGAGATATGGCATTTTATGAACAACTCGGTAATTCTAAACGTCAGAACGAGGGCCGGATTTGCATACTGAAATCGTAATTCTCCTACGATTTCATTGACGAAAACCCAGTGAACTGAATAACTGAATGTCGATAAAACTGTTACGAAGGCTGCCGGATGCTCAATTTTGACGGCCTACAAAACAGAACGAGAGGCGTTGCATTTTACATATTCAACTGCCAAGGGAAAATATTTTTTTATAGTAAACTGCTGGAATATGAGACAATGCCATGCATAGTAAGAGTTCACCGATCATCAACTTTTGGGCTTTACGTTGTCTATAGAAATTTACCATCGGAATTCACTGGTTTACGAAAGTGAAGAAGCAAGCGATGGAATGTGTAATTCGAGCATTTCTCTAATTTTGCCAAGAAAAATTGAGATTTTTGTCGCGGATGCTTAACGGCACCATTCGACAAAAAGTATTTGATCTCCTCCTGCATAAATACTCCATCAAAAATACAGATGTAGACGTATGGTTAAGAGAAGGACGACCATTCAGCGTCCTTGATCTGGTTTTCAGTCTAGAAGCGAACACAACGAGGCATGCGAAGTAGTTGTCACAACACGAGATAAGTGGTCTCATCGGATTCATTCTCATGGGCGTTCTTCTGTTTTGTTCAAGATATTGCGGCTGGGAGACTTCCTTAGCTGAACAAAAAGATCCGCACAAGTGTACAGATCTTTAACCGTCCTCACAATCTTAGTCGGAAATAAGAGCAGATCACGCCCACTGAAGGCAAGAATTCATACTTATCTGATGCGAATGATGCTTTCATGATGAAAATTATTTCAGAAGTCTTAAACGGCTGTCATAACACGCCAACATTATCCTAGAAAATATGTTAAAACTCACAGATGCAGACAAATGCCATTACAAAACAGCGTTTATTTCTTGAATAATCATGATGCCCAAGTTTCTTGCGTAAACAAAAGAATTATTTTACTCACGAACATGACCATCCAAGTTGTGCTAAATCACAATCGGAACAAGTTCCCTGATTGCTTGTCGAACAATGACAGTAAATAAAAGAGATTTTCACGGCGTGCTGGAGACTTTGGAGGCCGATGCTTACTTTCAATGCATCATCAGGTGACATCATGCGTGAAAGCTTCCCGCGGCAGAAGAGGACATAAAATTCAGGGGGATCTTGAGCTTTACATATCAACTTCTTAGGCATTCGAAAAAATCGTAGAAGCGACTTTATCTCATTAAAAAGTCCCTAAATGGGTGATTTTGGCATGAAGAAAGGCCATTTTGCGAGATTCTCTTCCGGCCGTATCCCAATATGCGACTGGATATCTCATACAGCTGGTCCAACAAGGTGTCCATGTGACTGAAACTGCTGGTCGAAAGTCCATGCAGACCTTGAGCTGCATTAGTCAGAGGTAACGAATAGAGTTCCAACCATCTAAAATGGCACTTTCTCCATTAGTTAAATGTGCGACCTGAACTGGATTGTGATGCTGACTGAGACTAACGGCAACAGACAGTCCTCAAACACTGATCACAGCCGGAGTTAACCACGTCCGCCGAAATACTACCAAATGTCTGAATCTGCTTCACGTTTATCAGTTAAAGATATCTGGATAATCTTGAAGAAATTCAATTTTTTCAAAGAAAATGTATTTTGAGCATTCAACAACAACAGACAAATCCTATACAAAAATAAAAATATGACATCTTGAAAACAGACGAGGTAAATTTTCTAAGCAAAGAACTGAAGCATCGAGAATCTGGTAAGATAACACTACTGGTTCAAATACAAGCGAGAGGGAAAACGCTTGGTTCGCATACGTCAAACACAATCATACAAAAGCCATTCGTCAAGAAAAAAAAATGACGGCCACAGCACAATTGGCAGCAGTGAGAGGTGAAAATGGATCATTTTTATTGATAAGGCTTCGTCGTGACTAATTTACTAGTTAGAAGACAGAGTAATTAGAACAATTCTTCCGACTTTTGAGTTATATTTAAGTCCTTATGGATCCGAGACATGGACCAACTTTTCAAGCGCGTCTTTCGATTTGGTCGTTGCTGATGGAGAGGTTGGCTCGTG
>CACRXP010000508.1:26548-43489 GCA_902702965.1 Spirometra erinaceieuropaei
AACAACTACAGAGCAATAAGGCTTCGATCGGCACTTCACGTGCTCAAATTTTTTACCTCACCTGAACCTTGTGGCGAGATCTTAGGCACCATAAAAGTTGGCATAGTATATTGCGTTCATGTTATACGTTATCGGCTTGCCTCCCGTCATTGGCTAGTCGATCGCCGAAAAGGCCGGGAGTAAACAGAACACGTGACATCCTCTCTCCATCCAAAAGGAGGACTCTGAGTATAGTGTGGGACCTTCGGACGCTTACGTTTGCTAGACGTTCAAATCCAGGATGAATTAGTAACAGGGCTACAATTATGCATGCACTCGAGAGCGGATTTCATTCCGTCGGGTGAGTTTCTAAGTGTGGTGGTATCGTCGGTGTGGCCAAAGTCCGTGACGATAGAGGTTTTTCCAACTTGGACGCTCTGATAATCATGGGATGCTGTGAACTGGACCGTATTCATTGCACAGTTAAAGGGCTGGTAAGGGAGTTCGACATTGTCCAAGAACAGTGTTTAGGGTCAAGTACGCACCCTTTTCAATGTACTTTTGAAATTTTATTCGTGCGGAATGACAGTGTGCTTTGATCAAGGTCAGAAATGTAAGCTGCTTGCTAGAATTCGATTTTACACTTTAGTTGACAAAGTAGGACGCTGTCTCGAACTCAAGGAAACGGACAGGCATGTCCTGTTAAAAATAAGGCTTCGCTTCCAGTATATGCTGCAGGAAAGTGAATAGTTAGCATAGTTTTTACCAAGGCAGAGACAATCTCCGTCTAGGTTACGGAAGGTAGTCACAAAGACTTCCGCTTGTAATTACTTGTACTTATTAGAAGTGTGGTCAGACCTGATTTAACCGGTCTCGAAGATGTCGCGGATTATAACTCTCCATGCGTGACTACGACTGCGGATATGGATAGCTCGACCTATTTTCTCCTCCAGCGACGGAGGCTGAATTCAGAAGGTCAAGAAACCGCTTCCATGTCCTGGCAAACTGTGTCCAGCCAGTTCTTGAGTAAACCTCTTCGACATCTCCAGCCGGGCAACGATTTCGGATCTAACGTCACTGAGCTCTTGAGACGAACGGCG
The DNA here is from genome assembly GCA_902702965.1 of Spirometra erinaceieuropaei. Taxonomy (NCBI): domain Eukaryota; kingdom Metazoa; phylum Platyhelminthes; class Cestoda; order Diphyllobothriidea; family Diphyllobothriidae; genus Spirometra; species Spirometra erinaceieuropaei. The sequence goes on from CACRXP010000508.1 coordinate 27,628, forward strand.
AACGTGCCCAAACCGCCTCAGTCGTTTTTTTATGGATGAACTAGGATATCCTCGCGGTGTTGTCTGGCCGAGTGCGGACTGTCTTATTCGGATTCAATGCAGCTTACTTCATGAAAAAGATGATTCTCAGTCAGCGGTGGTCAAAACTTCCAGCTCCTGCTTTTTTCCACGTACACAACCCAGCATTTATAACCGTATAGGAACACTGACCAGACAGACGCCCTGTACACTTGGATCTTTCTGTCGACGGAGATGTCGTGTCGATCTTTACATACTGTCCGTGGGTTGCAAAAGTCATGCGACGAACACCGATTCTGTATACGATGTCGTCCTTTCATTGTCCCTTCAACAGAAGCCTCGCCTCGAGGTATTTTAAATAGTCTATTCCTCCAAGTTGGCAGCCATTGGTCCCAAGGACTTCCTTCTCCTGCCCGCTAATGCAGCTCGAAAACCTCCCGTCTTCCCACCGTTCGTAGAAAAACCGATCGGTCTGACTTCATCATTCATCCGCGACACAGCAGTCTTTAAGTCACTAAAACTCGTGGCTACTAAAGCGATATTGTCAGGGCAGTCGAGATCAGTCACTTGGCGGCGGCTGCGTACTCAACATCGTTGGAACCATGTAGGACCCTCCCAAAACTATAATCAGTGTGTGGTCGAGCGGATGGGCGACGGGGTACTAACTTGTGGGACGCCGGATGAAGTATCGAACTGTTGCTAAAGATCGCTGTTAATTTGAAATGGCGCAATGATGGAGTGATTGGCGGCCTTGATCATGACGATGGCTTTCATCGGTGTACCGTTTAGCTTTATTGTCTGCTACAGGCACTTATAATGGTTGGAATCGAACGGTACAGCAAAGTCGACGAACCGGACTGCCATCGATTGTTGGCGGACATTTCTTACACCGATAAATCTATAATTGTTAAGTGGATCATATTCTGCCTCGTTTGCCCTAGAATAATACAAAAATCGCTGTCCTAGATTTCGACTAGCAGTCCGCCCTCGCCCACGGTTTTTTCGCACAAGACACTGGATTACTGCTTTAATTTAAGCCTTAGACTCCGTAACACAGTCGTAGTCACAAGGATCCTTGCAAATGCGGCTGCTGTAAAACCCACTCTGCGCGCATCCAGAGAAGGCAAGTTGAGCAACTCTGGAAAAGTTTCTCGGTAGCGCGCCAGTCGTCCCTTGATTGACATGGTAGGGAGACCTACCCTCATTCCGATGGTATGACTGACCGCCAAAGTGTGCTTTGACGAATGTCGAGGGACTTGATCGAGGCGTCTTTCGTCGCTAGTAATGGGGACTCCTACCAATTCCGATCTCGTATTCTGCCATATGACGTTCGGTCGACCCTCCCTAACCATGTTGCCTGATGGCGCGGTGCTCTTGTTTTTGTGTTGGGCCAATTTGGGCTCCATACACCAACTGAAAATTCAATGGCTTTGGCTAGCATCCAGTCCTGGAGTTTGCACTCGCTGCTACCTATATGAAACGGACTGTTTCCGCATTAACCCCAGGCTGTTATGCATCATGGTGAGGTGGTTAGTAACTTCCCCCTCAAAGCGGTTGTCCGTTTACTTGCATTAACATTTGCGAGCATCGAGCTTTCGAGGTCGAATGAGTCAAGTGAATGCATTGCTGTGCAAAAACTTACTACCTGTCACGCGCACCTCCATGCCCTGAGCAACGATCAAAGACCTATATTGCACAGCGCTTGCCTACAGGAATTTAGATAACCTGTGCAACTGTCCCGCCATCGTTTAGATACTAGCTACCTGCTTGGTACTTGGTACGGCTGCGATCATGTCTGATCTTGCCGGCCTCGATGATGTCCCTAACTGTACCTCTCCATGCGTGACGATCCGCGGCAGCAGATCTGGACAGTTCAACCTATTCCCTTCGCCAACGACGGAGACTAAATGCCGAAGGTCCAAGAACAACCTCCATCTCTTGACGAACTGTGCCGAGCCAGGTTTTGAGTTGACCCCCTCTTCGACGGCTCCAACGGGGTAACGGTGATGGATCGAAGGCAGTAATACTGAGCTCCTGAGGTGGACGACGAAGAACATGTCCAAACCACCTCAGCCGCCTTTCTTGGATGGCCTGGGTTATCCTTGTGATGTTGTCGCAGCGAGCGCGAACTGTATCATTTAGGACGAATTCGGTGTACTTCACTGGAAGGATGGTCCTCAAGTAGTGGTGGTCAAATACCTTCAGTTTCCGCTCGTGCTCCACGCACACAGCCCGGAATTCACAACCATAGAGGTGCAGACCGAACAGATGCACGGTACATGCGAGCCTTAATGGCGATGGAGATTTCGCGTCGGATTCACTGACATTTTCTAGTGCTTGAGAAAACCCGGCGGCTAACATCAATTCGGCAGCAGTCTGACCCTGAGGTATTTAAAACTGTATACTTCTTCAAGTTGACAGCCATAAATCCCGAGAGGTTCCTTCTCCTGGTCAGGGATGCAGCTGGAAAACATTTCAGTCTTCCAAGCGCTTATGGATAAACCGACCAATTTAGCGACCTCGTTCACCCGTGATACCATAGACTGTAAATCACTAACACTTAAAGCAAGTAGGGCAATATCATCGGCATAGTCGAGATCAGTCACCCGGTGTCCGGGTGCGAATTCAACACCGTCACCCTCGTGTAGGGCCCTCCCGAGAATCCAGTCAATAGCGTTGTTGAACAGAATGGGCGACAGGATACAACCTTATCGAACGCCAGACCGAATACCAAACGGTTGGGAAAGATTGTTGCGGACCAGGACTCGCGCGGTGGTGGATTGGTAATAGGCATTGATTATGGCGATTATTTTTGGCGTTACACCATCTGGTGTCATTATCCGCCATAGACGGAATCGGACGCGGCGGCAAATTCAACAAAGCAGATGGCCGTCGGTTACTGGTAGCTATGACGAACTTTGGGAGTACGCCTCAATGTGAATACCTGGTCCGCGCATCCACGTCCAGTACGAAATCCGGCTTGGTTGGGCCTCGTTCTAGAGTCACGCACAACCTGGAATCGCCTGAGTAGGACAATAGCGAAGATCTTCGCGGCAACATCAATGAGGCTTATGCTGCGGCAGTTCTCGCATCTCGTCTTATCGAGATCGAAGTTGAGATTATGCTGGAAGTGCTCACGCCAGCGTTCGACTTTGGCCGAGTTGTCAGCAATAGAGCCGCCGTTCACGTCGCGAACAGTCACTCAGTGTAGAGGGCTTACCGCTAACTTGGCGTATAAGTTAGTAGAGTTTTCGAGTGTCACCAACGTTCGAGGCCGGTTTCATGGAGGTCGCTATTTCAGTCGAATATTGCCTCCGGTTATGCTGGTTATTTTGCCCTTCAATCGTAGAAGGACGACCCTTGCGGGCAGTTTCCCATGTCAGCCGATCGTCTGGCCGAAATTGTTGGAAAGATTAGACCGCGACGGACACGGACGCGGTCATTCGGCAGCCTCTTCGTCCTTTGAGCTAGAGCTGACAAACAGCCTCTGTGCACAGAAATTACACCCATACTAGTGTCACAAACATGGTTAGACGGTAGCAGAACAAGGTGGTGTTGCTTAAGTTGGAGAGCAGAGGGGAGGTCAGGCTACCCTTATCTGGAGTCTTATTTTTGTTCAGAAGAATATGCAACTTAGTAAAGCGTCCCCCACGAATTCCAAGAACACCCAACTGAGATGGCCCAGGGAGGGCAGCCCAATCAAAAACGCATATATATATAGTCCGTAGTAGTCGCTGTAGGGTTGATCGGATACGGCTGCTTCCGACTTGGTCAAGGGGTTGTCAAGTTTGCGCTACCCCATTTGCGTACGAGTGAAATGCATCAGTAAAGACCCTGATCCGCAATAATTCCAACAACCACCCACACATACAAGACGGCCTACGGCAGATCGTCTTAAAGTGTGTGAACAGGTAACTGTATCCGTCAGTACCAAGGTCGACCATCCAAACAGGCGCGGCGTCTATGTACAGACATTCAAAAGTACCGCCCGGCTTGGTGTTCGATCGCTTGATCACTGGCAGAGGTCACACACAGTGCGTGCGACCCAAGCTGTCTCTGCTGATCCTCTTCCACACTGGTGCGGATGTACGATCCTGGCGAGAATGCAAAACCAGCCATCCAGCAACGGTAGTGGTGGTGCGGTTCCTTGGTGTCATACGAGGCGTTCACCGAAGAAAGTATTTTTACTATCTGGAATTCCGAATAGCGAATTTGGCTGCACACCTCAGAAACTGACAAGTTCAGCTACTCGGTCGGGCCTTATAACGCCAGTTACGTGGAGGCCTCGCCAGTCTCGGGAGATGACCAACAAGGCTGACCGCTTAGTATGTTTGACCATAATTGCACTTCACTTGCGGAAGGCATCAAGTATACGCATCGCATCTGACCCATTAAGCGAGTCTAAGTCATGGACTTTACCTAATAAGAATATCCAAAACAATTTTTCCCTGGCCACCATAGTTACAGGACGGATGCAGTCTACTCATCCAGCCTCCTGGCTGGCCTGCGGCTAAGGATGGGGAAGCGTCTTCCTCTTTGGCAAATAGGGGACCGCATACGCCTTATAATAGTTCTTGTGACCATGACTTCTGCCCCATGGCCGTCTGTGTAGGTTCTTTTTCTACTACCCCGCTTCCCCACATGGTTGCTGTAACCAACAGTACTGGTCCTTTTAGAGAAAAAACCTGTTCCTTCATAGGGACTCAGCGTTTTGGTGTGAGACAGGTTCCCCGGCTATATCTGATTTCGAGTCTGACTTTATCGCCTACTTCCTTCGTTTAATTTATGATAGCAACTCGTTCTCTCTGTCCACAAGATACAGCGGATAGAAATGTACCTTTGTGGTCGGCGAAATCATATTCCATCACTGCAGCGGCCCAACCGAAGCCCTTCAGGATAACTACCTTTTTGCGTTTTCAGTATGTTTTGACATCATGCTTGTTTACTCCTCGCTGCAGTTGCCTCGCCGCCTTTGCGACAGTAATGAGTTTCGGAACAGATCGCACCGCCGATTTCCTCCAGGTCCTTCAACAGTCGGGCCGCGCATCACACAATCTCCCAAATGGCCATGTAAATGCCGCCTACGTACCCGATTCTCCTCCTCCTCCAAACGGCCTGCAGAAACCCTCCTCGGATGACAGACCCTCCAATGGCCTCTTAACTGCCAATGGACGAACGCTGAGGGCGCGACAGGACACATCGGCGTTTAAATCCCGTTCGCAGTTTGCTGGTGTGGCTGCGCAAATAAGTAAGGACTTAGCTGTAACCTGTAGCCGCCTCGAGAGTCTCAGCACTCTGGCCAGACAGCGGACCCTCTTCAATGACAACTCCTCCGAGGTTCAGCGGCTGACCCTCATCATTAAGGATGATATCAACAATCTGAACCATCGAATAGCCGATCTCCAGAAGATCTCCAAAGTCCAGGTTAGTCAGTCCTCCCTCCAACCCTTTCACACCCTCCACCAATCTGCCTCCGGGCGTTGCCACTCTGTGTTTAAGGGAGTCCTTGTTCACCCTAAATCCAACCCATTCAAAATAATGTCAGCACTTCGTGAGGACTAGCCGTTTGTAAAATACATCGTAGTCGCCTTGTTTACTTGTGAGTGACACCGTGCGCCCTACAACTTCATGTTGATGATGTTTCGGCTCCTCGCGGTACATGGTGGTTCTGAAGGCCTGCAACTAACTGTAGATGATTGGTAGTGTTTTGGGACGAGTACTGAGTGTCCACAAAGTCTTGCGGTAGTTTTAAAAGTTTGGATGCTGACGTTTTCCTGCTGATAGCATTATGTACTAAAAGTCATATGGAAGTACAACACATGAAATTTCATTCGTTCCACACTTTTTGGCTGTCGCACCCCAGCATGGCCTCCGCCTTTGTTAATTCATTTTTAGAGCTCACTTTCGAACTCTATAAGTACATCTCTTAACTAACGGGCTGTTATTGTCTGGCTTTTTTTGTTATTGCCGCCCTGGTTTCCCTCAGCATGAGGTTTCTTTGAGTAGATGATTGTCCTGTCATCCCTCCACGCCAACAAATTACGTGATGAATAGATAAGATGAACTTTTTCCACTTCTACCCATCCAATTTGTCTGTAATTTGTTAGTCAGAACGGTCGAGGATTACATGCATGATGGCAGGGTGTTCTATGCTGCTGGAGAAAGGATTTTGTGCCTAAAATTCTGAACCGCAAACATCCTGTTGCATTGTCAGATTATTTTCGTCCTCTACCGCTTATTCGTCAAAGATGGGAGGGCCTGTAGGCCTCGACTTTTTGATTGCGCACCATACACACACCACGCAGTATTCGTCACGTGTTCAGATTTCTCCTGGTTTTTAATTTGCTCATTTGCGATAATCGGGGTCATTGGGAAGACCACAACTGGTCGACCGTTTTTACCCACGATGCCCACCGTGTGCTCTACAGGAGGGTGAGAGAGCAGAAACGGTAACTTACATGTGATGTAGCTTAAAGTGATAGTAGACTTGCACAGCATCCACCACACTCTCCTCCCCCACTTGGGCTGGGTGTCGTACCAGAGTCAAAAATATCGGACAGGGGAGAGGGCGCGGGTGTCCTGAACTGCAAAAACTCGCTTCCGGAAGTACCATCACACCTGGTCCATAACGTACACTGACCAAAATTTTACACAACAAGAAAAAGGCGGGCAACTCAGAGCCCAACTGGCGGGACATGGGCCTGTACCCGGGCGTGCCACTACATCCCCATTTGCTATCTGTACGCACCCCCAATGACGCCTTTCGGACCCCGATCTGGCCCCCGTGTTAGTCTAACACATCTACCACGTAGTCCGTTTTAGGGGCCGACACTTTAGTTATTCCGCGGAATTTCTCGGTTTATGATCTCGGTATCCGACCCCGTGTGACACTATTCCTCTTTTCATTCGTGGGCTAGTTTAATTTTGCAGACATCTTTTGTGTAACTCGACTTTCAGAATTTTGTGCACCATTTTTAATGAGATGTCAATATTACTGGCTTCTCACTGAAAGGATTTTTTAAACTCTTCGCAAAGACTTCTGTTAACGACAGACCTCCCGAATCGTGATTTACCATTAACCCATCCAGTTGCTTCATACTTTTCATCCAAATACTTCGTGGACTTATGTGGGTTGTATAGTGTCTTCTCGGGACTGTTGCCGATTTACGCTCGGCAAGCCAGCGCTGGCGGTTAATTTCCTTCTCAACAGATCGACCATTTGGTTAATTTTCAGATTAAAGGACAAAAAAGTGAGAAAAAAAACAAAAACGCCCATGTGGTGGTGGAAATTATAACAGAGGTTGGACTCAAAAGAGGATGAGGTGTATTGGGGGTCTGACGTTTCGAGTAGTTGTTTCGTCTACTCATCTTCGGGGACTGGGAAGTCATGCGCACAGCTCACCTTATATGGCACATTTTGTTTGATGCGTGGCCCGCCAATGGCGCCTGCGTGGCTGCATCCGACCCGCATGTCACCGTGACCTGAATCGCCCCGCCCTCGTAGATGACTGACGGCCCCAATTGTCTCGCGCCGTGACTGTCCCCCGTTAAGAAGGTTCGTAAAGTCAGATAGGGGGAGGCAAATTGATGTGGCGGTTGACAGAACAGTCGGTGGACATCCAGGCTTCTTGCACCTGCCTTGACGTATGATCATCACCCCGGCCCACAATTTCAACGGCCTCGAAGTTGAAGCTGTGCCCCATTTGCGCGGCATGGGTTGCTACCTCCGACTTTGGGTCCAACCTTCGCACGGCCAACTTATGCTCGTGCACTCGCGTTTGCAGCCGTCGGCCGGCTTTCTGAACGTAGTTGCAGTTCCCGTAGTTGCATTGAAGTCGGTAGACAATAGCCGACATCTCTCCCTTAGGGATCGGGTCTTTAGGCCGCATCACTTGCCGGCGGATTGTTGAGTCAGGCCTGTGGACAACGCCTATTCCGAGCGATGCGAGGGGTCTAGCCACGGAATGCTCCGCCACGATTTTGACCGACTATGTTCTTCATTCCGCTTCCTTGGATGCCTTCGGCACCGTTCAACGAATGCTCGCGGATAGTCGTTGGCTCTGAAGAGTTCGTGAAGGAGCTTTATCTCGTCCAGTTTGGCGGCTGGCGTGCTGCAATGAGTTTCCACCCGTCGATATAGCCTGCGTACACAGCTTCGTTTGTGCTGCAGTGGGTGGTTGCTGTTGTAACTGAGCATTTGCAGTGTGTTCGTCGGTTTTCTGCAGACTGACGTCGCTAGTTTGCCGTTTGGTTGGCGGCAGACGAGAACATCCAAGAATGGAATTGTGCTCTCCAATTCCTCTTCCATCGTGAACTGTAGATCGGGAGTGATTGAGTTCAGCAGCTCTTCATAGTAGTTGATTTTATTCTAACCGATGATTAAAAAGGTGTCATCAACGTAGCGCGCCCAAAACATGGGTTTGTACTCCTCGAACAGTCGCTCCTCGAGAGGTTGGACTTTCGTATCGTTTACACTAAGTAATTTTATTATTTGTGCAGCCATAGGTATCCAGACAATTGCAGGACACTATAAACACCCTGCAAAAGTCTGCTTCTTACTGCTGTCCGAGGGATAGGGGGAGGGATGCGCTGTCGATCCTGCCAGCAACTTGCGACTCCGACCAGCATCAGGCTACCGATCGAACACAGTGTCTCTCCGAGCACCAGCCTGGCCGTCATCAGTATATGCCTCTAGAAGACTACAGAGTACAGGAACTGGTGGGATCGTATTAACGCCTAATGAACTCCCCCTCCCCGCCCCATGAATTTACGATCAGTAAAGCGGAAGTCTTCATGTACCTGGCAGTGGCTGGGTCATTCCAAGACAATAGAAGTACACCCGCCTTCTTCAAGTCCAAACCGATGGAAGTTACGAAGTTACTTTACCTCGGCGAGACTGGGCAAGTGTGGACGCGTCCTCGTGGACGTAGAAGAGTTACCGTATAACATGCAGGAAGTGTCGCAGGGTGTGACTTACCCCTGGCGGATTATGTCACTGTCCTCTGCCTCCCGCTCACGCCAGTGACTTTTAGTCAACTCCATGGTATTTGCGGGAGGTTCGGGTGCACAGCTATCCGCGAGTAACTAAAGTCTGCGGGTACTTGAAACCCCGCTACAAACGCTTGTAACCACCTATTTTTGTGTCCAAACAGCAAATATACCCTAGGTTGTCCTCCTAAAACAATTCGATATTATTTCAAAGTCATTTTACAACACTACCCTTAAAAGTGTATGGCTTACAGCTACCCCGAATGCACCTACAATTGTGATTTACCAAGACACGTATATTTTCTTTTATGTGGTATTCATGCCTTTAGATGTGTTCTACGCAAAAAAAGCAGTCAGCAAGCAAGTGGGAGTAAACTGTATCTACAATTTACGCATTTTTAAACCAGCTTATCTTTCTACTTTGCACCCCTCTCCTCCCCGTGCCGCCCCCTCCCCCACCCTGCTCTCAACACCGTGTCACCGTTGACTTTTCAGCCGGGTCAAAGCCACCAGTCAGCCAAACACTCCTCCTCTGTCCTCATGAACCTGCAGACACGACTGGCCTCCATGTCAGATAAGTTCAAAACAGTGCTGGAGCAGAGGTCGGCAGTTTTACAATCACAGGCAGCCCGTCGGAACGAGTACTCTGCTCGTCTGCCCTTGGCGTCTTCTGCTGCTAGTGTTGACGACGTTCCCCAACATCTCCTCCTCTCCGCGACCCAACAACAGGTTGGGGATGCCAGTACCCGGTCTGCGGTCATCGTCCCATCAATCCTCCTCCAAGTGAGTTCAACACAGTCCCTGACAGCGAAGTATTCGGCCAGCGTCCTCAGCGAGGTCATGTCTGAGTCGACTTCGAAGCTGATTGGCCAGTCTAGACAGCCGCTATTGGCTCGGCGTTGCAACACTCGCCTGCCTTATCGGTGGTTACATAGAATTAACATTAAATTTTGTTGGGCATCAGATTCTTCACCGTTACCAAGTAAATAAGGACTTCCAACCCACTTTTAATTACAGCATATTGCCAGTTTGGGGAATATTTTCAAGCATACTGAAAATATGTGTATAAACTGGAGATAAATCCCTCCTTGGAGAGGGAAGTATGTTCGTCTGAAAGCCCCCCACTCCCGGTAACTGAATTCTCCTCTTGTTTCCTACTGAGCCTATGTCGGGGGGAGGGGGAGGGGGTGGATTTTTGAAGACGAAATAGGTTTGTCAGAAAACAGTTGGCCGAATGCCAAAATTCTCACCTAGGTGCCTTCTTGCAGAGGGTTAGGTATCATACCGTTCTACTGCAACCACTTGCATGCGTTTTTGTTTCCATCAGTTTATGCAGTCTGGTAGACGAAATCCTTGTTTTGCGATTATTACTAGCCAACATGCTATCGCTTTTGCTGTCTTGGTGCCCGCATCTTCCCCTGTTTAAAGCTCCCCCTGGAAAACATCTAAATTCTATCAGGATGCCATGCCGTGATTGTTCTCCAGACAGAAAACAACAAGACACCAGAGCCGGCCAAGAGCGGGGGGGGGGGAAGAGGACAGAGTCTACAGCGCCTCGCGTTATTGTACCAATGTGAAATTTGGGCAGTGCAACCTGAAGGTGCATTTAGGTCTGAGTGTCCGTCAGAGCACGTCGCCGTCACCACCATCGCGCCTACGCCCTCAATCTACTTTCCCCCTAAGTTCAAGCTCTGTGCAGGACAGAGATTTTTACTGAGGCCCACAGAATGACGAGCTTCCAAGTATGGCCAAGTCTACTCACATTCGAACATGCATAAAGTGGGCTGAGGCGCTCCATGCTTAACGCTTATGAACCTTTAAGGTTATTGAGCAGGCAAGTACCCTCCTTCGGCGCCTGTGTTACTCGTGAAGTTTCACTAAAGTACGCGAAATATAGCCCTCCAGTTGTCTCAAAAGCCGTGGCGTTTCCCCGCGGTCGTTTGGCGTAACGGTTCCTTGGAGTGCTTGTTGTACTACCTGTAGCGGACATCTTCATCCACCTCGTCCGCGCACTAGCATTACACTGGGCGGCGGGTGGGATTTTCCTGTAACTTTTGACTTTTTTCTAGGTAGCCAATTAGTCACGTCTGAAGGTGTTGCCGCTGCATGTTCCGTGACCTTGGCGGATCTGAGGACCGGCTTCTTTCGCAACTAACTTTCTTTGAAGGCAGTTCTACTGTTGGCTGTCTGTGGATGCGCCGGCTAGGCCAGCGACCAGGCCTCTGGAAGCAATTTGTTGGTTCTACCAGCAGGTGTCTTCTGAATTTAGGTATATATTGGCGGGTCGGAAAAAAAAACAGACCTTCCTCGGCAGCCAAACTGAGGGCGCGTCCGCAGGTGGTGGTTAGTGGAACATCTCTCCGGTACTTGGAACCTCGGGTCGAAATTAAAAAAAACGAATTGGACGTGTCTGAGTAATGACGCCAGAGGGGACTGCTTGTCGATCTAATAAATTAGCGACTGCAGAAGGCAAGCCGAAAATCACAGTAGTTCTACGGCATAGCAACCGTTACTTATCAGAAATTAAGCCTTTACCCGAGCATTTCGAATTCTGTCTAGGGGTGGAGTAGGACTATGGGGCTCTCTCTGATTTCATCTTCTGGTTCCTTCGTGGTATTTCACCACAGTTTAATCGGTGGCCATACTTCCAATAGGAGTCTACTTTGACTGTTCCTTGCCGAGCCTATTTTCGCTCATTCTGTCCGAGTCAGTGTCATGTCCTTAAGTGAAACAGTAAACGGGCCAGACCCAAGGATCGAGATGAGCCCGACGTACTGTGATGCCATAAACTCTGGCGCAACATTGATGCTAGTCTAAGTAGACAAAAGTGCGTTTTTCTGTAGTCAGCGTTCTTTGTGTGGATACGAATCCCGAGGACAACAGCTAAGAATAAACATGCATCTTTAATCTTCTCCGTCACTAATTATCATCACCTGCAGTATAGCGCGTCGGAGTCAGCGCTTCGCGCGTACATTCGAATCACATGGTGTCTGCCAGTTGCCGTAATTAGAGGGCGTTTCTACGCCCACACGTTCTTATCGTGTTGCCAACGAAACGAAGCCACATACTTTCGGTTGAGGTCAGCAGTTCGCACTCCGCTGTGAGCACCGTTTGCACTACGACCTTGTGGTGGGGTTTAATCTATTTTGCTTTAAAGGACCTGTTTATTTATAACCTAGTACCAGGCAGTGAAGTAAGCGCTTCTCCAGCCCTCATCGCAAGGGCTTGTATTCAAGGCTGTTTTCGTACGTCTGTCTTCGGCATGACTTTCAGCTTACATCAGCTACCACCGAGGCTTTGGGAGCATCTAAGGCCTCTGACTCTGTGTATCTCTGGACACTCTCCGAAGAAGCGTGTAAACAATGTGGATGCTATTTGTGTAAGGCTTCCCTCTGCTAGCTGCGGATATCACAGACCATTGGTTGGATACACTCTTGATGCGCAAGAGGGAGCATTGTTCAAGCAAAGCGGGACCAGAAAATCCCCTTAAGGGCACCTTCCTCATCATCACCAGTTCGCCTTACCAACGGCGCTAATCAAGACTACCACAGTCGCCGCCACCGTCGCCACCGCCACTTGGCGGAGCTGGACCTTTAATCATCGCCTGACCACCTGACTGGCGAAATCACATCACGTGCGCAGAGCACAGTACGATAGGCGCCATTCAGGGCTATATCGGTTAACCAGCGGAAATATCGTTCGTGTAGACAGCCGTCCAACGCAGACGCGACTACAAACCAGCACACTGCTGAACTAATAGTCCACCTTGCCTCCTGAACCCTGTCAAGTTCTGATCGCACCTTTTCGGCGGATACCTGTGTGAGTCCTTACGAGATCGCAAGACAATGGGTGTGAGATAAGGCACCGTCTTCTAGCTAAACCAGGACTTTCATTTACCCGACTGCGATAAAACTGAGTTTCACCTCCAACCTCTGCTTATCTCCTGATAATCATTGCCTCCAACCACTGCGTTTCACCCTTCTACCTTAAAGTTTACAACCACCTCCAAGAACTTACTATACTTAGGGAGACGCTCAAACAGCCAGATGAGGTGGTTATCTAGACAACACATTGTCAAATATGGGTAGTCTGAAGTGGTCCTCATCCGCCTTGTATTACTGATTATCAGGCGTGTCCCGAATACCTTCCTAGGAATGGGCCCCCACCTGGGAGTGAGTTTTAGTCCATCATCGGCAATTAAGTCGCAGTATTACGTATTGCTGCTTGCTAATGGGACTACGGACTTTGCTCATCTATCTGCCCAAGTGCGGTCCAAGTGCAATGGTACCGCAATACGAGGGCCTCCTTCCCGACCATAAACGGATCTTCCGTCGCCGAACATTTGGACGACCTCAGCGACCCCTAGCCACTGTGAAGAACTTTTTCACGATTCTTCTTGAAGGCTGTGGAAGATGCTGATTGTGAGCGACATTTTTACCTCCTTGTGTAAACCTCCACCAGAATTGACTTAGCTAGCTCGAGTATTACGAAGGAGTGTAGTCCATGCAGACGAGCCCTCCTTCTGATTGGAGACCCCAACCCTCAGGATGAAGGCATTTTTGATGGTAGGTTGCGGTCAGAGTACTATGATACCTCTTGGTCGTCAACCTTTTGTAGTTTACAGACTTTCCAGATGGCTTGTTCACTTCTCTGGCACTTTTTTTCCGTCTGCGCACCCAATTTTTGCCCTTACAGTTTGCAGTGCTTGCAACCACTGGGGAGATTTTTGCCTTATTAGTCATCATAGACGCCCGACAGTCCTCAAAGGGGCTAGCAGTTAAGGTTCAGTCTGCCTGGAAACCACCCTACGAGAGGAGGGTCGTTTCTGTAAGACCGCCTGCGAGGGCCATATATACAGGGTCTCAAGGTTACATGCATGCACCGTCTTCCGTCCTGAAATCTAGATCGGTCGGCGAACCCTACTCTCCCGAGAGCGCCTGAGCTCGTGGCTCAGAATTCCCAAGGACCAGTTCGTCGCCTTTAAGTCCTCGGGTCTTAACGGTCTCTGGTTATGGTATGACTGTTGACGGAACCCGCCCTCATTGTTGTTGTTGGTGACACTTCTCCAATGAAGAGCCGACCCAGCTCTTTGAAACGTCAGCAGCTAAATAAACCTGTTCCGGAGAGCCTATTTTCTTCTTCAAATAATCTTCCCGGATCTCTCAACTTTGCTAATCTAAACTTAACCCTATTCTCTACTGACTGCATCGAGTAGCTTTCAGGCAGACCGGTAAGCAAAACCCAATCCTCCCGAAAACCACCCTACTTGTCTACCTGCGCCCTTCTTAGACAACTAGGTCTAAATGTTTTACCCGGTCCCGTAAAGGCAACAGCCTTATCGCCAACCGCTAATGCAGCCTAGTGGAGAACCAGTGACTATTCGTAAGCGTAAGTACCAGTGTTGACCATATTTCATCATCGTCTTTCCAGGACGAGCAGCGTGCCCGAAGAGCAGCGGAGGGCCTCTCTGCGGAAGACGGTGGAATGGAAGGAGACGATTTGGGGGTTCGTGACTTTGCCGGCGAGCAGCTAAACCAACGCCTACTCTATCGCGATCAGACAGACGCCTATCTACAATCAAGACACGAAACAGTACGCACCATCGAGCACACCATCGTTGAGCTGGGTCAGATTTTTCAACAGCTCGCGACTATGGTAAGTAGTGTTCAGTTGTTTTATTTATCAAGCAACGCCAGCTCTCTCGCCTCGTCCTTGTTCTCTCTAGCTGTCCGCTAGGCACGCTGTTTTCCCATGTAATGCGTATTTAGGGGATAACATTAACAGTCTGTAACCCCTGAAAAGGACTGATTGAAGGACGAATTGCGGGCATTCCGTTTCGCCCTGCAGTTCCCGCCCATATCCCTGACAACCGGCCGTAGAACGATCGGTGACAAGTACTGATAACAGTTCGGCTGGCGCAAGCGACGGCTTTCACCGCATGGCGCAGCGCCGTTGACTTGCGAAGCGTCTATCGCACTCGTTCCCCCCACCCACCTTGCTCTGATGACAAGGTCAAAACAAGTGAAGATGGGTGCGTGCTTGCTGTATAGCAAAGTTAGATAGCCTGTTATCTTTGATGCATTTTCCGCCAGAGCAAGTGGTCATCTCGGCTGGTGAGCCCATCACATCCCTTGGGTGGACGTGTACTCGGAACTTGCAGTCCATCTACAAATTAGCGGCGGCTCATGCGTCGCCGAAGGTCATCCTCGTTATTCATTTTACTAGGCAGGTAATATTCACTGGCTGATGACGGAAACTAGGTCAGGGATGGCCATGTGACCGCCTGCATGGTTTGTGAACTTTCCATTTCCGTGCAGAACGGAAATGCCCACTTCCGTCCTGTAGTCTGAGTCAATCGCTACACTTCGCTCCCGGTGTTCTGACAATGAAGAAAGCGGCAGGAACCAGGACTCGCCAGGCCACTTCAATGGTTTTAGCCTATTCGCTGGTCCGATGTGTTGTAATTTCTGATCCTCCCATCGGCTAAAAACCATGCTGTGGCTGCAGCAGACCCGTTTGCCGCCTCTTCTATCTGTTTACATATCGTCTGATAATTTGTGTGCTGACCTTCGCCTAATGACGTTCTTGTCTTCTCTCGCGTCAACCCAGGTGCATGAACAGGAGGAGAGCGTCCAGCGCATTGACGCCAACGTCGAGGACGCAGTTGCCTCGGTGGAGGCCGGCCACAATGAATTGTTGCGTTACTTCCGATCTGTCAGCTCCAATCGTTGGCTGATGTTTAAAGTCTTTGGCGTACTGTTTGCCTTTCTCCTCTTCTTCCTCATCTTCGTTGTGTGATGCGAAGGAGACAGGACCCTTTTGGGTTCGACTGTCATGACCCCAGCCTCTGCCTCTA
>CACRXP010000508.1:45824-61430 GCA_902702965.1 Spirometra erinaceieuropaei
GAAGGCACGGACCAGGTCGATCTTCGAGAACACAGATCTGCCGACTAGAGTGCCGGGAAAATCCTGAGGGTGTGGGACAGGGTAGAGGGCCAGGATGATTACGTTGTTCAGGCCCTCTAATCAACGTAGGGGCGCGAGAAAGTTAAATTGGATAATTTGTAAATTCAAAGCTATCGACCGCAGAGCATGTACGAGCGTAAACGGGGCAAACTGCGTGCTTGAACGTTAGAATGTTAACTGGCACTATAGTCTATCACATTTTTGGCTAACCAGGCACCCGAAGCAAATGAAGTCAAAGTGCAGTTGAAATTGACGAGTTTGTTTTAGGTTTTTTTTTCCTGAGTTCAAAGGGGACTGACAGTGCCCAAGGGGCGCTACAATAAACCTATTCTATTCTATTCTATTCTATTACCAAGAGGCGAGAAACAGGACGTTGTTAACTTTCACAAGGGTTTTTACTGGGCGAACTACGCAAGGTGCTTACGCGTTGTATCTGTTCTGTAACAACCTGCCGCATTAATAAATAGTTGGGCGGAAATTAACGACCTCATGGACTGGATCATGATCCCTACTGACCTAACTATGCCCTAAACGTTTGTTTTTCCCTTTAGGTTAGGGATTTGGCAGACATCGTTCGAGAACCAGCGTAATGTTTCAAGGCAACGTACAAAAGCTGGACCACCCGTGACGCCTTTCTTCCACCTAGAAAGGTCTTGTTCGTCTTTTAGACCAGATTCGAAAATGGGTTTTTGCAGTAAACAGGCAGTTTTCCAAGATCTCCGCATACTCAGAACTACCTATAGGTAGTCCAAAGTTAGTCTCACAACCTGACAAGTTCATTCGGCGGTCTGAGTTTGTTGCTGTTGGGAAAATTGAATATTATATCTGCGTGGTCCCATGAAAGCAGTGATTTTAAACAACCACTAAGGATCGGGGCGACCTATGCCTATTTGCAGACGTTCCACGACATCCCTTAAAGAATTTACACACTACATGTTATGTTTGTCCGGACGCACCTACAATACCACTTGTTGTTTTTGTTCTCTAATCTCGACTGATTCGTACCATTGATTCGATGTGATGGAAACCCAGTTTCTGATACCGTGAAAAACACACGTAGGACCGAATGTGGCAAGCCACTGATAAGCGAAAATGAATGGGAATTATGAAAAGGAAACAGGCAAGAGCATGTAGTTTTCGATAATATAAATAATTTCAGTTGCCAACTGGACAGCGGTTAGTAATTTCTAGTGTTGATGAGGATTGGCGTACATATAGCCCACTAGTGTTTGAGCAACAGTTTTTTGTGGGCCGGCGGCAGCTATCAGTAAAATTGAACACATCTTTTATTTACGAGAAGATGCAAAGTTTTTAACGAACAGCTAGCGTAAGTCAGTTAGTCAGTTTAAGTTAGTTTATTAAGGGAATGAGGCTTTCGCCCTTGAGCACCCTATTCATATCGATAAACAGAAATAAAGTCATCAATTACATCAGCAAATGCGAAAAGTTAAGAAGTTAGCGGTAAGTGTGAGCTAGGCGTAAACTGCTGCCGCTAAAACAATCATTATTGAATGTGCAGTAGGTTCTCAACAAGTGAGCGTCTAGTCTGCACTTAAAGGATTTGACACTTTCGGAAAGAACGACGGCATCAGGGAGTCCATTCCATGCCCCGATGACCCTGTGTGAGAAGGCGTTCCGTCGGACGTCCGACTGAGCCCGCTTCCTTTGCAGTTTGAACGGATGACCACGCAGACGGTCAGTCCGGGCCAATTCAAAGAATTCATCAAAATCTAGGGCACCCTCACGGCTTCTGACAATCCTGTAGGTTTGAATGAGATCGCCGCGCAGTTGCCTGTAATTTAGAGGAAACAGATTTAGTTCGGTCAGCCTGGTTTCGTAAGGCAAATGATGAAGATTCTTGACCATCTTCGTAGCCATCACCTGTACTCTTTCCAGTCGTTGATAATCTTTCTTTAACCACGGTCGCCAGGCCTGGACTGCATACTCTAAGTGAGACCGGACGAATGCCCCATAGGTTTTTCCGAACAGCTCCTTGTAGATCTGCACAAATCCTCGCCTCAGCGCAAATAACACCCTTATCGCACTTTTGGCTGCCCTTTGACACTGTGTACAATAAAATCCGTAAGAGTTGTTATTTAAAGCAAGAAAAAGCATTGGCCCCCTCCTGTGTTTTGGCTTTTCACATATGATGCCTAAGACAATAAAAATAATAGTTTTCTTTAGTTCTAAATTTGACTTTCTTAAATTGAAGGATGATATGGTCTGAATGAAACGTTAAAAACTCCCTTATGAAAGGCGACATAGGAGTTCACAGAATCTGAGCTTCCTAAGGCAAGTTATTGAGGAGCAAAGTCTCTGCGCAAATGCATATGCAAAGTCAGACATGAAGGTGTGAAGTGATGTGAATCTCGGAGCGTTATGGGCAAAAATATGATGGAAAGATCACAGCACCTCTTGCATAGTGTCAGTCCCCTTAGAACACAGGAAACAGTTAAAATAGGCTCGCGCATCTCGGCTGCTCATTAACTTCATTCGTCTTGAATTTCTGCTTTGTCAACAGAATGCAAACTAGGGTTTTTAAATAAAAAACGGTCTCCAAAGGCGTATCAAAGGCAGTCATTAGAAAAACGATCAAAATATATGTGAATAAAGATTTCTTGTCAATTTGTTTAAGGTCCGAAATATTCCCCCTGTCATGGACCTTGGAAAATGTTGTTTTCGGCCAGTTTTACAATTGGCTTCCAGCAGTTATATTTGGCCTCTGTTAATCGTCAGAGTGTCAGTTAATCAAGTCTGATCGCATCGTTTTTGTATTCTCGACTGGTCCATCAGAGTAACCTGGAATAAGTGCAGAAAAAGATGGATAGTGATTAAGAGGAGGAAAAGTCAAACAGTCAATATCTTTTAAGGGTATCGGCTACTCCGCGCTGACAAATAATGACATGAAATCGAATTCCATGGCGACCACGGTCTGAATTGCGTGTCTCGTCAACTATGTACCCGAACGGATTTGTCTAGTTCCAACTGAGGCATAGGAACAAGCAAGTCATAAACTTGGGAATATGTTCGCATGAGAGTGCAGGCTCGCAGCAGACTAAGGGTGGGACAGCAATGACAAGGAATGCAAACGATAAACATGCATTTAGACCTGAATTTAAATTCAGGAAGATAAAAGTTATGAGAGTCGAACCCACAAATTGGCGTAGTTTGGGCAGTAAGTCCGTTGGCGTGCAAAGAAAATTAAATTATTTGCGTAACTGACGAAGTGTATTTGCCGTAACACCGGAACAGAAGAGGATCTCGCACGACACCTTGATAGGACTACCGTTCGAAAGCGAGGTTCCCATTAAAGCCTTCTGTTTCAGCTTAGGTAGGTGTGACTTAATGACTTCAGTAGGAGACTGTGACTTCCAAAATCTTCAAATCGTATTTTGAGCCATTTTTGTGGCACTATGCCAAAGGCCTCGCTATAACCAGGATAAATAACCACAACTGATATACAGTACCTGTGCTAACTCATGAAATGTCACGAATTAACACAAGTTAACGCCTTTAACGCAAAATCGGTAAACACTACGGCTCCCAAAGTCTGATAGCGGAAAATAAACGATGTGCCAAAGAAATAAAGCAAAGTTTGTTGCCGTCGGTGTAGTATGTTCTCTTGGGAAGTTCTTTCCACATATGACAGTTTGGAGCGACTTCGTAGGCTTGTCTAAAAATAGAACCTCATCGCAGAAGAAAATGCTCTTCCAAAATGAAGATCTGCATTCAATATAATTCTTAGCAAATAAAAGCCGTTCTCTAATTAGTTTTCTACTTAAATATGGCTTAATCATGGCCTTCCGCCGCTGCAGTTCAAATTCCTTCATCCTTTTTCTAATGATGTTCATAGAAAACATCGGCAGATGTTCCCGCTGAATGGCCTCAATGGGCATGTAATGAAACTTTTTTAATGTACGACGAATAAAATCGTCGTCTTGCTTACTTGTGGACCGTTTTGGTCCCCCTATCTTATTTCTAGGAACAGTTTTATCATTAATAATGCGCCACAGAGTGACCTTGCTAATATTGAAAATATTAGCTAACGACTCACGCGGGATTCCTTCCGCCGCTAATTTTCGAATGCGCTGGAAGTCAACTTCGGATAAGTATTGTTTAGACATAGTTATCGTTTGGCGTGGCAGAGCAAAGTGACGGCATGTCGCGCGAACTCAATATATATTCGTTTACGACACGCATTTTCAGTCTGGTAAAACAATCACACTGATAAACTTTTTTATTTCGGTATTTTGAAACATAAAACTTTACGAATTTGTAAAATAGAATTTTTAGATAAAGAATCGCACGTTATTTCCTGAACACAATAAGAAATAATTTATCTGCATTTCCCTGATTTTGTTGATATTGAAATTTAATTTTTTCTTTTTGTTCGAAAGTTTATCAAAAAATTTCGTCCTTTTATTAATCTTCTTAAACAGATTAATAAGGTTACACAAAGAATTTCCATCCGAAAGCTTTAATAGCGTAGGAAACTGCTTGAATATCAGGAATCCTCCGATTTCGCCTTAATCCGGCCCGTTTTCTATTTAATATACAGATCCGTATCAAACTTTCCTTCAGAAAACGGTCTTTTCGTCCTTATTTCAACCAAATAAACACAAATAACGACACCAAAAATACACTACATTGTCCACTATAATTTTGACCTCGGCATTTCATGAGTTAGCACAGGTACTGTATTTTCATTATGAAGAAAAGAGAATCAATTCAAAAGACGAATGATTCGTTTTGCAAGAACTGTTAGGTATACCTAACAGGAAGTCATTTTTGGACGAGATGAGAATCCGATAATCTGTACAAAAGTCAGTGCTATGTGATCCTGATTTAATGGGGGTTGCTCTCGTAAATCACTACGGTTAAACTAGGCAATTTTTGAATTCCAAGAGGTTTTGGTCTATTTAAACTCCGACGCCCCGTCTTTCCGTTGAAATGTCACAAAGGAATTTTCGACAGTCTCTGGTAACAATTTTGCTTGTTCACATTCCATGCTTCAAACAGAATTCTATTAATGCACTTATGTTCAGAAGCAATTTCTTTAAGCTCATCGACTAGGTTAGAGGCACTCTGACAGTTTAAGCGAGAGGGTCATAAATATCTATAAATAAAGCTTTATCAAACACATAATTTTGCCATCGTTATGTTGGTTCGACGGTCAGTATCTCCGCCTTTGTTTGAAGAAGCGCTCGTAAGATTTAACTGACTTTGTAATATTATATGATGTGGCCATTTTCATTGTTACTCATTGTTATTTAACCTAATTTGACAGCTGCGGGGTTCTCACTCTAAAAGTTCAGCCCATGCACTCTGTAAGGAATAAATTAATAGCATTTGGAACCATGCCGCCGTCTGACTTGCTGGAAGGACCTTTAAGGGCGTTGACTGAGATTTTAAATCAAACATAAGCTCAGCACTTACAATCAAATTATCTTTGAAAATGGAAAGCCGCTCACCATCATGTTGTAAATCTTTAAGGTACTTTCGAAGGCGGCCTATATGAAATTCATTCTATACCAGGGAACTGTGAACACTTATTTTGGAGCTTTTATTTAATACAGTCTGCTTGCAATGGAGAAAAGCGCGTGTTTTGGCCATATTGAATCCTTGAAGCGTTCGGCATGTACACAGGAACGGACGGGGCAGTGGCTCCGTTCACCGCCGCTAAGCTCCGTCAGCAGAGTCAGAACAAAAGTCTTGTTTGAACAGAAAAGTAAAAGTTCTTTCAAAAAGCAGGAAACAATACATGGACGAGAAAGACTGAGAATTCGCTCAGCAGAGGGGAGTTCGGAATCCTGTGAGTTCCAAATAAGCTCGGGCAACTGAAGTGGCCTATCTGCTTTTGAAAAGTCTCAAACGAAAAATAAATGATAGTCCGGAGTGGGGGGGAAGTGGGGCAAAATGATCAGTTCCGGATGAGAAGTGGTTCACGAACTACAATCTCAGTAATTATGATTTATTCGACTTCCCTGCATCGAAGGTAGTGTCATCAGTAAATAAAAAGAATTATATAATCAAAACTTTGCTGGTAAGCTAAAAGATTTAGACAACAGACTGAAAGGCTGTGCGTCACTAAGAGGCTAAGACTACTTTCGGTCTTTTCGCTGCCCTCCCTAGGGGCAGGTCCAGAGATGGACTTAAACAGATAACCCAGTCCATTCCCGTCCCTCCAAAAGAAAAAGGGAAGCAACCTACGCAAGGAGCCCACCCATACCACCTGTATTGCAAAAAATAATGAAGTACTGTTGAGCAGTTATGATATAAAAAAGACAAACGGCCCCTTGGACTGGGTCATGGCACCGCCCACACCAATTTGGCCCAACCGTCAGGACGGGAAAATGTGCTATCAAGGGTGCATTGTATTCAAAGACGTTTAGCATTTATGGGGGGAAGCATTTTTATGTCAGTCATTTTCTGTCAAATTAAAGTGTTCAGCGATAATCTTGACGTCAAATAAAGTACCTGTGGCCTTTTACACGTTTCGCAGGGCTGAACCTTATTACAAGAGTAGAAAGAACGATTATAAAATCCAGTTAAGGCCTTCCTGCTTTGTGATGGTATAACTGAATCGAAGCCAAAATTTTCGAAAATGGAAGCAGTATTCCGATCATGAGGAGAACGTGCGAACATGGGTCTAGTATAAATGAGACGATCCTACTGTTCTAGACAACGCAGATTTTTCGGTAGAACTTGAGATTTCTGGTAGCCTTTGCTGAGTCGGAATTCAAAAATGTACCGAATATTCACTAACGCACAAAATATGTAGACGGCTCACGGCTGGGCAATCTTTCGAATGATTGCTCTAATGTTTGGAATAATTGTACCGAAAGTATTCCCCCGGATGCAGGTTACGATCGGTACCGTTTCCAATGAGATGGAAAACCGAACCGTTAGGTAGGACGAAGAGGCTGGAATCAAAAAATTTGAGGCTTGTAAGTTGCAGAAAATGGGCCAGACAGTAAATGCACTGATCCAACAGAGGGACTAGATTGGAGTCCAGCAGGAGCTATCGGGAAAGCGCACCCGTAACAAATGTGGTGTCAAGTGCATATGCAGGGTCATGCGGCGCCCATTGGGACCCCTGCAAGTCCCTACTTTCCTTGCGGTATGAAATCGTGGCTAGTGTCCGTTGTGGACCAGAAGAATGATGGTACGCCTCAGTGCGCGTTATGCTATGCCAGCCACCTGCGTCTTCTCTTGCCTGCGGTCTTCTTGACTTTGGCTTGACACCGGATTTTGAGGGGGAAGTAGGAGGAGGAGAGAGTGAGCTGTGTATTATGGAACGTTAACCATTTTTGGTAGGATTCAGAGGGGGCAACTCTCTTTTCAATAACAGGAAAGAAGGGCAAGTCAAAAAGGAGGCGTCGGAGGGATTTTGGCATAAAAAGAAGTTTTCTTTGTGACGCAAACTAGATGACATCGAATCGTGGATTACAAGGTTGCGGGCATCGATCTTATAGAAACCCGGTAAGTTGCCGAGTAAGCCATATTTCCAACCACGTCGTCTGCATGTACTTAACGGTGAAATTACTGCACCTCGCCAGTTCGAACGTCGATTTCGACGATATACAGCGTGTGCTCCATAGTTGGGTGAGTGCAGGGACGGTGGCTTGCGCGCAGGTTTGTTTGCATTGCTAGCAGACTGCTCTTCTGCCCATTTACCTCCAAGTGCGCTGCAGTGTAAGGATGGCCGGAGGTGGGCGCAGTGGCCGACAAAACGAAAGAATCCGTCTACGCGCGCCACACACGGCCCGGCGCCGCATAATGTACGGGGCCTGCGTAGAGAGCGGCTTGGATCTCACGTTCATGAGGGTGCTGTGGGGTTCATATTTGGGAGTCATTGAGCTTGACTCTCAGCCCTTCGGCCAGTCACCCCACACGCACCTAGTAGTCCAGCTCGTTGGCAGCTTCTCAAGTCACAACTTGCAGCACTTTCTGGTAGATTAAAGCATGTCAGATTTCTTATGGTGAGGAAAGCGATTGGTTACGCCACGTCGTTCTCCATCTCTCTTCCCTCTCCCGCACACCAATCAACTATTCAGGCCTGTCGACCAGCTGATGAAGCAATCGGGCACGGTGGACCGACAGAGTCAAAACTGCATATCCCCTTGCTGGGAAAATACTGTGCATACAATCAAGACTAACTCAGTGGCGACAGTTTTAACCCTGCTCACAATTATGAATGACTTTACATTTGGCGGAATTATTACTGTAAAAATTGGTGCTACCGCTTTTTTGGATATGAATAGGGGAAATCAGGGGCGAAAATCTTCTTCCCCAAATAAAGTGACTTAAAGACAACGTTATGATTTGCGGTCGAACGATAGCCAGAATCGTGCGGCCGTTACAACAGTGTTATGCGACACAGGATTGTGCCCTCACACGCAGAAGTGAAATTTTACATGGTACAAGCAAATGTGTTACTTGGAGCTCTTATTCTCCGAAAAGCGAAGGCGCCTACGATGGACCTTTACCTACGCGGTCAGTGGTTCCTGTCCTAGGTCGCGATCAGCCGTCAGTCAGTAATTTTTCCAGCCCTAACTATCGCCAATGACGAGGCTGGTCTTTATAATCGAAACATGAACTGAGCCAGAAGGTGGACTTCGGAGTTCGTTTTCTTCACTATTTGCACAGTTCATTCTGCATAATTGTTTCGAAGTTTATCAGGGCACCAGTTTTCCCCGACTTCACAGATGTTTCGATCTTGAACAGAATGAATCAACCTAAATATAGGGAAATTTCGACCGATTAGAGTTACCGAAGAGCGTGAGGTAGACGACAGTAGCTATTTCATGACGTTTGGGGGCCTTGTGAGGCTAGCTTGTGAATGCCTCAGCCCAGAGCGTCAAATCAGAACACAGCGCCCCACTTAGCCTCACAACGTGTGTTTAGCGATGGCAGTGAGGCAAGTAATGGTCATTACAGTCTCTTGTTTTCACGTTTAGTGATTAGTCTTCGCTGCGATCACTCGCTTGATTCCTAATTCAAGCGCTTAAGCAACAAATTTCTTGCGGAATATCTGCGCATCTTAATTCCTACTTCACTTTCTTGTGGACTGGTGGAGGAATTTGGGCAACCAGGAACTAAATCGGTTGTCCAAGTTCTCTTGACATTTGCCGTATTTGTCTTTAATGCAAACGTTACTTGTGAATTTTTCAAGCAGCCCACTACCACCACCACCACCTCCTTTCATATAGAATGGCAAGGCACTACGAGCATCAAAGCATTCGTGTACTTGAGTAGCGTCTACGTGCCGCCTGCTACGCTGTTAACAGCCACTTAGACATTTGTGTGTGCAGTCACCTCAGACGTTCAGTGGCCTTCCATTTGCGGCAACTATGCCAAAACCAGACTCACGTGGTCACCGTTTTTGGCTGGTGGATCATAACGCACTCAGTTCCGTGGACAACCAACCGCGTGACCTGCCACGCCAGGACAGGACTCGTAATAAACGTCCTCCCCCCCAGTCGGATCCAACCACGCATGAGCCAAGGGATCAGGCTGCACTATCCATCCAGTTATCGGTTTTGTCACCCGCACAAGGTTTCGTCTGTAGAGTGCATCACGCTCACATAGGTCACAGTGACCTGCCCGAGTCGGCACTTTATGTACAGAGTGAACCGCGTCCATCGACTTCACCTGCTGACTGTTCGACGGTCGATTTCGACGAGGTCCACCGTGTGCCACACAGCAAGATGCAGCAGGCACGGTGACTCGCGCGTGAATTACTTTGCAGCGATAGTGGACTTGCGCAGCATCTACTGCACTCTATCTTCCCCACTCCCCACCTGGATCCAATGTCAAGACACAGCCAAGAAGATCGGAGGCGGGGGGAGGGCGCAGGTGGCTGGCATGGCCGGACCCGCGCCTAGGCGTGCCATCACACCCCCTAATCCACAACATACACTTGACCAGAATTTTTCACCCCAACAAGGGTCAGAAGGGCGAGGATGACTGGGCCGCCATGTCCACCACCAGCGGGAGTGCAAGCGCATCTACCGGCAGGGAACTGCCAGCGCAAAACAGGCTGCGAGGACCATGGTTTGCTGATACTGGTCCGCCTTCAGACCTTTTGACCCTTCACCTACTGCATGGTATTTGACCCTCAGGATGGAGTGTTTAGGGTTTACCCGGTACATTAGTGTGCATCATTGTACCTATTTCACCGGGCCGGCCGGCTGTCAGGGTTTACTCTTCCCGAGGAGTAAAAGAGGTCATACGTTGCTACCAGTCCGAAGTTTAGAACCAAAACTTCTGTCTCCCTTGTCTTTGTCGGTAATGTCATTCTGCCAAAACTTATGTCTTATGCTGCCGTCTTTGACAATTTTGGCCGCTGTTCGCGCATTCGTTGTATATTACCTCTTGGCAGGCAACAGATTTACTTTGGAATGCCAGGAAACCGTTATTTCTTTTTTGGTTAATATCAGAGTCAGTGTAGCCGGCCTCAGCTTCCATGGCACAAGTCGTGACTGTCCGGGGAAATGACACAGTCGAATCCCCAAATTTCGCCTGGTAAATGAGTTAAGGCTTGGTCCACAGGGTAAAGGTGATAGGAAGAGCCCTACTGGATGGCCGGGTACCATCTCTCATGTTGTGGTAACGCTTCGGCAAGTGACATTTTCATGAAAAGTCCTCCATCAGATCGGTATCGAGACAATACGGAGAGTTCCACTGACGCATGGTCAGCGACTGCCTGTCCACTCGGTCCCCGAGAATCTGCTTATTTAGCAGAAAGCCTCCGATTACGTCTCCTCCATTAGCAGCCACCTGTAGACTAGTCGGGCAGCGCGCAGCTTTGGCCGGTGGCGAGGACCGTAACTTACACAGTACTAGCATCAATTAAGACATTTGAAGTGGCCTGGGGAGTCCTGATTCCTCATCAGGCGCTGTCTTCAATCCCAGGTTCATGAAAGCAGGTTGTCTGGCCGGAAACCCCCCAGTGGTCAGGCTACAAGCTGGCAAGAAAGTTGTCTTCGACGAAGTTCGACCTACTGTCCGCCAATTGCAGACTTGTCGGGTAGCCCGCAGTCAAGTTCAGTCAGCCCGGTCATAAGAAGGGAATTGGTCGCTTGGACTAAAAATAGGTTGGCCTGACAAGTAACGAAGGACACTTCTGCTAATTCGAACGGTCGGCAAGTGTAAATGCAGTGAACCAGATATAAGGGATATAGGAGTCCACTGCTTGCTTCAATTGTAACAAATATCCTTCCCACAGTTTATATACCAGGACAGTAAAGTACCTCGTTTCCTTTATTCCTTTTATCAAAACAAGCGTCCTGGAAGACATATGGCACAAAATGTCGGGAGCAGCTAGACGGTCAGGGCAGCAGTACTGACATTCGAAGATGAAGATAGGCTCTCCGGAACAGGTTTATTTAAACGCTGACATTTCAAAGAGCTGGGTCGGTTCTTCATTGTCAAAGCGTAAAATGCACTTAATCGATCAGAGATTTAATTTAAAGTGGCATGTTGTGTTCGCCGGCCTCATGCTGATCGATTTTTTTCTCTCCTCCCGCTGCATCGGCCTCTCGGCAGATGGTTGACGGGCGTTTTGCCTGTGTGCTTTGTGAGTCACCACTCCATCGAGGGGAGCTGATTGGAATTTTAGTCGGGCAGTCAGTCTGACGATTCTCCTTCTTCCTCACCGAGTAAACTCAGCGTCGGGCTATCTCCGTGCGGCCTTCTTAAGTCCGGTGTGGTTGTTTGGTCCTGAACTCTACGATTGTGATGACGTAGGACTTTGAAGCATTTTGTCCCCGGTACGAAGCTGAAGTAGGCAAGAACGGCAGGATTTATTGGCACCAAAAAATTTCGCGACTGCTCTTCAGCTGCTTCCTGTCGCTTCATAAGAGGGATAACGAGTGAGAACAATACAACAGATTTGAATTCATGCAGAAAATCGATGCAGAAACAACAAGGTTAGGGTTTTGGGCAAAGTTGGCTAATCGATAAAGTTAGTAACACAAACGCCGTAGGGGAAGAAAGTGAAAATACTATCAAACGACGGCTACGTTCTGCCATTGAAAGGACATACAATGCAGCCGAACTAGTATTTTGCAGTCCTACTAAGCCACTTCCGATTCCACGGGCAAAGGATGCCCTGCCAATGCACGCCACGTCAAATTGTGTTTATGAATTCACATGCACTTGCGGATGCAAGTACATTGGGCGAACGCAAAGGCAGTTGGCAGCCAGATCCATTGAGCACCTGCCCAAGTGGCTCCTTAGACAAGAAAATAAGATCCCGCGTTCATCCATTACAAAACACCTACTTGATACTGGTCACACCGTCGACCCCAAAACTTCCTTCCGAGTACTTGTTCGGGCACGAACAACTCGGACATTGCGTTACCTGGAGGCAGCCTATATACGAAGAGTGAAACCAGATCTTTGTAAACAATTGGAGAACGTGGTTAACCTAACATTACCATGGTAGCCTCTGGCTCCATGATTCCCCCTCTCTCCTCTCATTTTTGCTCTTTAACGTTTACTCCTTTTTTCACTTTCTTCCCCTACGGCGTTTGTGTTACTAACTTTATCGATTAGCCAACTTTGCCCAAAACCCTAACCTTGTTGTTTCTGCATCGATTTTCTGCATGAATTCAAACCTGTTGTATTGTTCTCACTCGTTATCCCTCTTATGAAGCGACAGGAAGCAGCTGAATAGCGGTCGCGAAATTTTTTGGTGCCAATAAATCCTGCCGTTCTTGCCTACTTCAGCCACGTAGGACTTTGTAAGCTGCAGAAAGGTCCAAAGGCCTGTTGATAGAGTGGGCATCGAAGAACCACGCCTCGAGAGTTAGCCGTTCTGCTTTTGTGTTGCCTCGGGCTAAGATAGTAGCCCCCTGGAGGTCAAAAGTATGCTCTGTTTCTCCAACGTTTGTTGCTAGTTGAGAGTTAGGGTCTAACCTCCGAGTGGCCGATTTGTGTTCTTGTAGGCGAGTTTGCAACTTCCGCCCGGTTTCGCCCACATAGTTGCAGTCGCCCTCATTGCAATTTATTTTGTAGATGACTGCTGATGTTTCAGCGGGGGGCAATGGGTCCTTAGGCTGCATTACGCGACGTCGAATTGCTGCTTGTGGTCGATGGGCTATGCCTACTCTGGTGGGATGTAACAGTCGCGAGACCGCTTCAGAGACCCCCTTAACGTAAGGAATGACCCTCCAGACTTCGGGTTGCTGCCCATTTGGCCGTCGTCTGGGCGCCCAACGTCTGCTTCTCTCGGTGAAATACCTGGGATAACCATTGGCTGCAAATAGGTTCACAAGTTACAATCGTTCTGGCGTGCTGCAGTGTGTTTCGACCCTTTGGAATAGAGTGCGGACACAACTACGTCAGCACTTAAATAAACCTGTTCCGGACAGCCTATCTTCATCTTCAAATAATTAACCCGGATATCTTAACTTTGCCAATCTGAGTACTGACATTTTAATCAAATTCGTCCATTGGGCGCGGCGATAGGTAGGGCGCTGTTTTAACCTGCACAGCGGACCTGCTGAGACAGAACTGCATGGCATTTACCTCATCCCACCCACAAAAAAGCTAAGACGGCCGGAGAGGAACGTGGGTGCAGCAGCTGGCGGAGATAAGCAGCCCACCTACGCGTACCAAACACAACCTAATCTCCAAATCTACACGTCCCAGACTTGGTTCAGGAGACCTCGGAGGACACTGCGACCTGACATCCGATGTCTTAGCAGGAGCGAGTAATAACCATCCAAGCAATGACTGTTATAGTAGCATTGAAATTTTGTTAGGAATGTTCACATCCCCAAAGTCACCCAGTCCCATTGGGGAACGCGCAAGCGCGTCATCTCGGCCGCGTGTTGCCCGCACGCAGCAAAAGTGTTTTCGACGGCGTCCCGCTACTAGTTGCGACTGCAGTGTTTCCTTGGGATAAGTTTTTTGGCTGTTCTAGTCCTTTCTTCTTGAAGTTGATTGGGAATTATAGCAAACCTGAACAGGATGCAATCGATACACACAGATTTTCATTGAAAATGACTTGCATGTAACAATACATTTTGTCGTGGTTGGCCGTGTTTCGCTTGTCTGTCGTGTTGGTGGTTTTGGGCTACGACTGAGTGCGCATACGGTTGGCGGTATTGCCACGTACCAGGACAGGCCCCCTGTGCTCGGGGCTGGAGTGTGAGCTTTTATTCTTCTGGCGACCGAACAGATAATTTATAACGAAACGGTGATGCATCAGTCCGATTGGCGTCTCGGGAGAAATAGTGTCGTCCTTGGGATCACAGAGGCATGACCACTTGTTAGGTTCAAAGGCGGCCGAACAAACGACTACGGACGCAGGTCAACAGACGCAGCGGTTGCTTCAGATCTATTAATACCCTCTTCGTCCGGCTATAAAAGCCGGTCCCTTGTGCTCGGACCAGGAGTGTGTACGCACGCGTAGGCGGATCGTCTAACTCCATCGGTCACTGCGTCCGACCTCACCTACGGTCTTCTCGGCATGGAGCCCGGGAGCGTGAAGAGAAAGACAGACTGCGGTAGGTGCTGCGCAAGTCTACTATTGTAGCAGCCGCTCCAGCCCCCCCTTTTCTCCATCTCCGTTTTGTCCGTCGATGGCCGCGACAAGCACTGACAGGCCGCTGACACACGACCACCCCCTGCCGGCTAGAACTGGGCACCTCCTGTCCAGCTGCAGTGACCCCCGGCTGCACTCACAAACTAGTATCACCTAACGCGCGTCGAACGCTTTGGCTTGATTCCCGTGAGGCCTTGTGAGTATGCGCCCTCCATTCCTCCCCTAATTTGTCCAATCACACGACTACCACTCAGACAGTCATTCCCCCCTTCCTGCTGACCCAGACACACATGCCCGCGTAAAGACACACCGCGACTGACGCGCTCCGTGAACGGACGCTTTTCTCTGTTGCAAGTAAACCGCCAACTTACGGCAACCTGCCCTGTGTACAGAATAAACTAGTCCTCACAGCTCCCTGACTTCTGACTGTAGACGAAACGAACTTATTGTGCGTGGTTTAAGTTGTTCTCACATCCTTGACCGCCACACTATTACTATAAACTAACTTCGACACAAGTCCCCGTCTCTGCGAACACCCAGCTGCGGGGCACACGGTCGGAATCGACGGCCGCACTGTCGTCTGGCTGAAACTTCACCTGCAAATGCACGCAAAGCGCGTGGTCCGTCAAGCCTGATATCGTCGACGTGGTCGCCTTGTCTACTGTCCTCTGTTCCCGCCTGATGTCATCCCGAAGCACAGTGCGTCTGATTCAACTTGCGAAGTGCGTGCGCTGTGCGCATCTGTTCGCGTAGGGTGTTGGTCTGGGGCGAGGCCGGTGGGAATAAGGTCGAAAGAGCGGCTGACTCAATCTTGCCGGTCCCTGCCGGCCTGATCCCGGGAGATGGCCCTCTCTCTCTGGTTGCCGTGCGCAGACGACCTTCGTGAGTGTAGCCCACGCTCCAGATGATGATGCTGCGATAGATAACTACGCAGTCAACAGTAGCGTCAGCTAAATCCATGCTGCTGTACAAGACCGCAGGAATGCTGT
>CACRXP010000508.1:87919-146311 GCA_902702965.1 Spirometra erinaceieuropaei
TAGAACGGTCAGATGTGGTTAGGCAGCAGCACCTGAGGTAAACAAACCCCAGTCACCTGTGATATGGGACCAGTAGTAAAAGCGGTTTTTACAAGTGGAGCCGGGGAACGCACGGGCGACGAGGTCAAGTACTTGTATGCAAAAGAAAAGCTATTGGTGATGCGCGGTTGTACTTTGAGTGGTTGAAAAATAGTTGCCCCAACCCCAACATTTATTCTAACCACTAACCCGAATCCCCAACTATAACACCTAACCCTAACCCCAACGCTAACAGAATTGTGTCCATCAGCTGGGGCTGCATAACCACATCTAACCATTAAAACTCTCAAAATAAGACAGTTCTCTGAAGCTTTTGCAAACATGTAGCGCGCTCTCGGGCGCTCTCGGGTCACACACGTAATCTACAAACTGCTGCGCAATTCCCCAGACGGTCGCTTTAATGCAGAAGCTGCCAAATGATCGCCCACAGCAACAAGAAAGACACGAGTAATTTTAACAGTTACTATTTCCCAGATGAAAAAAGGAGCATTTTTGTCCCACGGAAATCAGCAATGCAGAAGATGTGGGTCATTACAAGTCGGTTAGGCAAAGTCAAGTTTCATATTAACCCAACTGGGAAAAAAATCGGCGTCTCGGTGAGATTTGAACCCACGACCACAAGGGCAAGGCCTCAGTGCAGCCAATGCTCTAGCCACCTGAGCAATGAGGTCCCACAGGAAGAGGAAGGAATCACGTTTGGGTCAAGTATACCCGCCCAACCGACTGCAACGTCTGGAATCCACTAAATCTGATACGGTAAGCTGACTGCCCAAGCAGGATTTCCTAAGTGATCCACCTAGAATCCACCAGATGACTACCAGGCTCACGTAATTCATAGATGACAGTTTAAAAGAGAATGTCGGATAAAGATGCATCGAAAGGATAGGATGATTAGGAGAGATTAGACAGTGCTTCGCTAATTGACTTTTGAATGTGGAAAGACGGTGATGCTGCCACTCCTCCTGGGTAGATGTCTGGATGTGGTTATCGGCCTCGGAAACTCTACCCCCCCCAACACGGTCACTCCTCGGGGACTACAGAGATGCAACCGATGGAGTTCGGCTCTTCTCCAAAAAATGATAAAATGCAAGCATGTTCGCCGTGCCTATATGCTTGGTGGCAGTGTAGGCTATACAGCCACAATACAGTTGGGATTCATATCTGACGTAGGGCTATACGGGCGAGTTTCAGTGTCTAAAATTGCGAGACTAAGCAGGAAATGCACAGTTTTAAAATGTGCGTGCTAATGTGGGATGACAGCATTAGGCCTTGTTGGTTATCTTTCTTGCATGTGAGGAATTGGCGAGCCTGTCTGGCATAGAAACGGCCAAATTTATAACGGCGGTGTGGTTTTTCTATGGTTAGGAGGTTCGAAAGCTTCTTACTTGCCTAAATAATTCTTTTCATTAAAAAAACACAAACCAGCATTCCGGTTAGCGTCCCACAAGATAAGTCAACTACAGTACGCCCATTCTTACACTTTTGTCCCGGAAATTTTAAGCGAATTATGATTCAAAAAGCATGGTGCCTACCAGTGGATGGTAAAACGTCCGCATTCTGCCATGACTGAAACAACTCGGAATCATATAACACGACAACCAATCTCACATTTCAACCTACGTGACCCTTTCTAGTCGAAAACACGTTTCAGAATTTCAGTTGGCGTGTCACACACACTGTGTGGTCACTTTTATCTTTTTACCACAGTGCTTAAAATCACGGTTGCATGAGCAGGGTTTTCTACTTGTGTAAACACCTGCCTGCGGATGCCAAAACCGAGGCATCATGTGTAAATCCTTGACGGACATTTGGCGTTAATTGGCTTTTGTCTGTGTGAGCCAGCCCAGAGGCCTGTTCAACACTTATTAACGCTGGATAAATTCCCCAAAAATAATCTTGGATTTGCCAACAAGCAAGAAGTCCAGCACGAAGGCACTAGACCCCACCCGATTTAATCGTTTGCTCGAGAGGAGGCTGTTTTCCAGCATATTATCGTGCAGTCGACGCAGTAGTCTGAGTTAGTTGTCTGAAGGATGAAAAAGTGGATGGGTGCGTCCACCATGGAAAGCAAAACAGCAAGAAGCAGTAATTAACTAGTCAAAACATCTCGCCTAAGAAATAGCGCCGACTACCGTGCTCATGCGGCCAGTAATAACCAGTTGTTAGAATCATACTTGTTGACCGGTGAGGGGGGACAGTACCCTGCAAAATGTTTGCATCCATTCGACCTCGGGGTTTGTTGATGAAAGCATTGACATTACTTTTTGATGCGCGTGGACATCTTGCCATAGTGGTCGCACACAAAATTTGGTGGCCATACGTACAATTAAGCTTTGATAGTTTTTGAAAGTTGTAGTCGGTAGTGTGTCCTCGTGGAAAGGGCCTTCGTCGATTTGTCTAACTAGATTACCTTATCGTAACAGTAACTGTTCCTCCGGTACCACGCTCAACGCGCTCCTTAAGAAATAAAAATTGTTCAGTAGTCGACAGTTCGAGCATCAGGACCGACGGTGTCCACCGAGTGTTTAGCAACAGAGTGAGAACAGGCGCGGTTACTTACGCGCGAGTTAGAGTGATATCAGACTGGAGCTGCACACTCTCCTCTTCCCCCTCATGCTTCCCATGTCAAGACATAACAAAGAAGATCGAACGTGGGAGGGTGAGCAGGCGGCTAGCACGACTGGACCCGCACCTAGGCGTACCGCCACACATCCTGGCTCACAACAAACGAATATTTGACCGGTATCTTAACCAACAACAACAGTGGCTGGGAGGATGGCAAGGATACCAAATGGCGCGATGTAGGCCGGCAAGTGGGCCTGCCATCGCACTCCGAAATGTTAGCATTTTTTATGGGTGTGCATTCCTGTTAACGCCTTCCAGAACGCACTGTCGCCCCTGCGTTGGTTCACCACATCTACCGTGTAACCCATTTTGGGGACATACTCCTCCAGACACTATCCAGAAAACTCCCTGTTCATGTCCGTACCAGCCGATAACTTGGCAGTCTTCGCTGGCGAACTCATCCTCCAACACTGCAGGGCCGTCTAAACCGTCACCACCGCCGCTGCAGCCTTCCAAGCCACAGTGCTGGGCGTACCGTGTCAGTCTAAGACTCGGATCACAAATGCAGCATAGCAGTCGCACGGAGGCGACAGGTGGATGTTTGTGGTGGGCGATGATGTTGCAAGATGTAGGTGGAGGAAGATATGCTGTAGCCGGCGATTGTCTACCGCAGGTTTTCGTTAATGCATAATTGGCCTAATAGGTCCATGCGGTAGGTGGATGTGCGGGCGAGGGGGGGGGGTAGTTAGGGTGGATGCGGCGTATGTACGTGGGTGTTCCAGGCGCTGGTTCGCCAGTCTCTGTGCGATGGATTTGCAGGTGACCAACCAGGCCGATGTGTGAGGTGAAGGTGCGGTCGCAAATAGGACAGGCATGGATCGAGTCCACATCGTTGGCGTTGACAGTGGGAACGTTGGTGTTTGTTGGCGTGTTAGGATTGTGCGCAGTGGTGGTGGGTACAAGAGCCGTCGTAGCGAGTGTTGAGTCAATGGAGGTGAAGGATGGTAGCGGGGGTTCTGCAGGCGATCGAAGGCTTAGCTGGTCTTGAAAATCTAATGGACTACTTCATCGTCGATTTTGGTGTTGTGGGGGATAGGTGGAGTTGTCTAAGTCTTGAATTTGGGCGCTGTGCACGTTGACGTGGGATGAGACATAGGCAGCGTCGGGTGGCGGTTCATGCATAAACCCGTCTTCTCCGTGATGATGACTAGGCCAAAGTTTTCGTTGGCGGCGGCAAAGAGAATCATGCTCCTTGCATGTCACCCTCCGAGATGGTTTTGAGGGCGCAGTCGTCAGCGAATAGAAGTTAACGGACGTAATTGTACATACACGCGACCGGAAGTGCATCCGTCGCCGATTGAGGAGGTGGCTGTCCGTCCTGTAGGCGATGCGGATCCCGGGACGTTCGTCAAGGCAGGCGTCCATCAGCATGGCAGAGAACATGAGACTGAAGAGGGTTGGCGCCAGCACGCATCCCTGCTTCACTCCGTTGGTCACTGCGAATTCCTCTGAGACAGCTCCGTTGTCCGTGACTCGCGCCATCATGCCTTCGTGCAGCTGACGCACCATCTGAATGAATCGCTCCGGACAGCCGAGTTTCAACATGATTTTCCAGAGTCCTTCGCGATTCACCGTGTCGAGGGCCTTTGTCAGATCAACGATGGTAGAGTACAGGTGAGTCCGCATCTCCTGACACCTCTCCTACAGTTGACGGGCGGCGAAGATAATTTCGACAGTTCCACGATGGCGTCAAAAGACGCACTAGCTTTCCGGAGGGAGCCACTGTTCCAGATGCGAGCGACGATCTTCTCGGGGATATTCAGCAAGGAGATGCCTCGATGGTTGTCGCAGAGCTGGCGGTTACTTTTCCGCTGGTACAGACGCACGATTGTGCTGTCTTTGAAATCTTACGGGACTTCACCCTGACGCCACATCTCCTGGAAGAGCGCAGTCAGGTGATCGATTAGTTGGGACCACCGTGCTTGTAGACCTCAACAGGGATCGCATCCGATCCGGATTCTTTGCCGCTGGAGAGTTGCTGCACGGCCCTGAGGGTTCCCTGGAGAGATGGCGAGGGGTCGAGGTCCAAGTTTGTATCTACTTGCGGCAAGCGGGCGATTGCGGCAGCGGCAGCTGTAGTGATTGGAACGTTGTCTGACCGCTGAGTTAGGTCGTTGTTGAAATGGGGATAGTGAGCGGGCAAAGACAACAATGCAACATTCAGCTTACCTGGGGGTCGCTTACCTTGTGGTCTCCTACGAGGCTGTAGGCGAATACGCATCTTCGAGATGACGAGGCGATGGTCGGTCCACCTGTCAGCACCCGCGATCGCCTTCGTCACCAGCACG
The DNA here is from genome assembly GCA_902702965.1 of Spirometra erinaceieuropaei. NCBI lineage: Eukaryota > Metazoa > Platyhelminthes > Cestoda > Diphyllobothriidea > Diphyllobothriidae > Spirometra > Spirometra erinaceieuropaei. The sequence goes on from CACRXP010000508.1 coordinate 92,872, forward strand.
TCCCGCTGATCTCGCCTCCGGACGAGGACGTAGTCCAGTAGGTGCCACTGGCGCCACCGAGGATGCCTCCAGGTGGCCTTCTCTCGCTCCGGCAGACAGAAGAACGTGTTCGTCAGGATGAGGCAGTGTTCTGCGCAGGTGCGGAGAAGCAGCAGACCATTGTCGTTGGAGCCGCGGAGACCGTGGGGATCCAGCACTCCTCTCCAGGCAGTATGGTCTGTGCCGACGGGGGCGTTGAACTCACCAAGGACAATCAACTTGTCCGCCTTCGACACAGTCGCCAAGAGGGCGTGCAGGTCCTCGTAGAATTTTTCTCTTGCGGCGGCGTCGGGGCTGCACATCGGCGGAGCGTAGACGCTGATGATGGTGGCGAATTTGCCCGGAGAAGCAGACGGAGGCTCATCAGGCGATCGTTGATTCCCTGCGGCAGACAGGGCAGTCGTCCCACGATGTCGGTCCGGATGGCAAAGGCGACGCCCGCGTCTCGTCGCTCAGCCCTGGGTCGACCACTCCAGAAGAAGGTGTAACCGGCACCCACCTCCTCCAGTTGGCCTTGTTCGGAGAATCGGGTCTCACTGAGTGCGGCGATGTCCAACTTGTAGCGCGCCAGTTCCCGAGCCACTGGCGCTGTCCTCCATTCTGGTCTGCTGCTCCTTGGATTGTCTAAAAGGGAACGAACATTCCAGGCTGCCAGAGTGAGCGGCCTCACCCTGCCGGTCTGGTGACAACAAGTGGGGCGGCGGGAATGAGGTCGAGAAGAAGGCGACGAAGGAGAAGAATAGGCAGAGGAAGAGGAAGAAGAGGTAGGATGAGGAGAATGAGTATGGTTGTTGTTGTTGTTTCGATTTGGATTGTTTCGACCATGTTTATGACATCTGCGGCCCTGGCTAGCCTGCAGACGGCGTGGTGCCCAGCAATTCTTAGGCCACCTTTTCTAGGCCCTTGCCCTCGAGAGGGCAGGCGGTGCCACCCTTGAATAGGGCTACCTATGTGCCTCTTTGTCTCGACACACACACACACACACAAACTACAGTTCGACTGTCGTTGCGTGAAATAGTTTACAGTGATAGTGAGCTTGCACAGCACTTGCCGCACTCTCTCTTCCCCACTCCTCACCGGGATCCGGTGTCAAGACAAAGTCAAGAAGACAGTAGATACTCGTCTGCGAAACATCCCACAACAAAGGCTCTTTAATGATAGAACTTTGAAAAAAAAAGATCGATCATCGTAGGAAGAGCTTATTTATAGCGGGTCTTCGTTATGGTCGATAAGTGCTCTAAACTAGGAAATTTCATGTAAAATGGGTGGGATAACTCACGAAATGTCAACCGAAATTCCGAAATGCGTTTTCGTTTCGACAAGATGAGTTATGTAGGGTTTTAAAATTAAGCATCATGCAGCATACTTCCACAATAATTCAGTTACCACAGGATGGAGGCTTTCGAACGAACTTTTTTCCGATTGCATGCGAAAATCACACTATAAAAATGATCACTTATGTAGCAAGCACTTTTTCATTGATTTTCGATGCCTTTAAAAATTCAATATATATCATGGAAGACATGCATATAGATAATCATCCTTTACTCGTTCGGTAGGAAATTAAGTCTTCTTACAATGTTTACAGTGAATTTGGGCTATATTGTTAATTTTACAAGCCACATTGATGAACGCAGGGAGAGGACATCTTATGAACGGCCGTTTCATGATATTAAATAAATCTGACAAGTAGAAACATTTCCAAACCCGAATTATGCCCTTCCTTCGAGTATAAAATTGGAAGAAGTAATTATTTTTACAGTGTAATTTTTGCATGCAGTCGGAAGAAAGTTCGTTTGCAAGCCGGCATCCTGTGGTAATTGAATCATTATTGAATTATACTGCATGATGATTAATTTTAAAGCTCCACTTAGTCAATCTTTTCGAAACGACAACGCATTTCGGTTGACATTTCGTGAGTTATCCCACCCATTATACATGAAGCCTCCTAGTCTATAACAGTTATCGCCCATAAGGAAGACCCTCAATAAATAAGCTCTTTATCCGATGATCGGTCTTTTTTCAAAGTTCTATCACTAAAGAACCTTTGCTGTGGGATGTTTCACAGACGAGTGTCTACTTCTTTCATCTTTTTTTTCAAAGTAAAGTCGTGGAGTATGCTAAGATACTACCCATTTATACACCGAAAATTTTTCTACGGCAGACGAAAATGCCTCATTTGTTTCGGTTTATTTTGAACCACCCTCCCCCTATCGTCGTTTTCTTCCTAGCTCCACTCTATGATTACAAAGGCTCGACAGAGTGGTTAAACGACTGCTAACTTATTTCTCGGACGACCTAGGAGCTGCTCGTCCTGTTTTTAAATTGCACGTTGGCTGAAAATAGACTGCACCAAATAATCCTATCATATGCTCGTATACTGAAATGATCATCTGCCGTTGGCGGTATACGCGATCTGGGATTAAAGAGAGTCACAAAACCAAATGCACGCACGCGACAGAACAATAAGTTTTGGAGAGTGAAAGAATATAAAAACCAAATGATGGGGGCGGGGGGCGCAATAATCGGACATCGACGAGTAAGTTAAGAGGGGTGGATAATGGCGTTGATCTTCGATAAAATTGATGAGGGTGGTGGAGGGAAAACTGCCGGTCGCGAGAGAGGAGAAGGATTGCAGACAGGGAGTTGCCTTCGGACGATTTGGATGCTAGCCTGCAAAGGCAAATGTCTAGAAATTGACCCAAAAAAGAGATAATTGAAATGCTGAAAAGTGTTATTTGAAGCATTTTGTCCCCGGTACGAAGATGAAGTAGGCAAGAACAGCAGGATTTATTGGCACCAAAAAATTTCGCGACTGCTCTTCAGCTGCTTCGCATCGATTTGCTGCATGAATTCAAATCTGTTGTATTGTTCTCACTCGTTATCCCTCTTATGAGGCGACAGGAAGCAGCTGAAGAGCAGTCGCGAAATTTTTTGGTGCCAATAAATCCTGCTGTTCTTGCCTACTTCAGAAAAGTGTTATATCATTTGGTTATGGACAGCCTACCGCAACTTCTTTTCGGAGATAGGAGAATCGAGTTGGTCGAATGTGTTGCGATAAACTTTGTGCCCCTCACCAGAAAAACACGCGCGTAAATAGGCAGATATGGCCAGGGACAGTTAGTGTCATTGGACAGTGCCTGAGAACAGCGGGACGTTGATGTACATACAGAACCTGCAATCCTTTCCACTGATGACGCAACCTAAAAAGATAGTTTGAGTAGGAGAGAAGCGTTTGCATAACGTGGTGTGCTAATGGAAATGTTTGCAGTTCTCTATTTTGATCACCACGTTCTGCCTACTGCGTATTAGAGGCGCCGATGGAAGAATCGAGTTGAGAGTTGGTCGGTGAGCTCCCCATTACCATTGTTGATATACCCGATCACAACCGAATGGACAGCAAGCCCGTGGTTCAGTGGTTAGGGACGTTGACTTCTGACCGACAGGTCGCGGGATCGAGCCCCAGATGTTCCACACTTCGGGGTTGGGTACGACTGACTGACGACGGCTAATAAGTCGGAACTGACCATTCCAGTCCCACTTTTCTCTGCCGATAATGTTATGTTGTTTGTATTGGTCGAATTTGTTATGGTAAACCTTTTGTGATTAAAATAGTGATCCGTTACCGGCAGTGGATCCTGGATACAGCGAAAAGTTGATGTAGTCTTTTCCGCTAATAAAGAAAACTTAGAAAGATACTTTGAAGGGAAGAAAATCGTTTGCAAAGCGCGGTGAGCTAATGGAAAGCATTTTACAGTTTTCGAGTTGTTCCGGATTCCGGTCATTAAGTTTTGAAGTTTTGATCTCCAGTTGTGCATTACAGGCGCTCAGCCTCACGAAGGGCTGTCTGTAAGTTTTAAGTAGAGTAGTGGATATAAAGTCTTACTTAAGTGGGTCTGTAATGCTGATTATCATGCAGCATACTGCCTGGCTAATTCGTGCGCAGAATGTTCTTGCTTTTCGGCCGAATAGGCTTTTATTCACTTGCATGAGGCACATAATAAAACTTGCATAAAGAGTACACATTTTCAGTCGGTTTCTAATTCTGGGAGAGGATACTTAAACGTTTCATTTCAGATGACCACATTCTGGAAAACTACGTCCTAAAATGTACCTTTAAAGTAAGGGGAATACTTTTTGCCAAATTTTTGCTTATTTTATAGGCAAAGGTAGAAAGAAGAACCCCAGTCCGCTGTCAGTGGACTGCGATCGTGTGCTGATGTATGTACTTGGGAAATCTGGTGGTTGCATCCAAGGGCGGATGAACGAAAACCGTAGGTAAACAGGCCTTGAATTGAGGGAAAACAGAAATGTCTGCCCGGGGATGAGCTCAGTTGTTCGATGGTCAGGGATGCCTTCAAGATGGCGCGCCATGGAGTATCCAGCTGGATGCTGTATCTTTAAACATTCATCACTTTACTCGAAAGTACCGTTTTTGTCATGGACCGTCTTCCATCAACTTACTGTCCGGCGTGCTGCCCCAGTCACGAACTTCCCCGTAGTACACGATCCACATTCTGCGACAGTCAACTGCGGTCCCCTACCCCACCGTTGCCTTATAGCCATGTGTGGTTCACAAAATGCAAAATGTGTACTTTGGCTGAAGACTGCATATGCATATTACTGCGCATCTGCGAAAAGACCTCCCGGTGCTTCTCAACTAGAATGATAGAAATGAACCTCACTGTATGCCCTCAAGGCAGTGATGAGCAGTTCAGAATTCTTTATGGAAACTGAAACATCCATCAAAATTCCTGATATTAGGAAAGTGAAGAATTTTCCACCTTAAGTAGGATAGAAAATCGCATTGAAAATATTGTTGCAGGCATCAACAAGAAATTCGAAAATGGCCTGAATTACAAACAAAAGATGTAACTACAATAACTTAGAATTACTGAGAACTTGGGGATGCGCAGACATGGCGAAGAATTGAAAAGCATGCCTATAGGGGAAAAATGGAAGAGAGTTATAGTCGTCTTCTGATATTATATTACTGTTCAGGCCTGGTAGATAGTTGTTGTCGTTTTCCCCGAACTATTAAACACTCAAGGTATAGTAAACCTTGTTTTCAGAGAAATATATTTTTTGCCTAGTGGGCTTCATGCTGTACGCGAGCGCAATTGCCTTGCCCTATTTATCCTATGAGCCAATCAGAGGAATACGAACTGCTGTAAGCCAATGCGTGGAAAGGGCGTTTACTGGTAACCAAATTACGGGTAAAAGTATAAACGTGAAACAATCGAACACCATTTCCTACTTGTGAAGGAGGATTTTGTTTTAAAAACTATTCTTAATAAATTTTCAGCCACTAATGGCGCAGTCAAGTTTGAAAGTGTCCTCGAGCTATTTAATATTTACTGTTTACACTTTTACTTGTCGAAACAGAGTTTCTTAGGAGGGATCATGTCAATATTTACATGAGTTTTACATTGGAAAGGTGTTTCGCAGTCGGTTGAGAAGTCAAGTATAGTTAAGGTTCGTCATAAAGCACAACTGTATCGTCGATGGCTTGTCTTGAGCAGGATTTAATGAAGTAGAAAGTGTTCTCTCATAATGATAGATGGCGCTCACCGATCGTTCTTACGGAATTCACTCGTTCCGTTGTGCCTTATGGGCTCTCTCTCGAGCCCAACCAGCAGCCGCACAGCGGCAATGCCATTCTGTTCTCTCATATACAGTAAGTAATCTTGCACATGGTATGTACCCAATTTAAGAGACCTCCTACCAAGTCTCCTAGTTAGTAATGATCGTCTTTTAATAAAATTGAAAACACAAGAGAAATATTAAAAACAATATTGCATTGTTAAGAAATAACAAATCTTCGGAAAGGCGTAAGCGATAAACTCCCAAAATCCAGTTAGGTAAGTAGGTTTAATATTCAGAAGTCTATTCGGGCAAACAACTGAGTAAATAAAACGGCACAAGCAAAACGCCGTTTAAAAATAGTCCCTTAATGAGGTACGTTTTCAAATGTCCTTCTGGAATTAGTGTATTGTCAAGTGTGGCGGTTAACCAACAGCCTACAGTTTGAGTATAGATTCCAAAATGTTTTTACGAGAAAGGGCTGCATATTTTCCCTTTTCACACTGTCCGGGATGCGGCTGGCCAAGCCGAAGGGATTCTGTTTGAGTTCGCCGATAGAGACATCACAGAAATATTATACCTAAAATGACAATTCGGTGGTGTTTTACAGAAGAAGGTAAAAACCATTCCCTTTGCTTGAGGGTAGTTGGGAGGAATTCCTCCCCCCTCCTCCACACACACATCCACCCGCGCAAACGATGCACGAAACAGAATAGTCGTGCCGGATATTCTGGGGAAATTTTCTTTATGGTTACTTAATTTAAGGCGTTATTCTACCATCGCAAAGTTCCCACGTAGTGTCCTAATTACTTCCAAATAATCTTCACAGAATTCACGCGGTTCCCGTCCCGTTTCGAAATTATGTACTGGCTACACACAAATCACTCAAGCTCCCTTCCCACAAGTCAGGTCAACCGTCGTGGTCGACAATGCCCACTCCACGGACCAGAGCAGGGTGTGAGCCGGGACGTCAACTTGCGCGTGAGTTAGTTTCTAGTTGTGTTAAACTTTCGTTGCATTTACGGCCCTCTCTTCTCCCTCACGCGCCTGGGCCCGGTGGGAGAATCGGAAAATGTGTCTGACGGAGCTAGAAGAGTGCATTAACGTGTGTCACCCAGACCGTATGGACATACTAGTTCATTTTGTGAACGCTGTTGCGTTATCCCTTTTACGCTGCGAAGCAAGACTAAGTAGGTCCAATTCAAGTCATGGAATTTGTGCAAGCGTCGAAGACCGGTGACCTACAACATGAACGGTCGTTTGTTCAGGATTTTCAAGCAGGCAAGTCAAAAAGTACTCGCGCAGAATCTGGCATCTTTTCACTTAATGTATAGTCTGGATTATGTTCCACGGTAATCAGCATGAAAATCAAACCTAGGTGAAAAATGTATTTAGAGCTTTCTGCCAGCCATTTTTCCAATCAGTGATCGTGGAGCAAGTGTGTTGCCTCCCTCCTCCCCTTATTAGATTTAAATTCTTCTGGAGTTCCTCTAAAGAAACAGGTAGATCTGAAGGCCTGGCAGGAGTTCTTATTCCCGAGTCCAGACTTTAACTCTAATCCCAACACATACCATATCCCCAACCCACCTAGCTCCAACATCAGCACTAACCCTAGCTCTAGCCCCCTTCGCTGGAATTTGGGGCAAGACCACCTAAACTACGGGGCGCTCATATTCCCGTGCCCAAACGATTCATATTTATCTCGGACTCGTCTAGGGTAAACAAGAAGACTTGGAAAACGTATCTACTTCACCCCTATCAATATGGCTACGTCTCCCCGGCGTAAGACCATCGAAATCAATGGAAAAAATGCCTGCTACTTACGGTAGGTGGGTTAAGTCATGAAGTATCAACCGAAATTTCGAAATACTTCTCGTTTCGAAATAATAAATTAAGTAGGATTGTAACACTCATCATCATGCAGCATAATTCTGTAATTATCCAGTTACCTCAGGGTGTCGACTTTTGAATGAACTTATTTCCGGCTGTATGCAAGAACTATACTCTGCAAAGATGACTACTTATGTAGTATGCAATTATCTCATTGATTTTTGATGTTCTTGAAGATTGAATTATATTTCATGAAAAACATGTAAAAAAATATCCATTCTTTTACTCCCTCGGTAGAAATTTACGTCTCCTTTTAATTTTATACTCGAAGGAATGGTATAATTTGGTTTTCAAAAACTTTTTCAGTTCCCGAATAATTGTGAACCCGACCTGCCGTTACACTCGCATTCAGGGTTTGCAAACTACAAACAATATATTTTCCGCGTACGGCGTACTATACGTTTCACTACGGTATTTAGTGAATACCTTATGGGGTTTATGAAATGCAGTAGTTGATTTGGGCCATGTCGTTAACTTTACGAGCCACATTAGGAAATGCAGAGACATGACGTTTTATGAACAACCATTTCACGGTATTAAAAAATCTCACAATTGGAAACCTTTTTAAAACCGAATTATAGCCTTCGTCTGAGTATAAAATTGAACGAAAACGTAAGTTTCTACCGAGGGAGTAAAAGAATGAATATTGTTATGCATGTTTTCCATGAAATATAATTGAATTTTTAAGTGCATCAAAAATCAAAGAGAAAAGTGCATGCTACTTAAGTAGTCATTTTTACAGAGTATAGTTTTTGCATGCGGCTGGAGGAAGTTCGTTCGAAAGTCGGCATCCTGGTAACCAATTTATTATAGAATTATGCGCTTGATGAATAGCTCTCTAACTGTACTTAATTAATCTTTTCGAAACGAAAACGCCTTTCAGAATTTCGGTTGACATTTCATGAGTTAGCCTTTCCAGTGTTATTTTGTAGAAAACACGCATAAAAATATTTTTTTATATTTACATGTTTGCAAAGCACCTCCTTCTTTCTTTTTATGTTCGGAGATGGGGTAGTTTTTGATATTAAATGTTTTTCAAATTCCGTTTAATTTTAAACGTGACCTGCCGTCGCCTTAGTGCATAGGGTTCCTAATCTGAGGAAAATTGTGTCCTCTGTTATTAGAAAAGTATCATATACGGCTCAAGCAGTTCTATAATTGATGGGGACCATGGTGTGTACTTAATAAGTAGCATTAGTATAGGGGTAAATACGGTGTCATTTGAGTTGGCATTTCAGAACCTTCAAGTCTCATTATTTTAATTTTTTAAAATCGAAATCTACCATTTTCTTGCGTACCACATTCATGAAAGACACAATTTTCTGTCAAATAAATACAAAAAAGCATGTTTTGCTAAAGATTTTATAAAGAAGATTTGAACATGTGAAATCGTTTAAATCAGTGGAAGAAACAAACGACACGAGTAGTTATTTTTGTCGAGCGCGGTTTTTATCTGCAACCGGAAAAAGTGCATTCAGAAGCCGGCATTCGGTCGCGGCTGAAATATTTCGGAATTATATAACACGATAACCAATCTCACACCTCGTTCTTCGTGACCCTTTCGTAATCGAAGAAAAATTTCCGAATTTCGGCTGGCGTTTCATCAACTGCATGGTCACTTTTATAGTTTTTATTATCGCAATGCTTAAAAACCACGGTTGCGTAAGCAGGGTGTTCTTCTTGTTTAAAGGCCTGCCTGCGGATGTCCAAATCGACACACCATGTGCAAATTCTTGACGGACATCTAGCGTTAATTGGCTTTTGTCTGCGTGAGCCAGGCCAGCGGCCTGTGCAAAAATTTCTTAACGCTGAATAAATTACCCATGAATAATCTAAGATTTGTCAGCAAGCAAGAAGTCCACCACGACGGCACTAGACCTCACACGATGAAGTCATCCGCGTAAGGTTTTGCTCGAGAGGGTCCTGTTTGCCAGCGTGTCATCGTGCAGTCGAAGCAGTAGTATGAATGAGTTGTCTGAAGGATAAAAAAGTGGATGGGTGCTTTCACTACGGAAAGCAAAACACCAAGAAGCAGTACTTAACTAGACAAAACATCTCACCGACAACCGTGCAGTTTAACAGAGAATGTCGGATGAAGTTGCATCGAAAGGATGGGATGATTAGGAAAGATTAGTCAGTGCTTCGTTGATTGACTTCCGAATGTGGTAAGACGGTGATGCTGCCACTCCTCCTGGGTAGATGTCTGAAGTTGATTATCGGCCTCAAAAATTATATCCTACCGCATAGTCATTCCTCAGCGACTACAGAGATTCAACCGATGCAGTTCGGCTATTCTCCCCAAAAATGGTAAAATACATACATGTTCACCGTGCCTATTTGCTTGGTGGCAGTGTAGGCTATACAGCCACAACACAATGGGGATTCATATTGGACGTGAGGCAATACGGGCGAGGTTCAGTTCTTAAAATTGCGAGACTAAGCAGGAAATGCACAGTTTTAAAATGTGCGTGCTAATATGGGATGACAGTATTGGGCGTTGGTTTTGTTGGTACATTTCTCTCAGGACGGTGGCTAACGTCTTTGCGTGTGAGGAATTGGCGAGCCTGCCAGACATAGAAACGGCCAAATTCATAACTGTGGTGTGGTTTTTTCTATGGTTAGGAGGCTCGAAAGTCTTTTACTTGCCTAAGTAATTCTTTTTACTAAAAACACATTCCGGTTAGCGTCCCACAAGATATGTCAGCTACTGTACGCCCATTTTTACACTTTTGCCCCAGAAATTTTAAGCCAATTATGGTTCAATAAACATGGTGCACATCAGTGGATAGTAAAACGTCCGCATTCTGCCATGTCTGAAACAACTCGGAATCATTTAACACGACAACCAATCTCACATTTCAACCTACGTGACCCTTTCTAGTCGAAGACAGAATTTCGGCTAGCGTGTTACACACTGCATGGTCACTTTTATATTTTTACCGCAGTGCTTAAAAAACAAGGTTGCATAAGCAGGGCGTTCTTCTTGTTTAAACGCCTGCTTGTGGATTCCCAATCCGAGGCATCATGTGTAAATCCTAGACGGGCATTCGAGTTAATTGGCTGTTGTCTGTGTGAGCTCATTAACGCTGAATAAATTCCCTAAAAATAATCTTCGATTTGCCAGCAAGCAAGAAGTCCACCACGACGGCACTAGACCTTACACGATGAAGTAATTCGTACAAGGCTTCGCTCGAGAAGGTCCTGTTTTTCAGCTTTTGATCATGCGGTCGAGGCAGGAGTTGCCTGAGGGAAGAAAAAGTGGATGGGTTCTTCCACCATGGAAAGCCAAACAACAAAAAAAGAGTAATTAGCTTGTCAAAACATCCCGCCTGAGAAATGGATTACGGTTGCCTGGCGACGACAACCGTGCCCATAACAGCCAATTAGACAGCACAAGGATATTTCGGCGTGCGTCTTTGGGAAGAGAAAATAAACCCTTACTCCCTTCCCATTCTCTGTCAAAACTGAAATATAGCCCTCCACGTTTCGGAAAAGTCATGTTTACTGGTCGCTGCTTACTTTATTTGGACAGATGTCTCCATTCGGGTATTGACTACCAACACGACACTTTGCACAGTATGTTTGTCGCAGTCATTCCCCTGAACTACTGTAGTTCAACTGGCAGCGTTTCGAGATATGTATCTCGGAAAAGATATTTGTGAACCATAAGGATGCAGGTTTGTTGGGTAATGTTCAATAATTAAACGATTCGGCGGTTAGTAGAAAATACAGTTCACACATGTAAGACAAGTACGCTTCTGTCAGGGTCTATGCAAAATTAGGTTGTTTATGTTTTCTGCTAATCACATCGACTTCTTTTCTGTTTGACCGTCATGCATTTTGTATTGCACTCCATCAGCCGCTCCCCCTGTTGTCCAGACAACAAGACGGCTGGATATCACTTAAGCAACTGTAGCGGCGGAAGACGTCAAGGGTAGCACACACCCAAGTAGGGAAGCAACAAAAGTAGATCCTGGAGGAGATAGATCTGTACAGAACCGTTAACATGTCTGAATACTCATCTATACGCAGCAGAAGACGGTACGTCGAGAACGGGGTACAGTATAGTATAACAATACGGTCATGGGAGATACGTATAATTAGAATAGTTACCCGTACAGGTGAAATGAGTTACAGCCATAAAATAACCTGTCTGGGTGGAGAGGCGATACCGAAATGCCAGCTCATTAACCGGTGGGGAATGCAGCGCTGTGGGCAACTGCAGGGAAGGGCCGAGGGGGGTGCCGATGTTGCGAGACGGAGAGCGATGCGAACGTTACGGTACGGTATGCGGGAAGGGATCGGCGGAAGAGAGAGAAGGGACACCGGCCATCTTCACCGACACGCGGTTACGCCATCTCCGCCCTAGGTCCTCGCGCGGAAAAGTGTCACACATTCAAACAATTCTGTTCATGCCCAGGGGCGTTACACAACCAACTTGCTCATCTCAGTTTAATGCACGATCTGAACTTCTGAATGTTTAGCTGCAATGTTTCCTGCTCGAGGTGGAACTTTGGGATTGATTAGGTGCTGCCTGGTTTACATTTTCTATTTGAGCTTTTCGTGATACATTGCCTTTTTCAGGCTTAGCTCAGCTCTCTAGGAAAATCAAGAAAGCCTGGTTTAGTTCTGCTCAACTGCAGAAGGCCCTTTTGAAAAGCGTTTGCTATTGGGACGCGCGTTAGGCCTGTAGCCTGCTTACGCTAATTTCGATCCCAGGTGGCTAAACAACAAAATCAGTCTCCCCTTTTTTAAAGCATGGGCTGTTCAAAAAATCGCCGCGAGTTGGCAGCCCGCGCGCAGCGCCTCACGCAGGAATTCCGGGTCAGGTCAAGTGCGACATTCGGGCGAAGGTTTTATTGCACACAGAGAACGGAGTTGCAAAAAAAATCAAACTGCTAGTATCGTCTCAGTCGGGACGGCAGTCGATGCGATAATGCCTGTCCGTAGGTAGGCAGCATTCGGTCAGCTCTACTGATGTCAGCACCGGGACTATGTCCGCCATGTATAAAGAGGAGTATTTTTCTTTCATTCAGAAATCTACTCTGCCGTAAGACAGAAATTTAATTCCAAGAAAACAGTGTTCCATGCATGTCGTTCATCATTTATCAAATAAGTTACGAAAAACTGACCTCTTTGCCCTCGGTGATTATCTCATAGTCGTTATTGGGTTAATAGACTAGAGAAAATTCATGTGGATTGTTTCTTATACGGAATTTCTCCCGAGAGGATCGCTCGTAATGCAATGCTGAAGTAAGTGATTCAAAATTTAGATAACGCTCCGCGTCAGAGCGCCTTCTAATGAAGCACTCCCTACATTTCATGTTTCATTGTTGTGTCTTTTGACTGACTTGGATGGCGATGGTTTTTACTGTCGAAAATTTTGATAACTGAGCCTTACTTGGTCTGAGAAGATGTAGAGTCAGGAATGGACAGTTAAGTTCAGTGTGAGACAGTCAGTGACTTCACTTGCGAATAGCATTTCTCGATATACCTCGTGGGTGTTTTACTTTTGCCCTAAAGCCTTCGGAAGGGAATTAAGTTTAAGCCCAAAGCGCCGTCACCGGGGCTAAGCTATGTCCGCCTGATGGTGATGAAAGGTGTGGAAACTAGATCCCTACTTGTTAAATTGCTATCTGCGATATTTTACTGCGACTTCTGACGCAAAAACAAACTAACTGGCCGCGAAATTACATTCTTTGACAACATCATGCGTTTTTAGTCCTTATCAAGGTCTCCTTGCCCCCTCTTTTCGAACTTAGCGTCAAATAAAGCCCCACCGTTGTCCACAAAATGGACTTTCTTAGAGATTACAGGGAGCTCCAATTCACATCGCCAGTTCACAAGACCACTGCCTAGTGCATTATCACCATATGGCAGTAAAAACTAGTTATCGTAGATGTCGTAATTATTTCGTATGCATAGACAAGATTTTCTCACTGGCTTGACGACTTTATGTGTAGCCAGCTTGACCTAAGAACTCAATAAGAGCATTGTTACCACTGTTGCTATTATTATTTACAAGTGACTATTTCTGTGCCTTGTCCTTTTCCTCGAATGTAGTTTGCTTATCACAACGATCGGCCAAACTCTCCACTGCAATGACTCCCATCCAAATTAATTCTGGTTGAAATGGACGACCTTTGACGCAACCCATTAAACTCATACCCCACTAAGAGGTTCACAGCAAGTTTTAGGACGGCGGTCCACAAATCTCTGGCTGAGTCCGTTTTGCCAATTTCGCCTGGACGCTTCTTCACAACTTCCGCCGAATTAAAAGTTTGCCGGAGTGTCTGCCGTGGAAAAAATCAGACGTCACGGGATTGGTTCCCTCTGTGCCAGGGCATTTTGCCGGTGGGGGTGGGTGGCGGGACGTGCGCAGACTTCTCTCTCCTCCGATTTGGCGGCTTCGATTGAATTCGATAAACCGGAAGTCAAAAGTGGACTTTGCAGTGTGTTTGTGAGCGGACACAGCTACGGGAAGTGTTCACAGATGTAGGTAGAGCGTCACGTCTGCATTTACGAATTTTCACAACGCCTGCCGGAACTGGCTAGGGGATTTGAGAGGGACGTCGTCAATAAAAAAAAACAACATTCTAGAACTCCTCCTACAAAAGGAACATTCGCAAGCGAAACGATCCTCTCTATTTGATTTGTTTACCGCTATTTCGAAGGTTATTTTCAACCGTGGTCAGGTTATAGTGCGTATAGGAACATACGTGCGTAACCGATCTCATGAAATGTTAGCAAAAACTCTGGAATGCGTTTCCGACTAGGAAGGATTACTTCAGTGGGGCTGTTATACTTATCATCGTGCAGCACAACCCTATAACATTTTGGATTCGCCAGGATGTCTACCTTTGAATGTACTCCTTTTTGACCTCCTGCAGACACCGCAGCCTGTAAAAGAATAACTACTTAAGTAGCATGCATTTTTCCTGTTGATTTTTGATGGTCTTATAAAGTCAAATATTTTTTTAGAGAACATACACAAAAATATGCTTTGGTTGGATCACTTAGAAGGAAATTACATTGTATTTATAGTTTATGCCTGAAGAAATTGTATATTTAGGTTTTAAATAAGTTTACCGATTCCCGAATAATTTTCAGACTGCTCAGCCATTGCATCAGCGTTTAGCAATTTCAGTCTGCAAGGCGCATGCTTTCGCGTAAGGAAAATCATGTATTCCCGTATGCCTTTAAGAAGACACCACCTAGAGTCCATGAAATTTTGCAATGGATCCGGACTGTGATGTACATTTCGTGAGGAGCATTAGTAAACGGAGATGTGCGGTCTTGCATGCATGGACATCGCATGGTCTTAAAAATCACATAATTAGAAACTTTTTAAAACGTAAATACACACTTTCTTCGGGTACAAAATCTAAAGACAATGTGAGTTCCCTCTAACTGAGCAAAAGAAAGGATATTTTTGTGTATGCTTTCTATTAAATATATTTGAATTTATAAGACTATTGAATATCAATATGAAAAATACATGCTACTTAAGCAGTCATTCTTTTGCCAATTGTGGTTATTGTGGGAGGCTAAAAAAAGTACATTCAATGGCCGACATCCTGGCAATTCCGAAATGTTATCGAGTTATGCCGCATGATAATCAGTATAACAACCCCACTTAAGTAATCCTTCCTAATCGGAAAGGCATTTCAGATTTTTGGATAACATTTCGTGGGATCGTTCACACACTATACATGTGGTATGCAATGACGGCTACGAAGTTGTAATTCGATTTACACATGATGAACTACCATCAGCGTTATGTCTGCGTTTTCACGTAGATGGCTAAATTACAGAAAAAGTGCACAGGATAAGCATTATCGGCACATGGCAGTAATTGGTGCGTTTACTGCTATTCTGAAGTTTATTCTTCGCCTTGGTCAGGGCAAAATGTGAGATTCAGGGACCCGCTGACAAGATCTACGTTTGATTTGCGCAACCCTTTGGACAGCATCTCATGGATATAGTAAAGTAAACCAGCCCCTAAGCCATAAACAGTAGCAGTCCTGCTCTATTAATAAAATTTATGCAGATACTGCGGTAGTAACTAACAGATCGCGAGTTCGATCCCCAGGTGTTCCAAACTTTGGGGTTGGTATGGCTGGCTGACGACGGCTAATAAGCCAGAAATGGCCATTCCAGTCTCCCTCTCCTTTGGTCGGTGATACCGTTCTGCCTATATCATGCGCCGCTGTGCGGCTGCTGGTTGGGCTCGAGAGAGAGAGAGAGTACGTAAGGCACAACTGGACGAGTGGGTTCCGTAGAAACGATCGGTGAGGGCCTCTCTACCACTACGGCAGTATTCAGCTCGTATCAGCGTTTATGTCATCGGAAGTGTTGTACACTGTACCATTTAAGCAGTGGCAGTGTAGTAAAATCGCTTCGATCATCAGGCCAAATCCAAATTAACAGAAGACAGAGGCATCGTAGGAAAGAATTCATTAGACACATGATCCCGACTCGCTGTTCTAGGCAGCAGTTGTTGATGGATAGATTAGGGTGTGGACTAACGGTGTTAGTAGAGGGAGATAGAGAGAGAGGAACAGTGAAAAAAGAGAGGGGAGTGAGGTCGTGGCGATAACTGCTTTTATAGGCCGGGGGCAGGCATTTGTGCTGTCCAGTTTTTGTGTGCGTGATTGCATCTGTGGAGCTGACTGTACACTTCACTCGATGTCCAGTCGTGCATCCACTTGATGCTCGTAGTAGGTCGCTCACTTGCTTGAATAGTGTGGACTACGCCTAGCGTTCAGTAACTCGCACCCAATTCTCACCTGTGGCTCCCCAAACTAGGCCCTGCCTGGCGGACGCACTCGGTAACCGCTAAACCAGGTGACGGTATCCGTGTGTGCATCTCCGCACGCGGTAGTTCGGCTCCATTCCCACCATCGATGGCATCACCGCCTCTGCATCTTCGAGATGAGGCTCCGTCTGGAACCACGCAGTAGGTCACAAGCATTCAGTGCTCAGCTGCTGATCCTCTCACTTCTCTTTTGCAGCAATTTTCCATCCTCTTCCTCTGCCTCTCATTCCCTCTACCCTCTACTCTTTTACCCCACGGTCGAATGTCCCACGGATCACAGCGTCACGCCCTCCAAGATGAGGATTCGTCTGCAACCCCGCTGGAGGCCACAATGTCGAATTGTGATACTGTGTGCAGTCATAACGGGTCACGCAGTAGATACAGTGGACGAACACGGGGGCAACAGAGGGTTCTAGCAGGCGTTATCGGGAATGCACACTCACAACAATTGCCAATACTTGGGGTGGGATGGCAAACTCACTAGTCGGCTCACATCGCGCATACTGGGATCCCTGCAACTTCTGCACTTGTGTTGTTGACCAAAATCCTGGTCGGACGTTTGTTGTGAACCAGGGAGTGTGGTAGTACATTTGGATGAAGGTCCGGCCGTGCCATCCACCTGTGCCCTCTCCAGCTTCCAGTCTTCGTGACTGTCTTGACAGAGGGCTCAGTCAAGGGAGGAGGAGAGAGTGCGGCAGACGCTGTGTAAGTCTACTAATTCACACGCAGGTCACCGTGCGCGCTGTACCTTGCTGGGGAGCACACGGTGGACATCGTTGGAATCGACGATCGAACTGCCGTGGTGATTGCATGGAAGGAGCGGAAACAGATGGGACGGACGGTAAGACTTTGGAACGATCGGATGTCACAATGGGCGATGGGATAACTTAAAAATAAACCGACCTAGGTTTGTCAGTCGGAAGGGTCTTTTGAATGATGTAATGTTTTTCCACTTGCTGGCGAACATTGCATGGATCGTCATAGGCGGATCTTTAAGGCTTTCAAGCGGTGATGTATCGGACAGAGTGGCAAATTCTAACTGTGGGCGCACAAACATCCCGAAGAACCTGCGAAAGCATTCTTTGTCGAACTTCGCAAATGCCCGCTTGATGAGACATAAGGTGGACACTGCCGATTTCGCTGTTTTCAAGCAGTGGAATGATGGCTCTAGTGGGAATGCTATCCACACACCTAAAGCCAAAGAATTTCATCCTGCCGCGTTTAGAGCCGTCAAGGGGCGTGACTGGATTCCGATCAAAAACTCGGTCAGATATAGTTATGTAGTCCCACCTGAAGTAAACAAACCCCAGACACCTGTAATACGGGGCCTGTGGTTTTTACAGATGAGGCCGAGGAACGCACGGCCGACGAGGTCAAGTAGTTCCATACAAAAGAAAAGCTATTGGGAGAGAGTTCGGTAGATGCAGCGCAAGTCCATATTCACTGTAAACTAATTCATTCGCAAGTCGCCGTGCCTGCTTCGCCTTCCTGTGGAACACACGGTGGTCACCGTCGGTTGCAACGGTCGAACTGTGTCGTGTTACATTTGACACATGTTCAAGCGCTTGGAGGCCCGCGGTCCGAGCGAAAATAGGTCGAGTGGCCGCATGTCAACTGGTCTTAAACTGCTCGCTGTGAAGGTGAATTACCTTGAAGCAACGGGACCTTGAACAGGGATGCCAGACATTGTAATTTTGTCAGTCGGCATCAACGCTGATATTTCCGTTTGCTAATCTTCATTTCCACGCATGGGTTTTTCTTCGGCTAAGACGTTCTCAATGCTACCTTTCTAATTTGATAGAATGTAACTAGTACTGATTTTGCGCGTATTTCCTGCAAATATCAAACGTTGCATATTCCATCTTTAGCTAATTCGGGCGCATTTGCCCGGCACTAAAGAGGAGGAAGGACACTGCCATGGCCTGTCGCCTAAAAGTCTGCTTATCATAGACTATCTTTCAGTCAAGCACCTTGCTTGAGCTGAGGTCTAACCATTTAAGAATGGCAACGTTCAACGTCACATGAGACTACAGCGTTCTGATTGTTGCACGGAAATAGACGTTTTCGTTTTGTTATTCCAGAATTGACGCTAGCACTTGCATTATGACTAAGGGCATAATTTATGCACGGGAGAATGGGCGAACGTGCCCTAAATCCCGTGGAAACTTAGAGTTAAGTTTAGTTTTAGGGATTGCGTTGGGGTTAGGTTTGGGGTTGTAGTTTGGACTGCCAGGATGGGGACTAGGCGGGGCCATTTCTGGCCAGTCATATCCAATTTCGAGGTGGGCAACACATGGGTCTGGATCCCTCGACCTGTTGGTCAGAGATCCAACGCTCCTAACCATTGAGTCAAGGACTCGTTGCCCTGTCGGTCACGATCGGGAATATAGAATGGTATAGGAGCGCCCACCGATTACTTTACGAGATATACTTCTACCGCTGAACTCTGGGTTTGATTTGCATGCATTATTAGTTGCTGCGACATCCAAAGCAAAAAGGGGGAGGAGTGTTCCCCGTAACGCGATCGGTGAGCGCTTCTCTCTTAGGGTTAGGTCTAAAGTTAGGACACGCGAATAGGAACCTCCTGGAATTTAGTGCGAGGCCGTCTGTACTATGAGGGAGTCCATATCTCCGTGTATGGCCGTTATCTCTCTAAAATATGCCTCAACATGGTATTTTGCTGACGAAGGAAGTTGTATTACGGGACACGGGAATAGGAACCCGTGCGAGGCCACCTGTAGAACTGGGGGAGGCGCATATCCCTCTGTTCGACCGAATCATAGTGACATGACATCGAACATCGGATTGACCATTTTCGGCTTCTTTTGGCCACTAGGCAGCGATACATGAACTCGAGAGGTAAGACAGGATAAAACGGACCTGCTGCTACTCCTGCGCGTCCTCTCGCCGCCTTTTTCGCCAAGATACCCACAGTCACCTAAAAGTCGTAATTAGATTACAGCTATAATCGGATATTAAAATACTGGCATTAGGAAGAATTCCCATCGGGATGCCAGCAAAAACAACAAATGAACTTGGTGTATGTCATCGTCCTAATTTCACTTTTGAGGAGTCAGACTTTCGGAAAGTGCGCGCTAGATGAAAAGTCTCGATGGGGCTTCTGTCGCTAAAACTTAGCTCGTCCCCTCCGCTCCAACCTTCCTACTTTAACAAAAGAATTACTGTGACATCTACGTCAGTCAAAGTGGTCAATGAAAGTTCAGAAAAGACGGGTTTCCAAGGGGAGGTTGGGGATTATTTATGAGAATGGGAGGAAGGCTTGGAAGTCAGACGGGATCGGGAACGCGGGGCGGTCCTCTGGCAGGTCTGGGCTGGTTTGGAGGCGAGCCTTGGTGGGTGCGGGCGGCAGAGAGGTGATGCAAGAGCTGCGATGGCGTCCAGAAGGCGTCTGCCAGTTCAGGGTGTCCGGGCAGAAGTTGTCCTTGGTATTTATGAGGCCTCCAGGTGGTGCGGGTAGGTTTTACGAATAGACCAATAGGGAAGAGTAAGCAGGACAATGGAAGGTAGGAGAACGCAGCAAGTCGGTCATTAGAGTGAACGAGGGCACAAACTGCCATATATGACAGTTTTGCGATGGTATATAGGATTAATGTTGGAGGGGGGCTAGCGCGACGCTGTAGTGTCGATGGGTAACCGGCAACAGGCTATGAGTTTAGCGTGACTAAGCCAAAATCGAAAAAAACTGTAGCTACATTCCTACGCTGTGACGCATACCCTGTTCTCACTGGGGCCGCCACTCCCACGGCGTCGGACTTACCACCTCGTTCGGGCGCCAACTCATTCCGACTGATTATCCAATCTTGCAAGATCCTATTTCGTAGCCGTACCTATTAGGGGTTAAGGGTTGGGGTTCGGAGTTAGGGTTAGGCTAGCGATTGTCTACTGCAGATACAGCTACAAAATAAGATCCGACCTCCAATCTGTCTGTACTGAAAAAGTGCTACCATCTCAACTAGCGTCCAACACCTTTTTCTATTCGGGACCACCCCGGAAGGTTGCAGTGGGTAGGGTCTGCCCGCGTGTCAAACTGCGTCACATCCTATGCAGCTTTTCGCTTTCTGTCGAAGAATGTATTTGGCTTTATTGGGGAAGCGTATGACCAAATGAAGGGAACGCTGATTAGTTCGTCAAAATCCAGTCTAACCGCAGAGCTAGTACTATCAGCGCCGGAAAAGGTCGCTTGAAAAGACTACCAACCCAGGCTTTGACACCTTTGCGTGGGCAACACAACCGTTGTAACTGAGGGGAGCAGGTTATCAGGCTTTCAGAACCTCAGTAATGGCAACTTGCTGCATTTAAAAGTGAGAGGGAGAGGGAAGTCCTTGACATTCTTGGACTAATACACCTACTGGGCCAGTGATTGCGAACTCATTTTCTTTGCGGGGATTATCCTAATTGGGGCTGCGTTCGGTAGTCTTGTCCTCACCGGCAGTGGGCGTTATGGCCTACGTAGAACGCGTCTGACCCGGAACAGAGCAGGGCCTAGACCTCATTCCTCTCGAGTGACGACATTGCAGGATAGAAGTTCATGTCCGACCGCGAAGAACGGCCTCCACTATTTGCTGCCCCCAGGGTCGCCAGCTGCTTGCCGAGCTCATTTTTGTTACGTGATAAAAGGGAGATTGCATAAAGCCGGAGGCAAACAACGCCAATATGACTAGGTTGTTACCCTTTGACTGTAAACTTGTCTGCGCGACTGTAGGGGGAAAAAAGAATAAGCAAATCGACGGTGTTCATGCTGTCGCCCGTACGTATATCGGCAGCAAGTTTTGCCGGATAGGTTTGGTTCAGAACGTCGCAGCAGTCGAAGTAATTACTGCAACCTACAAGGACAAAAACAAGCCAAAACCCTTGGAAAACACGAAGACGCGGTAGATTTGCTATCTCGTGAAATATTAACCGACATTCTGAAATACATTTGTCGTTCAGAAGATTGCTCAAACAGGGTTGTCATGTTACTTAGCGTGTCGTATTATGCCAAAATATTACGGTCACGTCAGTATATCGGCTTTCGGATGAGGTACTTGTCCGTTGTCTGCGTAAACTGGACTTCGTAAAAAGTGGCTACCTAATTAGTATGAATTTTTTCCCATGGATTCTCAATGCCCTCATAAATTTAAATACATTTTAAAGAAAGTTTGCGTAAAAATTTTATTTTTTAATTATTTGGTAGTAACTGACGTCTTCTTCACGTTTTTTCTTGACGGAAAAGTATTGTCAGGTTTTAAAGGACTCTCTCGATTCCCGAATTATTTTGAACTCGATCTGCCGGTACACTGCAGGCTTCAGGTAGTGTGCTTTCAGTGAAGAAAAGTGATACTTTTTTATATGCTATTAAGAAGAGGTCACATAGGACTCAAAATTTGCAGCAGATATGGACATAGTTGTCCACTTTGTAAGCAACATTAACAATTGGGCTGATGCGATGCTGTATGGCCCGAAATTTTACGGTCCTGAAAAATCTCATAATTATAAATGTACTTTTTCTTCTAATATGAATTTTGAAGACGTAATCTGCTACCAAATGAGTGGAAAAAAATATATTTTTGTGCTTGTTTTCTGCAAAATATATTGGAGTTGAAAGTGTCCCGAAAATCCATTGGAAAAATTTCTGCTAATTAGGTAGTCATTTTTTACGAAGCCTAGTTTACGCAGACGACAGATCAGAAGCTAGTTTGAAAGCCGGGATCCCAGGGTGACTGGAAGGTGCTAGTATCATGAGACACGATAATTAACATGACAATCCTACGTAAGTAATCTTTGCGAATTGCAAACGCATTTCAAAATTTCCGTTAGCATTTAACGCAATAGCACATCTACTGTATGTTCTACCCTGAACTATGGCACAGGGTCGCCTGTAATCTACGAATGATGGTAATAAGGGGTCTTGCGAGTGGACGTTTTAGGGGGGAGGGGGGGGAAACGTGGAGTCCTTGAACATAAAGAGGAAAAAAATTCGCAGTTGTATCCTATGCATGTTTTAATGTAGTACACTGAAAGGAACTGACTCTTTTCGAAATGATTGTACCGGCGGAGTACACATATTCATCCTCCACATCGGCCGAATGACCGCTTCGGACAGTGGACTGCTGCCTGGACGAATTCCTTAGCGTCCATTCGTCACCATAAACTACCACCGCGGGTCAAAAGGCTGCAAACTGACGGGATAACCCGGTTCTTCTCTAAGGAGGGGAAAGGCTGCAGTGGCTCTTTCTTATTGCGATCTCTATGGAATTCCCACTCAGGTGGAACCTCCCGGTCAGTGGTACGTTATGGACCAGTGGGACGTCCAGGTGGGGGTTCTTACCGTACCAGTCACCGGCGTCCTCTACCGCTCTCGGTCTTCTAAAATCTGCTATGCAACTGGGCCCATGTGGGGGAGGAGGAGGAGAGGGAACGGTAGATGCTGCACAGATCTAACATCGTAGTAAAGTAACTCACGCACCAGCTACCGTCTCCGCGTCTGCCCTGCTCTGAGGCACACTGTGAATATCGTCGGAGGCGGCGGTCGAACTGCCATAAACTCCTGCAAAATTCATACCTACACTTAACTACCCTAACTGACCGTATAGCCTGCCTAATTAGGTGTATTTTTGTGCCATTCTGTCCTTGGAAGGGGGGGGGGCGTTAAGCGTCACCGATGACAGGTCATCCCGCGCAAACAGAACCTGATGATGGTAGTGGGGGGCGCTCGCCAATCGTTCTGATGAAACCCACTCGTTCCGCTGTGCCTTACGGCCTCTCTCTCGAGCCTCGGGTGTTTCACACTTCGGGGTTGGATATGACTGGCTGACGATGGCCAATAAGCCAGAAATGGCCATTCCAGTCTCTCGTGTCTTTGTCGGTAATTCCATACTGCTTATTTTACTGTACACAAGTTCACTGCTGTGCCCACCTCGTGGCTTATGACCACCAGGCTGCAGGAGGGAATGTTAAACAAACGCAGTTTGTGGACGTTTTTCCTATCTTCTTTTTCGGTTATCGGTTATCTGATTACACCGCACAAGGCTGCTCTCGGCAGGCTCAGTTGACTGGCCTGCATCAACTCCGTCTTCCTCCCTTTTTATGCTAATCTTCCGAGCGTGAGAACGCGGTAGTAAAGTACATACCGCCTGTTGCAGGCGTTGAGACCATCACGAGCAGGGCCGACGGTCGCTGGAGGGGGGAGAGTTTGCAGTAGTTTTGGCACTGATCGGTCACTCCGTACGCACTTTGAATCACCGAGATAGTCGCTTGCTCTGAGCAAAACTCTTTGACTACTAATGCTGTTGCTACATGGACTTTGCATTCGTTCTAAGGCAGTATAGCGATGTTTCCGTTGCCCAACCAGCAGACCGATGCCGTCGGAGCGGCGTATGAGTGTCTTTTGTTTGTCTCAACAAGGTTTCCTTAAACTGCTACCCAAGAGGGTTTAATCAATAAAATTAAGCAACAATTGAGAATTGAGAAATCTCGGAAAGCATAAACACCTTATAGGGCAGCCGCACCACTATACTACACTGTGTAGATCATCTTAGAGTGATATATGCGCAGTTTTTGGTTAGTTCACGATGGGTCCCGGACCCTCCAAAAGTAACAGCTTTTAAGACTCATTGGGATTTGATGAAATAGAGATAGTTGATAGAAGCGAAGATGCGCGTCCCCGGACATAAATGAGAAGAAAAAGCGATCTCGGGAACCATAGTTTTACTGCTCTGACGTTTCAAAAGCAGACAACTT
Organism: Spirometra erinaceieuropaei; assembly: GCA_902702965.1. NCBI lineage: Eukaryota > Metazoa > Platyhelminthes > Cestoda > Diphyllobothriidea > Diphyllobothriidae > Spirometra > Spirometra erinaceieuropaei. The sequence continues at coordinate 116,942 of CACRXP010000508.1, forward strand.
CCATCGTCGGAGGTAAGTGTGGTATCGCGCCTCACAGTATTTATAGGTGGAAGACAGTCATGTCAAAACGTTTTTTTTTCATACATATTAAGTCAGGGCGGCAGGGAGGAAGGGGCGGGAAGGGAGTCCTAGAGCGTCTTTTCGCCGGATGGGGGTGGGTGTAGTATCGGCTTCAGTGGTCACCAGCCGCGTGCGCACAGGGATTGCGACGGAGGGGGATGGAGGAGGGAGGGTGACGGAATGTACTCAATCTACATCGGGGCTGGCGATGAGACGTTGTCGGCCATTGTTTGAACCCTCATTGACCTTAGCTGTCGTCCATGACTGGCAATCTTGTTTACGCTGTAACGACTGTCTGTTTTCTCATCTGCCTGACTTCATATGTAAAATAACCCGTTTTAGCATGACTGCCACCCGCCTATAAATACTGTGAGGCGCGTTATCACACGCACATCCGACGATGGATGCTTGTTTGCTTTTCAAACGTCAGGTCAGGAAAACTATGGTTCCCGAGTCGTCTTTTCTTCTCATCTAGATAGTTGTCTACATGGGAGTATATATTTACAGGCATCTGCTATTCAGGCTCCGTGTGCATTAAAAGAACAATACATGGCAACATCGCCAGTCATAGGTCTATTATTAAGATTTCCGAAAGCATGCGGAATTCCTCATTTTAGGCGATAGTTGGTGCCACATCTCACAGTACTTAAAAGCGATGTTAAAATATATTTGGTGAACAGAGCTTCAGCAATCCCTCGAAGCATCGTATAATTTTTCGTGATCGCGTCCGAAGAAAGCGCCCAAGCGACAGCGTTTATGGCCTTTTTTGGTTCTCTTGCCGATAACAAGTGAAAAAAGGCACACAGAAAGGCATTCTATTGGAGACAAGTCAAACGTGTGTGCCATTTTGGGCATTTATGTAATTCTAATAATCGTGTACGGACAGAGCTCAGTCCTTCGCAGTAAATAAGCAAGTTTAACTTGAGTTTGGATGCATGACAAACTTGACAATTGTTTCATTTCTACTTCGAAAAGTCTAACCTTTATTTACGGCTGCAGTGGCGGGGAGGCCATTCTGTCAGTTGATGAGAACTGCTTGTCTACAGCACTCGATCAAAGATAAACCAAATGCTGGTTAAAAACATTTGAATAAACTGCTGCAAAATAGCTCACGTTCAGTTTCACCTTAGTTCCGCTGAAGGAGCGAATGAACGGTTGGTCCGAAATATGTGGCGGGTAAACGGTAAGACGAGAAAAGTGGCAGGACTGTTACAGGTTACATTTCGTATTCCTTATTATTGAAGTACGCACGCCCAAAGCATATATACATTAACCATAAACAAAAAGTGCATTGCCGACAAAATTTTGACAGTAACGTTTTCCCTCGGAAGCAGTATTCTGAAGGTTTGAGGCATTTAGAGACGTCTGAAGACTATCGAAGCAGTAGTTGCGCAGATAGACAAAGACAAAGGGGACTGCGATGACTATGTTTGGCTGCCATAACCAACCCCCAAGACAACGACTGTTCGTTTTCCCTATATAGGATTTAGAAATCGGACTTTTGAACCACTATGGAGAAGAAACATTCCACATGGGACTCTGTTTCCCAATTCTTAAAACAGAACTATCAGCGCTTGGCGAAATCAAACAACAGGAGAGCTAACACATGAATTTGTATGAAGCACGCAGGAAAATCGCCGTGATGGCAGAATTCTCTCTTGGATTACCTGCCAAGGTTTTACAACATCAAGAATGTGTCTGTTCTTAGAGGGAATAAACTGCCTAGTTTAAATATAATAATTATTTTCCGAGTTATACCCCTAAAAAGGGCCACACAATAGATGAGCTGGACGAACACGAGGGCTGGATCAGAGACCGGCAGACGTTATCGAGAATGCGTGTCCGCAGCGAATGCCGCCATTGGGGCCGTGTCGAGAGGAGCATTTGCGGGCACGCGTCGTGCGTTCAATGTTTCTCTTGATGCATACAGCCCTGGTCAGTGTACGTTGTGAACCAGAGGTGCGGTGGCACGCCTAGGTGCGGGTTTGCGCCACGCCAGCAACCTGCGGCCTCTCCCGCCTACGGTCGTCTGGACTGCGTCTCGACATCGGGCCCAAGTGGGGGGGGGGAAGTGGTAGATGTTGCGCAAGTCTAGTACCACGTTAACTGGCGTGCAAGTCATCGTCCTCTTCTGCTGTGTGGCACACGGTGGACATCGTCGGCAACGACGGCCGAACCGCCGCTTTTTAGATAAAAAGACTGTGTCCCCCAAACAAGCCACATGTAAGGTATGCTGAACGAACACGGAACTATTTGTGATTCTGGTAGGTGCCATCGGAATGCACACCATAACAAATGCCAACATTTCGGGGGTGCGGTGACAGACCCAGTTACCGGCAGAGGTTGCGTACATTGGAACCCTGCCGCCCCTCTTCATTTTTGATGCTGGTTAAATCCTGGTCATTTGCTGTGTGTGCCGGGGGTTGGGGTGAAGCGCTAAGGTGCGGACTCGACCGTACCATCCACCCGCGCTCTCCCCCCGCCTCCGGTCTTCTTGACTCTGTCTTGACACCGGACCCAGGTAGGGGAGGAGGATAGAGCGCGGTAGATGCTGCGCAAGTCTACTCTCACCGCAAACTAATTTACGCGCAAGTCATCGTGCTTGCTTCACCTTGCTGGGGAGCACACGGTGGATATCGTCGGCAACGACGGTTGAACTGTCGGATAAGAAACACAATTTTGTCACTAAAAAGGAGAACTTGTGAAGACTGGTGTATTACAGTGTACTTCTCTAATGTTGAGTCTAACAGTAAAAACCTAACGCAGGTACACCAACAAGAGTGAATAATGAAAGGTGAGAATGACGGTGTCGCAGTGTGTCTGCCAGATGAAGGAACAACCAAGTCGGTTATGGTAGTTTGCTTTCTTTTGTTATCTGGCATTAAGTAGAACTTCTGTTGCATTACAGGTATCCACCTTGCCTTATGCCGGATTTTTCAAGGTGCGAAAGTGCCCACGATGGGATTTACATCTGCGCCCATCTTATGCGTGAAATTTGTTGTGAACCTGCAAATAAAAAGGCTCGTACGTAGTTTGGGCGGTGAACAAGGACACCGTTCACTTATTCCCTGATTACCATTTGCAGAGTCCTGTATTACAGGTGGCTTTGCCCCCAACGCCAAGGGTATAATTCGGTTTTAAAATAGTTTCTAATTGTGAGATATTTTAATGCGTGAAATGACCGTTCATAAAACGTCATGTCTCTGCATTTACCAATGTAGCTTTTAAATTTAACAATATGGTTTAATTCATTGATATTTTGGCAGATGTTGAATAATTCATTTTGACCCAACTGTGAAAAACTCGGCGCCTCGGTGGGATTCGAACCCACGCAGTAAGGTGGAAGGCTTTACTACAGCCAACGCTCTAACCACCTGAGCTACGAGGCCCCGCCGGACGACGCGAGTTTTATCACACTTGGGTCAAGTTACCCGCCCAACCTACTGCAGCGTCGGAAATCTACCAAATCTGATACAGTAAGTTGACTGCCCAAGCAGGATTTCCTAAGTAATTCACCTAGAACCCACCAGATGACTACTAGGCTCACGTAATTCATTGATATTTTGGCAGATTTTGAATAATTCATATTGACCCAACTGTGACCCAACTGTGGTTAGAGCGTTGGCTGTACTGAAGCCTTCCCCCTTACTGCGTGGGTTTGAATCCCACCGAGGCGCCGTTTTTCACAGTTGGGTCAATATGAAATATGGTTTAAATCCACTGCTAAATTTTATGAACGTCATATAGTCTCCTCTTAATACCGTAGAGAAATGTATGCATTTCAGTACGCGGAAAGTATACGGCTTGTAGATTAGGAACCCTGAATGCAAGTGTAACGGCAGGTCGGCTTCAAAGTTATTTGAGAATTGGAAACGTTTTTGAAAACCGAATTATACCTGTGCCTTGAGTATCCAATTGGAAGATGAAGTAATTTCCTACCGAAAGAATAAAAGAATCAATATTTTTATGCACGATTTCAATGAAATATAATTAAATCTTTAAGGACACCGAAAGTCAATGAGAAAAATTGATGCCGCTTAAGTAGTCATTTTTACAGATTATAGTTTTTGCATGTAGCCGGTAGGAAGTTCATTCGAAAGCTGGCATCCTGAGGTGGCTGAAATGTTATAGAATTATGTTGCACAATGATTAGTTTTACAACACTACATAATTACTCTTTTTGAAAAGAAAATGCATTTTAAAATTTCGTTTGATATTTCATGAGTTAACCCACCTACTGTCTATATAAGTTGGAAAGCAAATGAGTTCTCAGCACGTTTGATATTTTAATTTTTTAGACATTTACTAGAGTCTGACGACGACACGGGAAAGCGATATCGAAAATTCACTCGATAAATTATTCTAACTTTCCCCAGGAATGTATTTACCTCCAGATATGTATAGGGACTCGTCGGTTTTTATTCAAAAGCCCCTCATTTCTTTCTTCTAAACAACAATTTCACCTGAGAAAATTATCCCAGAGGCTTCAAATTAATTTAGCAATCGAAGATGAAAGTAAGCCATCTACTTCCCCTAATCACCCGTTTTGATCAGTACGTTGTGTGAATTACGTCATTTTCTGTGGTTGTACCCGGGAGTCATTACGCTGAAGCACACTTCCATACGCGGAATTCTGAGGAAGTTGCAGTTTTTGAATAACTTATTGCTGGCTGCCCTGGCCTATTCATTCTATCCGCATCTCACTGCTGTTTTTTAATGGTTTCTTTTTTGGCCGAAAACTGTATGGTATAATTACAAACTGAAATGAGAGCCTTGGGAGAAGACGCAATACCACTGTGTTCATGCATTCGGGGTCTTTCGTGCTTCGAGTCCATCGGTAGAACAGAACACTTCAAAATGCCCAATTAATCCATTAAGAGCTGCAAACGTAAATATTGCTTTATTGCCTATTTTCGACTGTTCCGCCTTCATCACGTTTTAATGAGTACACTTATTAGCTTAGACTGACCGGTTTCGCAACAGACGCAGGAAAAAGGGGCTTTTGTTGTTGTTTTTGCTGCGAAAAGTAGGACAAACACGATTGCTTCGGACAGAAGATTTTAAGCTCTGAGGCGTGTCCACGGAAAGAGGACGCATAAAGCATACCCATGGTTGTTGTAAATTTTAAACTTGTTTTTAACGCCCTTTGACATGCTCTTATGTCTTTTTTGGGCAAATCAAATGCCTTTCGGTAAATGATTAAAAAATGTAGAAGACTGAAGGGATGACGTTGACTGTTTTTAACCAGGAGCCGTAGGCTACTGTAAAATTCGGTCATTTTAGAGACGTTTCATTGGCTTCTTGACGAGGCACTTCCCTTCTCCATTGCACCTTGATGACGCCGAGCGGTTTTTGGGAGGCTTCAACGAAAGTTCAACGCGTCAACCGTTTCCAAACCAACTCCCTGGTCCACACTCCTTGACGATTTTACCCCCATTTTTCAAATTCACTTTCAACTCACACACAACCGCAAGTATTCGTCGTTCATTCTTGTTCGTTCGTGCTTTTACTCCTAGCCGGCGTCTTCAACGTTTTTATAACTTTCATCGCAATTTCGACTTTGGTTTTTGATTGTATCGCCAGATTGAATCTCTTCACTTTCTTTTCCATCCCTTCTGTTTTCTTCATTCCGTCCTACGATTTTTGTTTTCCTCTGTTCTCTTCACTGATTTGCCTTTTATCCACACTTGCTACGAACATTTGGCGTCCGGCGGCCCAAAATAACATGCACGCATGGGGAAAATATTAACTTAGGAACGAGACAAAGGCCGTGAAACATGCATAATTTAATGGCGCCGTATAATGTCGTGACCCCATCTCCAAATACTCACGGTCACTGCTTATTTATAAAACCACCGGTTCATTTGGAAAACGACTCAATGTGATTAAACGGGATATGTGCACAAGCGAAAGGACTTGCGGGAGTGCATGGTACGATCTAGGGGGAGGGGAAAGAAACCTGCGTACGGGAGAGGGTTTGGGTTACAGCGAAAACTTGTCAAGCGTAATTAGGGCTGCGGAGCATGGAACATAAGGCAATCACGTAGGAGCGGGGAGATGGATACAAGGATTGAAAGCTAATTTCACTCACCGACCCTTACCATAGCGGGGCGAAATGGATCACGTGATCTCCCAATGCTTATGAAGATTGGGTTTTCTCCTCCGTATTGCCGCAGCATCGGCGTGACGCAGGAGACGCACAGTCGTTGCTTGATCACAACTCTCAACATTCTCTGCCGTTTACCGGTCTATCCCGTTTGATCTTTCTAGGTCGCCTTCTTATTGAACTGCTAGTTTTTATGCATATATGGCCAAGATATTAAACCATGCTCCCGACAGATATTAACTAAAAGCCCAGACACGTGTTTTGCCGATATTCTGCCGCTGCGTGACACAACTGCGAGGAGTTTTGGCTCCTCAGTAGGTCCACCAACGTGCTCTATGCGGTTTCTGGTACATGAACTCCAGAGAATAATTAATGGAATAATTTCGGAAAGTATTCAGTGCAGGACATGGATTTAAGTCTCCGGGACATGAGAATTTTAATGAACATTTGAGTCGAAGACTGGACTTTTAGCTAGTACCTATGTCAGGAGTACGGAGTGATCATTTGTCATGTATATAGCTATGCAGTGGGCTTTCAGAGTTGAAAGTGCAATCACAAAATTCCATGATGCCATCAAGTTCTGTATATATCGTTATCCTTATTTTACAGGGTTTTATTCTGGGAAAACAATTTATTAACATTTGCTTTAGTTAGTGCGCGGGGCCTGGCACCGATATCGTACCGCTCGAAATATGCAGTACACAGCCTATCTCGCTTAATGTTAACTGACATTCTAAACACGTGTTTTCAATTAAAAAAGTTACGTAAATGATGTTGTGCTATCGGTTATAATGCGGCATAATACTAAAACTTTCCAACCACATTAGGATTCCCACTTTTAACTGCGCTTCCTTTGGCGACCTGTAGAACAGCAATCGATAAATATGGCCACTTAATTAGTGCGGTTTATCCCTTGATTCTTGATGTCCCTACAAATTCGAGCGTAGTTTTTAAAAAACGTGCTCAAAAATATACTTCTTCGTACTAATTTGATAGTAAATCGCGTCCTCTTCAAATTGTATACCCACAGAACGCGCACATTTTGCTTTTAAAGTCTGTAATTATAAGTCGTTTTAGGACCGTGAAGCGTTAGTTCAAATAGCATCGTATCTGCCGTTTATTAATGCTCCCACGTGCACTGCAAAATTCTATGATGTCCCTTTAACAGCGTTGAGAAATATATGACTTTGCCCACAATGAGGGTATGCGGTATGTAGTTGAGAAACCCTATGCGAAAGCTCAATTTCTGGTCTAGTCCAAAATTATTCGGGAATCGAGAAGTTTTTTAACATAAAATTTCTCCTTCTTCGATCCAAAAATTTAAAGAGGATGTAATTTCCTACCAAACCTGCACAAGAGACAACATTTATTTCGAATGTTTTCTAAAAAGTACACTTGGATTTATAAGGCGTCGAAAATCAATGGAATAGAGCGTTTTACGTAAGTAGTAATAGATCGTTTTACCTAATTAGTAAGATTTAACGGGTGCGGCTTTTGCCGGCGGCCGAAAGAAAGTGCATTAGAAAGCCTGTTTACTGGCAGGACTGACATATTTTAGAACTATGCTGGACGATGGTAAATATCGCACTTAAAGTTAGCAAATACTAAGTTATAAACCTTACTATGCCTTATTTTTAAGAACTGTCTCTTTTCACTGCTGTAAGACTTTGGGAAAGTCAGGTTGGGTGGATTTTTGTGTTATAGGGATTTTCTTGTGTTAGCTTATGATATTTCATAGGTTAAAACACTTACCGTATGTAACCCTTCTTAAGTGAGAACATATTTCGGACTTTCGGTTGTCATTTCATGAGATTGGTCTTTGACTGTGTAAGGCGATTTTACGTTAAAACCTATCCCGACATCTTTCCATTTTCCGTCCGCTTATTAACTAACGCCACCAAAATATGGACAACTAACTGCTGGTCTTTTTGCAATGAGCCATGTGGCCCGCTAAAGTTAATGAAAGTCTGAATTTGTCTATTAGGACAGAAAGTACGGTCTGACTGTAACTTGAGAGCAAACACTCAAGTCGGATGTTGTCCACTTCAACGGAAAACCGCTCACTTATCACCCGCATAAAATTGTCTGACTCTACTCACAACACAGCTTTTAGAATTGTGGCCAGACTTATTTTGCCCATTTTTCACGATGCGTCTGCGAGTGTGCAGATGGTCGGCGGATGCCCAGCCCTACCCATGTGGTTACCGGCATATGATACGCTTTTGAATCAATCCCTCCACGTGAAAATTGGCTGTTTGAGGTAGAGGCAGTAGAAGCCTACGCAACAGGCGGCACTGCAAATGCGTTGAAGCAAAACGGCAATCAAATTGGCGCTGAGATCACGCGGACCCAAAAATACTGCCGTATGTACCCTAGATGGACGATGCGGCCTAGACCTAGATCTCCAAACCGCATCAGCCACATCTATAGCAGTTCGACCGTTATTGCCGACGACGTCCACCGTGTGCTCCACAGCAAAGTGTTGAGAGCAGGCACGGTGACTTGTGCGTGAGTTATTTTGTAGTGATAGTAGACTTGCACAACATCTACCACACTTTCTCCTCCTCACCCCACCTGGCCCGGCGTTAAGACATGGTAAAGAAGATCAAAAGCGTGAGATCGCGCTGGTGGACGGTGCGGCCGGGCCCGCGCCTAGGCGTGCTACCACACCCCCTGGTTAGCAACAAACACCTAGACAGAATTTTAAACAACGACAGAGGGTCAGAGGGAGGAGGATGACTGGACAGCCATGCTCATGGTCTGTTTACCCAGAGGGAACCCAATCGCATTTATTGACACATTTACGCATAGCAGATGCGTGCAACCCTTAAGACCCAGAGGGGTGACATGCAGCCCTGTACTTAGCCTGAATCATTACCCTTCAAAGGCCAGGTAGCCAATCAGTCATCGATTGAGAGGCACTATCCGTAAGCCACACACACTCGCACTTCTTACATGCGTAAGAGTATCAGAGGTCATGTTAAGAAGGAGGCATTACAGCCCGACTCTCAGCAACTTAGTCCGCCACCGCACGCACGCAAATGGGCAGACTGTGTAGACTGAGGTTGGGGGGCGCTCACCGATCGTTCTTACGGAACTCACTCGTTCCGTTGTGCCTTAAGGGCTCTCTCTCGAGCCCAACCAGCAGCCGCACAACGGCGCATGATACATAGGCAGAATGGCATTCCAGTCTCCCTTGTCTTTGTCGGTAATGCCATTCTGCCTGTGTAGACTGAGTTGAGGCGTCAGTCGGCGACCGGCCAAGTCACTGTTCTTGACGCACCGGTAAAGTATCAGACTCGGATAATACATGCAGCCGAGTAGCCGCATGAAGACAGTGCCGAGAAGGCCAATCACATTACTTACTGCTTTACGGGCTCGGACAGTCGAGTGGTGAGTGAAGGAGTAGAGAGTGTATCAGCCTGGCATCGGGGACTCAATTCCCAGGGTAAATCAGCTCATTTCTCACTATAAAAAATCCGATGATTTTGAATTATTTTATGACGTTCCGAGACCCATAGCTTGGCGAGGTTGGCTCCAGACAGGAAAACTCTGCACTTGTATGAGTATTTTGAGTGAGTGGAGGACTGGGAGTCGGACTGCTATGGCTCTTTCTCAATGTGACTTTTATGACAGGCACCCGTGTGGGGTACCAGCTGACCCTCCTGCGGTCTCTTGTACATTCACTAGCGATCTGGCGGTTGGTGTAACCCACACGTAGACAATCAGTTTGGTTTCGACACCAACTGCACCCCCCCCCCGCCGGCCGTCGTCAGTCCTCTTGACACTGCCATGCAGAAAATACTGTACAAGTCTGGTACAGTCTAAGTTAATTCCCAAAAATCACCACTGTTGTGCCAATTGCGAAAGGCACGCGATTGACGTCGTTGCTTCGGGTAGTCGTAAGAAGGAGAGGACAAGCCGCTGACAATCGCTCTATCTAACACGATTTATTATTCTACAGCAGGCCTTCCCCGAAGTTTTTTTGGAAATGTTTATTGACAAACGGAATTGTCAAACGGTAGCTGAAGCACTGTTCACATAACTTACGGATTTTTATTCTGTAGACTGAGTTTGCATTTAAGTCAGCATTATTGCTGCAATGCTAGCAGTAAATGTTTTCAGATTTTGAACTAGCACAGCTAGTGTCTTTTACGTGTAGGCTAAGAATTTTAATTTTGAGTTATTGCACATTGAATATTTTGGTAAGTAAAATCCAACGTTTGTTATATACTAGATGCAGTAATTGAGGGAAACGGACAAAAATCTATTTAAACACCGTGCTCCAGGCAGCTTCAACAGTGCGAATGTTTACGTACCTCAGCTGGTACAATCTCACAAGTCCTATTTTTCTGCAACACCTTAATCAACGGGTGTTGTATCCCGCTACTAAAAGTAAACAAAGAATGCAGATAAAAGCAGCAAGCTGATGGAAACGGCGAATTTATCACTTAAAGGTACGAACATTGTCATTGGGGAAATTGGCGACTCATATTAAAATCCCGCCACCTTAACAGTAGCGTGTTACTATCTTTATATATTTTCTCAGAGTAAAATCTGAGAGGGATGTCTTTAGGAAGAGAACGGGCATAAGTGATTACAAAAATTTTCGTCCAGAAAATCGGCAGTACAAATTTGTCACATTTTCTCTGTTCGGATCGTCGTTTATTTGTCCGGTGACTTACTGTACTACTGCGAAACTCCCCGTCATGATGGGAATCTGGGATATTTCTCTGCTCTTTTGCGGAAAAAGATGAAATCCGTCAAGTTTAGACAGTTCAGTTATAAGATGGGCCCGAAATTTTGACGTCCCCAATTCTTGACGGATGGGCTTATTTTGAGCTATCGAGAGAACGACTATCACATGTACGAATTAGGGACAGACCTTAACCGTTTTGGCAAAGTAACACTTTCATGCACAGAGAGCCCATATTTTATCCTTCTGGGTGTGATTTTTGATCTGCTTTTGGCCTTTGTATTTGACCTTGAATACCGGGCGCGTTTTTCTAAATTGACAAGCGACCACGTAGCTAAAATTACTTTTAAGGTGCCTCGACTTTGTAATAAATCTGAGTTTTGCAGTGCATCCCCACAAAACAACAAGCATGGTAAAAAACCATTAATTATCATTCATTTTTCAAAGGATTACTACGGTTTTTTAAAATTAAATTTGACCTCAAACCTTAGTAATAACGCTAGCTGCTATATGATTTGTTATATGTTCTAGCACTTGCTCGGCTGTCGAATTATACGCGGAATGTGGGATGACCCAACCGTTTTTGAAATGTGTAAAATCATTAAAAGTAGTTTCGTAATTTACTTGACTTGGCAGCACTTGACAAAGCAAATACCAAAGAACTTGAGAAGGTTTTAAAAATTTCTTTCCTCAGACGCCTTAGAAGATCTGTACACCTTCGCCGTCCCGACAGCCTGTTTCGTTTTAAAAACATGCTTTTCAAAGTCACTCAGTGTTTTTAAATTTTACGAATATCGGTACAAGCGAAGATGCGAGTTCCAGGAATTAGCTGATAAGAAGTGGAAGCGATCGCTGGAACCGGAGCTTCGTTCGCTTGATGGTTCAGATTCACGCTGGAGGGGTTCGAGCGTGGATCCAAAACGTCGGGAGAATCAAACCCTTGTTCCAGTGATCGCTTCCACTTTTACGAATGTTTCTGTGCATTTAGCTCACCAATCCCATTGGGCATTTTTCACATCTTAACTTTTTTTTTATTAGTTGAAGGAAGCTTGTTGAGTATATAGGACGGCAGGATTAAAAGCCATTTATGTGCTCTTGACTAAATGTCCTTACGCGTGGAGCTCCAGTATATTGCATATATAATAGTGAGAGGACGCTCACCGATCGCTCTTACGGAACTCACTCGTTCCGTTGTGCCCTGGCACTTTCTCTCTCGAGCCCAACTTGCAGCCGCACAGCGGCGCATAACATAGGCAGAACACTATTGCCGACAAAGACAAAGGAGACTGGAATGGCCATTTCTGGCTACTTATTGATGCAAATCAATGCTAATTGAATCGTTGTATCAACACTGAATCTACGCTCTCGTTAATAGTGTGAATGCAGCTTCAACATCACGGAGACTTTGTCTACACGTCTACAGATTCGAGGTCCCGACTAAAAGATTCAGCAGGAGAAGCAGACTTAGTGAGCATTTTATGCGCCTCTGGCGACTGTAAGGCACTTTTAAACTGTTATCAGAAGGCAAAAAATCGCATTTCAGACTGTCAGCAGTGACTGAAAATAACCAATAAACCTTCCGGTTGTTGTAGCGCGCAGCGTTATCTCGAGTAAGAATCCCATTCCTGAGGAGTAGCACATTCCATGCTTGATTGCTCCTCAATGTATGACGGCCATACGGGTCAACGCCTGGACGCCAGTATTAACGAAAACAATCGGGCCGTCCATCGGCAGGACCCTCTGTTCGACGGCCTTGTGCATGCACTGGGAAGTGACCATTGCTTCAGTTAAGAGCATATAAAAGTAGTTGAAATGGCCGAAGCAAAACAGGCAAGGGAACTTATAGAGGTTTGGTAGTTCAACACAGTCAGAATTGGTCACTATGTAGACTCGCATGTACAGTGCGTGACCAATCTCATGAAATGTTAGCCGAAATTCTGAAATGCGTTTTCGATTAGGAAGGATTAATTAGGTGGATTTGCAATACTGACTAGCATGCAGCGTAACCATATAACATTTCGGACTCGACAGAATATCGGCCTTTGAACGCACCTAGTTTTTGCCTCCTGCAGAAACCGCACTTAGTAAAAAGTGACTACTTATGTAGCCTGCATTTTTCCTATTGATTCTCGATGGTTTTTCAAATATATTTCATAGAAAAACGAGCACAAGCATATGCCTTCTTTTACTCTTTTGGTAGAAAATGATATGGTCTTCATAGTATATACCACAAAAAAGTGTGTATTTAGGCTTTAAAAAAGTTCCTAATTATGAGATTTCTAGGACCGTGTGACGTCTAGCATACAGGACCGCACATGTCCTTTTACCAATGCTATTCATGAAATGTACGACACATTCCGGATCCATTGCTAAATCTTATGAACTCTACATTGTATCTTCTTTAGGACATGTAGGAGTATATGATTTTTCTTACGCTCAAAACATGTCCCTTGTAGACTGAAATTGCTAAACGCCAATACAATGACAGATCAGACTCAAAAGTAGTCGGGAATTGGGAAACTTTTTTAAAACCCAAGCACACATTTTTTTCTGGCATAGACTATGCAGACCATGTCATTTTCTACGAAAAGAGTAAAAGAAGGCATATTTTTATGCACGTTTTTTAATGAAATATACTTGAATTTATAAGACCATCGAAAATCAATAGGAAAAATGCAGGCTACCTAAGTAGTCATTTTTCATCGAGTACGGTTTCTGCAGGTAAAATATGGGTGCATTCAAAAGCCGACATCCTATTGAGCCCGAAATGCTATAGGGTTACGCTGCATGCTAGCCAGTATTACAACCCCACCTAATTAATCCTTCCTAATCGAAAACGCATTTCAGAATTTCGGCTAACATTTCATGAGATCGGTCACGCACTGTACACACGGCTCACCGACTTCCTGCGCTCATCCAAAATCAATGACAACTAATCCGCTTGCCCGCGGCACTTCGGACCGTCGACTCCCCCTCCACCAGCACTGGGAGTCGTGAACGTACTCCCCTCCCCTCGCCCATCTCTTTCACGCACCGGTGATCTGTATGCGTAACGCTCCAGGGTGACAGTCTCCCCTTCTCTCTCTCTCTCTCTCTTCCTCATTAATTCTGTTTGACGATGTCTCGGTGTCGCCAACTTGAAAAAATTACGAGCGAAACTTTAGTTCTCTCCGAAGAAACCGTCTTCTTCATTATATCGGCTCAGAATGCGCGTCGGTTCAGTTCAGAAATATGTGAATGCTTAGGAAATTCCTATTTTCACCTAAAAAGTTAAAACTCAGACCTCCGGAAATAGTTAAGTGTATTTCGAATAATTTGCAGGATTTGCGAACATGGTCAAAAAACCCAGGGACGTTTACGCACATATACTTGTATCCAGAAAAATAATTTCTACATTTGCCAATCCGTAACAATCTCTTTTGTAGTTTTAAAATTTCGCGAAAACCTAATTTCCGGAAATACGGCCATAAAAGTGCACTTTTGCGTGTTACTTTTTGGGGAAAAAGTATATAAATTAAGGCACTCTGTTTTACATGCAGAAAGACGGCATGTCTCGGTGCATGAGAGCATTTGGGGCAATGCTGCATGCTTTTTGGTCTCTCAATCCCATTAGCTATGATTCTAAATCAGGCAGCTGTGTAAAAACTTCTAACCCTCACGCAATTCGGCCCCTATTAATGTCGGTGGGAGGTTTAGCAGAGAGCCCACTGTAGTAGAAGTCAGATAAGACTAAGCATCTGGGGCTCTAAACGTTGGCCAAGGCGCAACCTGAACGCAAAATAAAGTCCAAACATATGGCGGGTCATGTGAACTGAGATAATCCAATCACGATCAAACAGCCTATCAGCTGTGGCCCAGCGCTTGCACATATGTTCTCTGACTGCGTTATTGTAGACATATAACAGGCTCAGGTTGAAAGCGCAATCATTTGTGTTCCAGTGGCAAAATCGCATCCGGCTAAAAAAGGCCGAAATTTGAGTCAGTCCCCAGCGGGACCATACTACCCACGTTTATTGGGATTTAACAAGTCAAAAAGGCCTGAATCGCCTTAAACTCTTTCCGAATTTATGCCATATCCTTTGGAAACTCCCAGGCCCCTTAATGGATCCAAATGTTTTCAAGGAACACAAATGGAATGGGAAGTTTCCTCTGCGTTACTGAATGTGCTTTCGTACAAAAAGTATCTTGAAACATTCCGTATCATCTAATAATTACAAAGAGTTGCACTACTGCCGAAGCCTATGACTGCAGGAAATCCGTCTGGCCAGATGGAAAGCAAAACCAACCCCTAGAATTCAAAGAAGACGTTGCCGCTGCTGAGCTCTCGAGTTCACGCTTGCTGGCTCTGTAAATTGACTTATTCTGTCTTCTCAAACCAAGCGTTTTTTCAGGAGGAATTTCATGTTTCTGAAATATACAGTCGTAAACTTACTTCTAGTCAAATAGGATGTTTTTCGGACGTAAAACTCTCCGTTGACCCTGTCTGCAACTCCACACAGAGTTTTTGAACAGGATAATCTTAGAGAACCCGACACTATCACATCCAAAGAGCCGGATTTACTAGATGTCGTTCCTTTGATTCCAGGTACGGAATGGCCCGTATTCTGTTCTTTGTGATCTCTGTGGGGGTTGTCCAATCGATCCAAGTCACAAAGTCTGGGCCATAGGTTTTTGAGTGAAGATACCCTTTGTTTTTCCACTTATTTTAACTTAATGTTAAATATTATTTTCTATCACAGAAATCCGGGTGTCAGGTTAAAGATATTGGTTACTAAAGCCTGGCTGTTCTCGCGTAAAACTTGCTCCTGAAAATTTGGACTATGCAGTTAATTTTCTGTTGTGGTGTTCTGGTGAACCTCTACTCATCTGATGACAACTGTATGATTCAAGAAAATACCATAATATGCATGAAGGGATGAGGCGCATTTCCAAATGGGCTCACCTGTCCCAAATCTGATCACCCAATGGTCGTAAAAGGCATGTGAAAAAATTGATTAGGATTTTGCGGGATACCACACTGACGGCCAATATTTTCTGGTCCTAACTAGCGTCGTAAAATCATTATTCGCTGACGAGGAATTGCGCAGTAAGATCTGCTTATTCTAACAACCTACCAGTGGAGGGGATTTGGGTGCGATGATGATGTCTGATATGAAGGGTGATACGTCAGTAAGATGAGGAAGGCCAGCGCTACGTAGACAGCCTTTGTGCTCAGCGCACGTCCGTTGGCTGATATGACGGAGTGAAAGATAGCAGCTGCATTCGTACCCAGGTCATTGCAATGGCAATAAGTTATTTTTGTAAACGTGAGCTTACAGTAGGTGAGCTAACTCATGAAATGTTAACCGAAATTTCGATATGCGTTTTCATTTTGAAAAAATTAATTAAGTAGGGTTGTAGAACTAGTTAGCCTGAAATATAATTCTACAATATTTCAGTTACCTCAGGATGCCGGCTTGCGAATGAACTTCCTCCCGGCTGCATGCAGAAAACTACACTCTGTAAAAAATGACTACTTAAGTAGCAGAACTTTTTCTCATTGATTTTCGATGCCCCTAAAAGTCCAATTATATTTCATGGAAAACCTGAATAAAAATATTTATTCTTTTGCTCGTTAGGTAGATAATTACGTCTTTTTCTAATTTTATACTCGGAGGGGCATAATTCGGTTTTCAAAAACTTTTCCAATTCCCACATAATTTTGAACCCGCTCTACCTTTACACTTGGATTCAGGGTATCCAATCTACAAGCCGTTTATTTTCCGTGTGCGGAAAACCACACATTTCAGTACGGTTATAAAGGGAGACCATATAGGGTTCATAAAATTTAGCATTGGATTTGATCCATATTGTTAACTTTACAGGCCACATTGGTAAATACAGACACATGACAATTTATGAGCGGCCATTTTGCGGTATTTAAAAGTTTCCCATTTATAAACTGTCTTAGAACCGAATTATGACAGACAACTTAATTCGCCATTTGAGCCGGGAGGGGTGGAAAGGGCAGATGAATAGGTGGGATGCCGTCCTCGAAAAGGTAATTTAACAGACAAAGAAATGTTTTCGACTGTTTATCCGGTCTCTTGGAGTCTGTTAGGACACAGCTGTCTCTCATTGCTTATTTTTCAATGTTGTTTTCTTCAATGCAACTCCCAAAGAAGTTCGGTAAAAATATTCTCAGCTACATTTGCACGGCTGCAATTTAGAAGGCGGGACTAGGATAACTTAACAGCCGGCAAGTCTGAACTAACTCACTCTACAGCATTTGTATCAGCAACAAACTAGGCGTGACTGCATATGCGAATTCCTTGTCGGTAGTTCGACTAACTCCCACAAAAATCCAGTTATAAAGGAGATACGCATCATCCGACTCAACAGCCGACCTTCAAAACTGGTTTAAACAAATTGGAAAGTAAAGGAGTCTAGAGGGTAGGAAAGCCTGTATAGTTTTATTTACTTTAAAATCCTTCAAGGGTAGAAATTTTCAGACAAAGTTTCACTTACTGAAATAAACACTCTCACGATTTAATTCCAATAGGATTTCGGTTATCTTAACTCAGTTCCATTTATAATGCTGTTTTCTTGAACGTGAAAATCCGCAAACTTTCGCTTCAGTCTGCGCTTTATTATGAAATTGTTCACTTCGCATGTCACTATTCAGCGCCAAGAAAAGACAGTATTCGGATGCAGAAGTGTTCCGAGAAAAGACGGGGTGGGGCGAAAATTCCCACGTTAATACGCAACATTTTTCTCGGGCGAGTCTTGCAATGTGAGTTCTAGCACTACCCTGCAAGTATTTGTTTGGACAGGGGAATAGGAGCCCCGCACTGCAAGTGGCCATATGCAAAATTCAACTCTACCCTGCCCGCCCTTAACCCTAACACTAATCCCAGCCATAACCCCTTGAATTTAGCGCAAAGGCTCCTCATTTCTGTGCCGTACTCACACGTTCTTCCAATCAAATAGTCCTGGTTGTTTCTAAAGTACATTATTCTCCGTACGTCCTAGGCGCATAGAATGCATCTAAGTCTTGTCCGTCCGGACTTTATCGAAAAACTCGGGATGGACAACGCTACCGGCCATCCACTTTACAGACTTAACTGGCTATGGTGGTGTTGCGGTGTCTTTGAAGTGTGAGGGGATGGATTACTTAGCGACTCAAGGACTCATTTTTGCCACAAGCAGGCAAACACACAAAATGATGTTTTCTATTATGTAAAAGAACAAATGCACAAACTGCCACTAATTGGGGCTCTCTTTTGCCTCTTAATGAATACGTGAGCCGTACGCTCATCTCCCATGATTTACCCGCTCAACATACAATGAGTGACCGATCTCATGAAATGTTGGCTGAAATTCTGAAATGTGTTTTCCATTAGGAAGGATTATTTGGTCGCGGTTGTAATTCTATTATCTTGCGGCATCATCCTACAATATTTCGGACCCGGCAGGATGTCAGCTTTTAAATACAGTGCTTTTCAATCTCCTGCAGAAACCGTACTCGGTAAAAATGACTACTTAAGTAGCAGACATTTTTCCCATTGATTTTCGTTGGTCTTGCAAATTCAAATATATCTTATAGAAACCATGGACAAAAATATGTTTTCTTTCAGTCGCTTGATAGAGAATCACGTCCTTTTTATATTTTAAACTCGAAGAAGAAGTATAGTTGGGTTTTTAAAAAATTTCCTAATTGCCGAATAGTTCGGAGCCTGATCAGCCGATGCACCAGCGCTTAATGATCCCAATCTACAAGGTGCATGCGTTCCGCGTAAACAAAGCCACATATTCTTCTCTGCCTTTAAAAAGACCTCATATAGAGTTCGTTAAATTTTACGATGGATGCGGGCTATGTTATACACTTCATAAGGAGCAGTGGTAAACGGACAGGTAAAATGCTATGTGAAAGGATATTGCGAAATCTTAAAAAATCTCATAAATAGAAAACTGCTCACTGCAATTGCGCTGAAGCGTTCTAAGCAGGCCACTTGTGCAATGGTCTTATGTGGTTTGGTACCCCCACCTGAAGGAGAAACACCCCAGTCACCTCTATTACGGAATCAGTGGTAGTAGGGGTTTTTACAGATGAAGCCGGGGAATGCACAGGCAATGAGGTCAAGTAGTTGTATGCTAAATAAAAGCTATCGAGGGTGCGTAGTTGTACTTTTAATGATTGAGAAATAGTTGCACTAATCCCTAACTATAACCCCTTATCTTAGACCCCAACCGCTGACTCTAACCTTTAATCCTAACCACTAACTCTTATCCCCAGCTATAACCCCTAACTCTAACCCCCTCCCCCAACCCTAACCCTTAATCCCAACCCCAACAGTATTTCGTCCATCAAGTGGGGCTATCAAACCACACATTACCCAATTTTTTTTCCAAAACGTCCCTTAAATCTTCGTAATCAGCAACTGAAGGTCTTTCTGGCCGTGGTACCACCCCAGAACATTCACTAGCAGAGTCAATTCTCTCAGAAGCCCTCCTTAAATTGCTTCAACAAACTTTATCCAAGGTTGAAATTCATAAAAATCGAACACTCGTTTTGAGGGGGGGGGGGGGGAAACACTAACAGAGAAACAATGCCACCAGAATTGGTCCATTTAACTGACACATGCCAGCGACACGTCATACAAATCAATACTTGGACTCGACAGGTCATCGCAGCTAATTCCAGCTGAAACCACGCGGGTTTTTTCAGTCATCTGACACATTTTTTCGGCTGGTAACTATCAAGTGATACCGATGTAACTCGTGGTGTCTTTTGTCTGCTCAAAAGTCCATCCTCCTTTATTTGGTATTCACCCTCCATCGTTAGATCAGGCTTTACGCATCTGCGTAAGTCCACTGCGAAGTGCGTACATGGAAGCCCTTTAGCGTTCTGCATTCTCTCTGCGCCGTATCATTATGTTTTCCTTCCGATGCGTCCGTCTGGAGTGGGTAAGTTGTCCTTACTGTGACAGCCTTCTTTTCTCCCTGCCTCATAAGCCCACCTCCACTCTGCCACTCTTCCCCAGCCTCCCCCCCTCCCCCGTTTTCGGCCGGGAGACAGTCTTGTCCAGACGTCTAGGCTGTCCAGTCCATTAAAACTTTAATTTCCGTCTTGGTGATTACCCCACGGCGGGTTAACTTCCGCTACATCGTCACTCCTGTTGATTGGTTCACCGAGAAGCTGCGTGAACGTCTCATCAGGCATGCGCTCGCATGTGTTTCCCGTAAGTTGTAATTGCCAGCAGGGGATCTCACGCACGTCTCAGACAGGTGTGTGGGACAGCTACAGCACCTTTAAAACAGCGTCAATACTTCATCTTTTTCAGCTGCTAGTTGAGGGGGAGAGCACACAAATGAACGATGAGATCAGATCCAAGCAACTAGTCAACAAACTGACAGCCGGCAACTAAGAGACACCCAATTGGATCAGCTCGCAATTAGTTCAAGTTCTGGACGACATCAGAGTTCCCCAAGTTCCACGAAGGGCGAAGTATTCGTGACTACAAAAACTACTAAACACGAAGCGTAAATCCCTATGCCGTCTGTCTCATTTTTTAACTGACGGTTCCAATGAGGTGGTATAACAGAGACTCAGCTGCAGCTTTTTAATTTCCCCAGAAATAAATCGCCAACTTGAAGTAAATCAGTGCATTTGAGACTTATGGGCTCAGACTGAATTTTAATATGAATATTTTGGCCGAAGTCCATCAGCTACTGTAGAAAAATCGCGTAGTGTTCATAAACTGTCACCAGGTAGTCAGTAGTATATGCTGAAATAGTAAGACATACGATACTTAAACAGTACAGACGCTAGCTAAAAGCCCCGAAACGTATTTCACCGATATTCTGGCTTCGCATGGCATAGCTGCGAGGGGTTCGGCTCACTAGCTGACCCCCCGACTTTCCCTGTGTGCCTTCAGGTAGATACCCCAGTTTAGAAATTGTAAGTTTTTAATTTCCTCAGAAATTAATCATTAACTAGGAGTAAGTCAGTCAAAGCTGAGTCTGTGGGTTTCAGATAGACTAATTTACTCCAAGTTAGGGGTTGATTTCTGAGGAAGTTAAAAAGCCACAATTGCAAACTGGAGTACCTACCAGAAACCACACAGGGGACGCTTGAGAACTCACTGATGAGCCGCATCCATTGCAGCTGTGCCAGGCAGCGGCGGTATATAGACGAAACACATGTTTGGGCATTTATTTAGTACCTGCACTGCCAAGTATGTTATATCAGGCTATCTCAAAACCTAAGCTATCCTCTTCTAATGGGAATAGGCTTAGATGTAAAATCTGTTTCCACAACAAATCTGTCAGTTAGACCGTCGATTTCGAGGATGCCCACTGTGTGCTCCAAGGCAGAGTGAGGGCAGGGACGGTAACTTGCGCGTAAACTAACTAACAGTGATAGTAGACATACGCAACATCTACCAAACTGTCTACTCATTCCTCACCTGGACCAGGTGTCAAGATGGAGTCAAGGAGACAGGAGGCGAGAGAGGGCACAGGTTGATGACATTGTAAAAACCCGCACCTAGGCGGGTCGGACAACCTTTCTCTTGCGCTCCTCGGCATCCGCGCAACTCTGAAGTCGGATCTGGGCTGTAGCGCAGCTGAATTGGTTTTCGGCGCTATCCTCCGACTGCCAGGCGAGATGATCACCCCAGCCTTTCGTGGGGCCGACGAGACTCCTGACAACCTTGTGCACCGTTTGCGGCAATTTATGCGCTCGCTTTCCCCGGTTCCACCTCGAACACCAATGACTGAGTCCTATGTCGAAAAAGACTTGGACAAGTGTACTCATGTGTTCGTCCGGTGTGACCGCGTGCGCCAGTCGCTGTAATCACCATACGAAGGACCGTTCCGCGTGCTCGCGTGCAACGCCAAGACTTGAAGGATTCTTCGCGGTGACAAGGATGACGTGATCAGTGTCGATCGGGTCAAGGCTGCTGTTGAGAGGAGCCGCCGGACCTGTCACAAGGACAAGAATGTGCTGACCCCCAACCCCTGTTCCTCCATCTTCCCTGTCCCCTGCTCATTCACCCTGCCCACTGCGTCGCCCTTCCCCTCCCTTGCCCTCTACCCCTCCGTCCCGTAAACTTCCTTCGCCCCATGTCCGCAACCCACAAGTGCAACTGCTCCTTCATTAGCCAACAACACTGTAACCGCGAGCAATACTCACTCTACCCCTGTGCCCCCTGTCTATATCATCCGCAGTGGACGCCATGTTCACTTTCCTGACCGTTTGGTTACTGATGTTTTTTGGACATCAACAGTTCCTTCGGCATCGCTACGCGCCGCCTTCGGTCTAGCCGGGGGGTACTGTGGCAGTTCGCGTCTCCTTGCCCCCCGCCTTTGTCACGCTGCCTTCCTGTCCGCCTCACACTCCTTGTCGAGACGCTGCTGGGACGCGCGAGGCTTGTCACTAGCCTCGCGAGTGCTTGAAGCCAATCAACGCTCTCCCCACTCTGATTGGCAGGCGGACGAGGAGACAACGAAAGGTGCACACAAGCGCTGACACAACACCTTGAAGGCGGACGCAGACAACAGCTTGCTTGGAGCGCGCTCGCGGCGACTGCCTATTGAGCCCTTGTGTACGCACTTCCTCATGCAGTAAAGGTTGTCCAACTCAAACTGTCTTCCCTGACTTTTGATTGGGAATCCTTGTCTTGTCGACTACTAGACCACTTTCGACACCATTGCACCCCTTGCTCCAAAAACGGACACTGTCCAAGATTATATACTCCAACAAAATGGGGGGGGGACGATACGGATCCCAGTTGGCGGGGAGTAAATCGGCAAGTGGGCATGCCATTACACCCCCAATGTTAGCATTTGCTTTAGGTGCGCATTCTCGATAACGTCTCTCAGGTTCCAATATAGTCCCTGTGTTGGCGACCCGGCGCATTAATCCTGTGGCTTGTTTTAGGGGAAACATTGATCAAGTTTCGGAGTCAGTTAATTTGTCCAAATACAGAATGACAGATATCATGCCTGTAGCGTGCAGCCATCATAACCGGTCTGGTGTCATTGTTCAAGACCTCGCTGCCTCAAGGTCCTTCACCCCTTGCAGTGAGCCGTCTCAGACGAGCTGACCTGAAGCCACTCGACCGACTTCAGTTCGGACACAGGTGCGTCCACACAGCGTCGCGGTTACCCATGCGCCACTTGAACGCGCCACTCCCTGCAACCGGCAAAATATGCCACTGGGACACCATCCTCGGCAAATGCAACACACACCGATTGGAGACCACTTGGGCTTGGCCCACGGGTCCACAAAAGCGGCTGCCACCCCTGTCCCAGAGACTCTCAGGCATGCCTGGACGCAATCAACACTAGCCCTGGCTTCGCCAGTGGCCAGTGCCGCCTAAGGGGGCAACTCCGGTTTCTGTGCCTAATAAACCCCTCATTCTGGTGTCTTTTGTCTTCTCCTTCCAAAGCTAGGATTTCGCCTGACGATGGTAGCGCTCTGAGTACAAACATACACACACACACCGCATAACCCCTACATATCCATACGATACTGGGGGGTTGCCCAAACATGCGCATCGCACTCTTTGACAGTTATTTTGAGCACGTTGTTCAGAATATGCCGCCCCCCCCCCCAATGTCTGCTGCGCGGATGACTGAACACTGAGCAGGGCCAGACAGACTAGTGACACGGCTCAGACGGGGGATCTTATGGCATGCTAGTCACCGCATCCAATATAAGCTCCGGTCGACTTTACTTACATTCAAAGCCACTAAATTATGGGCGAGAAAGAAGGAAGCAGAAGGCGATCCATCGCGGACCCCAGTACCTATGTTCCCCGTCATAGCAAGTCTGACGTACATTCAGGTAGTATGACGCACCGAAGTCCTTGGTTCGGAAGATCGCCAACTGGCAAACTAAGTTGGTCCTCTCCCGCACTGAGAGAGAGAGAGAGGAATTCGCTTTATTTTGAAATCATAAATTTAAAATTTCCAGAAAAAAATTGGCTCCATTCACTATGGGCAGTAAATAAGTTAATAGATTACTCAAGAGTCGGAAAGTTTAACACAAAAGGAACGAGTATTGTGAGAACAGTTCAAGTCCTAGCTTCTATATTTCTATCTCTTCACACATAAGACAGCGCGCCAGGAATGACAATACAGAAGCTCGAAAAGCCGATGTGCAACAAAACATAGGTCAGAAGCTACGGCGCCTACGGCGGGGAGACTTCATAGAAATAAGATAAAAATGCAAGGGATGGGCAACGTCATCTATAATGCGACCAGCAAATTGCTTAACCGTATTGAAATGTCGTTGTAGGATAGTGTCGACTTTAAAAAAGATAAGAAACACCAGCGGTAGAAGAGAGCATTCGGTGGACTAGCTTTAAAGTTAAAAGATCTTATTTGAGCAAAGCAGGAAAAATGACAGGTTAGCAGTATAGGATAAGTGGAAGAATGCAGGCATCGATGAATCGCCAGACTAAGGGTTGAGGTGTGTGGTAGGAACGTAAACGACGAATGTAATAAAGAAGTTTACGAACTTTAGTAAACAGCGGCTCAATATGGAGGGAAAAGGAAAGATTTGATGACAAAGTAACGCCAAGATACCTGAAAGAGGATACCTCGACAGGAAGGATGTCAGAGGATTCAGGACTAGGAGAAAGCCGTAGTCGGAAAACACCCTGAAGCCATTTTTGGTTGTGAATTAGGAGACCATTTTCCTCCGACCATACTAGGACACGGTTTAGGCCGTCCTTTAGAGACTGGAGGTGTGTCTGACTTTTGACTGACTGACTGCTGGGTAGCGATAATTCCATTTTTATGTTGCCGACGTGCATACTTCCCGCAGTGAGGAGTCCGAAGGCCCCTTTTTGATGTTTGTTCTTGAAGGGACTGGCACCCGTGTGGTCCGAGTAGACGTGAATTCAACCACCTCGACTGTTTTGTCCAACCCCGACTCCAGTCCTCTTTCAGGTATCTTGGCGTTACTTTGTCATCAAATCTTTCCTTTTCCCTCCATATTGAGCCGCTGTTTACTAAAGTTCGTAAACTTCTTTATTACATTCGTCGTTTACGTTCCTACCACACACCTCAACCCTTAGTCTGGCGATTCATCGATGCCTGCATTCTTCCACTTATCCTATACTGCTAACCTGTCATTTTTCCTGCTTTGCTCAAATAAGATCTTTTAACTTTAAAGCTAGTCCACCGAATGCTCTCTTCTACCGCTGGTGTTTCTTATCTTTTTTAAAGTCGACACTATCCTACAACGACATTTCAATACGGTTAAGCAATTTGCTGGTCGCATTATAGATGACGTTGCCCATCCCTTGCATTTTTATCTTATTTCTATGAAGTCTCCCCGCCGTAGGCGCCGTAGCTTCTGACCTATGTTTTGTTGCACATCGGCTTTTCGAGCTTCTGTATTGCCATTCCTGGCGCGCCATCTTATATGTGAAGAGATAGAAATACAGAAGTTAAGACTTGAACTGTCCCCATAATATTCGTTCCTTTTGTTTTGACTTTAGAGTAATCCATTAACTTTTTTACTCCCCATAGTGAATGGAGTCAATTTTTTGCCGAAAATTTTAAATTTATGATTTCAAAATAAAGTGAATTCTTCTCTCTCTCTCTCTCAATCCATAAAAACCTACATTTTATTCACAATCCATTAATAATATTGTCTGGAGACAGCACCCATGAGGGAAAGGTTAAAGGTGACAAATTCCAGCACCTGAATAGGTCTACCGATAAGCAGCTCAAGAGCTTCTCGGTTGCGTTTCTGGTGGTTTTCCGACATGGCAGTTTGACCGTCGTTTCTGACGATGTCCGTTTTGGGCGTCGTGGCACGAGGGGTGCAGGGACGGTGACTTGCGCGTAAATAAGTTTATAGCAGTAGCAGACCTGCGCTGAGTCTGACGCACTTTGTTTTTCATCACCCTCCTGGGTCCGGTATCAAAAGTGGATCAAGAAGACCGTAGACGGGGTGACTGGCGCGGCGTGGGCCTGCGCCTAGGTGTGCCACCACATCCCTTGTATGGCACCTGTTATGGGTGCAAGACTCAATAACGCGTGATGCACCCTGATCTAACCCCGTGTTAGTTCGGCGCAACTTCCGCAGGGCTCATCATGGGGGCACGGTTTTCCGATGTATGGGACTTATTGCAGCCCAGCGATATAGTATTCCATGGTGACTCCAGGTTCTTTGTTATCATCGAAGTCAGAAAGCTTTATCTAATTTAGAGTTTGCAGGTTGTATATGGCGGATAGGTGGAAGGATGATAAA
This sequence comes from Spirometra erinaceieuropaei, assembly GCA_902702965.1. Taxonomy (NCBI): domain Eukaryota; kingdom Metazoa; phylum Platyhelminthes; class Cestoda; order Diphyllobothriidea; family Diphyllobothriidae; genus Spirometra; species Spirometra erinaceieuropaei. The sequence goes on from CACRXP010000508.1 coordinate 143,057, forward strand.
ACAGCCAGCGACGTGCTGCTGTGCCTTTTTCTGTTTTAAATTACACTGAGTCCTCTATCGTATAAACAACAGCCATCTTCGATCTTGATGGTCAGAAGCAATAATTTTCACAAATTCCATATATACACCTAAAAGTCCGTCCCAAAAAATGCATCAACTGAGTGCAAACTCTTCCTTGCTTACAGTATTTACAGACGACATAGAAAGTTTTCGTTAGGTAGAAGTTTATTACTGAAGCCAAGCCCACTACATTTTTGGAAGAAACGGGACAGCGAGCTCCACTACAAAAGAGAGCCCATAAGGCACAACGGAACGAGTGAGTTCCGTTAGAACGATCGGTGAGCGCCCCCTACCATTGTATATTCCCGATCGAAACCGTCAGGGTAACGGGCTCGTGGCCCAGTCGTTAGAGGTGTGGACTTCTGATTAACAGGTCGCGAGCTCAATCCTCGGATGTTGCACATTTCGGGGTTGGGTATGACTGACTGACGACTGCTAATAAGCCAGAAATGGCCATTCCAGTCTCTCTTGTCTTTGTCAGTAATGCCATTCTGCCTATATCATGCGCTTTTGTGCGGCTGCTCGTTGAGCTCGAGAGAGAGAGAGCCAATAAGGCACAACGGAACGAGGGAGTTCCGTAAGAACGATCGGTGAGCGTCCCCTACCATTATATAAAATTTAAACAAAAACTTGGCTGACAGAGAGAATTCCATCTAACAACCACCTCCTGCCACGGATTGGTAAAATTAATAAAAAGAAGCGCAAGTGCACTTACCGCTTACGTACTGACAACTTGCCTCTGATCTGATAAGAGGAAAACGTTCATTGAGCCTCTACTGGCAGCTCCAACCCAGGGCCTTCTCGGTCTGTGATAGGGCGTAAACCAATCAATAATGGGGAAGAAACGTCGGCGGATATGAGTGATCCATTCTGACCTAACTGTGAAGAACCCAGAGACCTCATTGGTATTCGAACCCCTGACAGCAAGGGCAAGGCTTTAGTGCGACCAACGCTCTAGCCACCTTAGTCACGAGGCCCCACCTGGAGACGTGAGTTTAATCACAGTTGGTTTAAGTTACCCGGCCCAGTTTACTGTAACTTGTGGAATCCACCAAATTCGATACGGTAAGTTGACTGCCCGAGCAGGATTTAGAATCCGTCAGATGACTGGCAGGTTTTTAATAATTCATTTTTACCCAACGGTGAAAGCTCGGCGACCTAGTACTGTGCAGTAGGCTGGGTGGATAACTTGACCCATATGTGATTAAACTCACGACTCCCAGTGGGGCCTCGTGACTATGGTGGCTAGAGCGTAGGTTGTACTCAGCCTTCCCCTTGCTGTCGGGGGTTCGAATACCAATGATGTCTCTGATTTTTTCACAGCTGGGCCAAAATGTATTATGCAATCTGACAAAACACCGACTAGGTATGAATGAGACTGGAATGGCCGGTTGCACCTTTTCGCCGTTGTCAGCCATGTCCGCAGGCTGGCATCTGTCTTTGGGATCACTGAGCGTTTGACCAAACAATCTATCATAGACCTGTAGGTTTTCGAATTGCTGAAAATGAGCCCTCCAGTTTTTCTCGTCTTCAACTATGCTTACTGAATGCTTTCTTGCTGTGCGCCCACCTGTGAACACTTGGGATTTTCGCTAACAGTGTCTTCTCTAAAAGACCTGTTCCGGACCCGACAGGTGACATTTACAGTACATAAGCAGCTGGCTAAAAGTGCAACAGGCCAGATGCAGACAGCTGTTTCACGATCGTTACCGATCATTGGTCGCCAGTAGCAAGCTGGCGGGATCGACTGAGCTCCTAACCACAACAGTGAGGGTCACACGCCTACTTGACATTTACAGTTTCGCCTCCTGGAAGAAGGACAGGTTCGGATCTTTTGGCGGTCAAATGGCGACTGACACCCTGAACAGACAGAATTCCGGCTGGCCAGGAAGATCTACTCTAGGGCAAGGCAAATGCGCAACAGGAGAATGGAGCGAACTACAGGCAACAGGGCAACCTCGTGAGCCTTCGCGGCAACAGAAGGAGTAAGGTAGGGTTGCGTGCGCGTCCTCTGTCATCCCGATGCGCCCCTGTTGTGACAAACGGCCAGGAATATACGCCAGGAAATTATTTAGCTTCCATAGTGTATAGCCGAAACCTGTCTGATGCGAGGATGTGCGACCCCTTATTGACCGAGCACGCGCTCAATATCGCAAGGTGAACACACCTGGACCTACGCCTCTGGGTGAGCCAACTTCGGAGAGTTCACACGAAGAAGCCAGTGGTCACGCAATAATCGTCGCCAGCTGAGGACTTCCTCGAGGCCATGCTAGCTGCTAACGGCATCTGCAGTTATTTACGGACCAATTTGTGCACCTCGAAGACACCTACCCAATCAAAATCGTCGATAAAAATGTGGCCTGAATCTCCGAGGTCGACCAGGTTCTCAACAGGCCCCACCATGCAGTCTAGCGTCGCCGCGGTAGCCTTACCGGGCGGGGTGCAGGGTTCGCGTCATGTTGAGCCTTCTCACGTCTACCTCTGTGCATACAAGTCTGATCTCCGGGTTAGTCCTGCAGCCGCTGTTCAAACCGTCCCCACCACCGATTTTGTCTACCCCATAACTACATCCAGTAAGAAGCAGGTTCCAAGAGTTCACCCAGCACTAGGGTCCTGACAAAGAGAATCCGGCGGATGCAGGTTTGGGTGCGGAACCGGTGGAGCCTAGGCCAATGCGTGTTACAGCTGTATTCCGGGGCCTGCCTCACCAACTAGGCATCCGATGACAATACTCACCCGCGCTTTCTGCTATCTATCCACGCCAACCTACCCCCATTATTGAAATTATATTCAGGCATATCTCCACCCACGTGAAGCCCGTCAAAGCCGCCCCCCGCGGCAGTTCGATCGCCGTTTCCGATGATGCACACCGTCTGTCCCGCAACATGATGGGCGCAGGGACGGTAACCTGCACGTGGCTGAGTCCATAGTGACCGTGGACTTGCGCTGCATCTACCACACCACCTCCTTCCCCCACCTTCCTGGGCCCGGTGTCAAAAAGGAGGCCGGAGGCGGGCGCAGGTGACTAGCGCGACGTCAGCCTGAGCCTCGGTGCACCGCCACATGGCATTTCTTAAGGGTGCGGGGTCCACCAACGCGTGCCCGCGTCCTGATCTGGTTCCCGTCTTTTTCCAACTCATCAACCGCGTGGCTCGCTGAAGGCAATAAGTCGCTTGGACCACAAGCTCAACCCTG